>CM042223.1:28400997-28418497 GCA_023566465.1 Cottus gobio | reverse complement strand
GGCACTTTGGCTCGGATAAAATGAGTCACAAGTGCCCCCTGGAGCCCCATGACGGGCTTTAATTAATTTTACCCGAAGTAAGAGACCCTTCAATAAGTATTTAAGAGTCCCAGGACCCACACAGACCAGTTTAATCCGACCTGAGAGGCCTCAAATTCGGCTTGATCACTTATCATGAGAGGCTATTCAGCACTTAGAGCAGAGGGGAAAGCATCAACCCAGAGGAGAAGCACTTTGGCACGGATAAAATAAGTCACAAGTCCCCTCTGGAGCCCTCTGAGGGTCTTTAATTAATTTTACCCGAATTTAGATCACCAATAAACAGCTATGGAGGTCGCTGGGGGTCTCTGGAGGTCTCATAAGCCCCATCCAGACAGCCACAACGCATTAAATAATACCACAGGGACAACACACTGTGTTTGATCCGAAAAAAGAACACTTTTTCGGGCAGGTGAGCGGCTTAACCCGCTCTGGTTCGCTCCTGGAGGACTCGGAGGTGTAGGGCCGGGTCCCTGGAGCGTCCCGGTCCAAACCGCGTCCTTCTAGGGGCTCCAGAGCCCGAGCTAGGCCGTTCGGAGTGTTTCGCATTGGTGTGGGCTGTCACAGACTGCAGCGAGTGAGGAGAAAAAAAAGGTGGGGGCTATTTTGCTCATTCATCAATAACTCCACGTGGGAAGGTGCTACGGACCCCAGATTCGGGTTGTGGACTCACGTGGGGGGTCCGGACAGACCCATGGAGCCAGACCCGGACCCGGAGTCCCGGATCGAATAGAAAGATCCACATCATTAACCCAGTGGAGAGACACTGAGGCCCGAGTAAAATAAGTCACAAGTGCACCCTGGAGCCCTCTGAGGGTCTTTTAATATTTTTACCCGAAATAAGAGCACCATCAGACCCTTCAATAATTATTTCAGAGACCCAGGACCCACACAAAGCAGTTTAATCCGACCAGAGAGGCCTCATATTCGGCTTGATCCATTCACATGAGAGGCCCTGTGAGTGTTTTATTTCTAAGTCAGAACTGCATGTTATACCAGTTGATTCCACCGGAGGGCGGGCATTGACACACTTCAGCACCCAGCAGACTGACTGCATTAACCCAGCGGAGAGGCACTAAGGCCTGGGTAAACTAAGTCACAAGTGGACCCTGGAGGACCAGACCCACCCCTGGAGCCCACCCCCAGACCAGGCCCTCCATCCGAACCTGCGTACCCACACTTAAGCACACCCCTCTGGGTTAAAACCCCCATCCGCGCTCCCTGGAGTTTCGTGCCCCTGGTCCTCTAAAAAAAAAAAAGTTAAAGTTTTTTCTCGTGCCCCTGGTCCTCTAAAAAAAAAAGTTAAAGTTTTTTTTCGTGCCCCTGGTCCTCCAGATGAGGACCAGAGCCACAGGGACCGGCCTCTCGGTGACCGAGGCCGGCCCCAGTGACTTTGGGGCGGGCAGCGATTGTCAATTTTTGCAGTGACTGTCACAGCATGACATTGTGCGGCAAATCTGACACTTACCCATTCACCTCCATGTTAAATCCGTGCCACCAAGCTGCCTTTCCCTAGCCCTCTCTCTTAAGTTCCCTTCCCCCTTAACACCTTGTCTCCTTTTTATGACTCTTTGTTCTACTTCTCCTTGAGGCCTACGTTTCTTACTTTACAATTTAAACTATAAAATGGCAGTTTTCAATATCTTTAACACTCAAAACATACAACAGGCAATCACCCTGTACAACAGATACAACGCTTTCTCTTCCTTTTCTTATTTTTTACAACAAATACACTATCAACTGATATGTCTTCTTAGATTTGTTTTTCCAATTCGTTATTTTTTGTTATCTTATTCATACGCCTTAGACATAGCGCATGCGTCGTCCTATTCAGATTAAATTTCGTTATATAGCTGTGAATCTCTTGAAGGCTTACACTCTCTTCAATTTTTATGAGGAACACACGTCATCTTTTCCAATTAATATTTGATATGCATTTTAACAGTAACCTAAGAATTGGTTTTCGGAGCTCAGAGACAATGAAGGGCCCGTCGACTTACTAAACGTAACTCCTCGCGCATGCCAATCCCCAAAACTTACTGACGATACTTTATCTCAGGCCACTCGTGGACTTTTAGTTCTGTTAAAATTTATGCAAAACTGGTTAAAATACAGTTCCAATCATTCATCTGCCGCGTATTATAACGATTGCGACCACGAAAAACCCCGTCAGTTTATGTATTTATCATAAAGAAACTAAGTAGTTACTCATCGCTGCGAACACATTCACACCTCTTCAGGTGGAAGAAACCTCTGTAAGTTTCACAAACACATACAATCTCTCACTCAACATAAAGCTTCCACTCATGTACTGACGTCATCTTTCATTCAACATACATCTACATGCTGCACCACTTTCATTATTTGTACATTATCCTTATGTCATTTTTACACTAATAATGTATTACCTCGTCAGACCAGCCTTCCCCTGCTCACAACTAAATTGTCCTAGTTCTACCTAAACAAGGTTCGGTTATCAACAGGTCCTTGCCATTACCTTTTTAGTGAGGCCTCATGTGAGCAGAGAGGAGGGATCATCCAAGGGGTCCCAGAGAAAAGTCTGGTCCTTTGTTCAAATCACTATTCTTCAACCACAACTCACCACAAAGATCACGTCGGGATCACCAAATTGTTAAGTTCAAAAATCTTTGGGTGGTTGTGTGAAGAGAAGTCCCAGATGCAGAAAGTTATAATAAAAATGTATTTAATAAAAAGATGATGAACAGCATTTCAAAATGAATCACACTAATAACTACACAATATATACAAAATATATCCCATGGGAGAGAGAAATCCCATGAGACAGAGATCCAGTGCCCCCCCCCCCCACCGGGCAGCAGATCCATACATACCTGCCCGGCAGAAGGCACCCACAGATCTGCTAATGTTCTCAAAATGTCTCAGCTTTGCCAGGTTTGGGGTCAGCCCCCCTTCCTCTGGCTAGTCTCTCTTCCAGTCCATTGATTGGACAAGACCTCGTCCTTTTGGTGTTGGTCAACCCAAACCCCCTCTCGCTTAAACAACAGTGCTCAGGACTTCAATCAACCCCCTCACATTCCTGAGCACGTCCTCCTTATCTATCTGCTCCAATCTTCAGGCTGCGTAACTGTTTGTGGGCTCCTGATGTTTTCAGGATTCCTTCCACAATCACTCAATACATTTCATAATTCTAATTAATACATTTGTGTAGTACATACAGTGTCATCCATTCAATATTTGATAATCCATACAGAGTTATTTATTTGTCTTCACCCTCCAATGTAAACTCTCTAGCTCTCACTAGGAGCACTAAAAAGCATTATTTTCTAACACTAGCAAGAGAGAAACTTAGCTAACAGGCACAACACAGACACGGTGATGGCACCAAACACTGATTAGGATTTATATCACAATGCAATCCAAATGATTATAATTATTCATAATACTATATAATGAGTTAACTGAGACACAACACGAACGTGCACAAAAGGTCACCCAGACTAAGATAAGACAGGCCGTCATTCGATGTCTCTTAAATAGTTTGTCATTTATAGCAGAATAATAATTCATGCTATTATTTTTTTGCTTGCTCCAGTGGAGTCCATATGTGGCTTTGATGTTGAACCTTTGATGACGTCACAGTGTTCCATAATATAAAATCAAGTGTTTGGAGTAAATTGTGTATGTGTGTGTACAGTTTATTAGTAAAGATGGGTGTTATCCACTTAATACATTCATATACATTGCATGAAGTACTACGTGCACAAGCATACAATCTGTCTGTCTGTCTGTCTGTCTGTCTGTCTGTCTGTCTGTCTGTCTGTCTGTCTGTCTGTCTGTCTTAAATCATTAAATCCGACCAGCAGGAAATCCTCACGTCCTCCTTCCTGTCAAGGAGAAGTCATCATTAATTGATTTATAAAGTTGTAAATTGATCAGATTAGACCCAAACACGACAGGAGGGTTAAGTTATCAATACTGTATCCTAGTTTATACCAGCTGTTGCAGTCTGCCCTGCTACGTAGCTCAGAAAACACACGTCAGTGGTGCCGGGAACGTTAGCTAGCAAGAGAGAAACTTAGCTAACAGGCACAACACAGACACGGTGATGGCACCAAACACTGATTAGGATTTATATCACAATGCAATCCAAATGATTATAATTATTCATAATACTATATAATGAGTTAACTGAGACACAACACGAACGTGCACAAAAGGTCACCCAGACTAAGATAAGACAGGCCGTCATTCGATGTCTCTTAAATAGTTTGTCATTTATAGCAGAATAATAATTCATGCTATTATTTTTTTGCTTGCTCCAGTGGAGTCCATATGTGGCTTTGATGTTGAACCTTTGATGACGTCACAGTGTTCCATAATATAAAATCAAGTGTCTGTCTGTCTGTCTGTCTGTCTGTCTGTCTGTCTGTCTGTCTGTCTGTCTGTCTGTCTGTCTGTCTGTCTGTCTGTCTGTCTGTCTGTCTGTCTGTCTGTCTGTCTGTCTGTCTTAAATCATTAAATCCGACCAGCAGGAAATCCTCACGTCCTCCTTCCTGGTGCCGGGAACGTTAGCTAGCAAGAGAGAAACTTAGCTAACGAGCTCAACAACACAGACATACACGGCGATGGCTCCAAACATTGATTAGGAATATTGTGGCTTTGATGTTGTGCCTTTGATGACATCTCATTGTTCCGTAATATGAAATCAAGTGTTTGGAGTAAATTGTGTATGTGTGTGTACAGTTTATTAGTAAAGATGGGTGTTATCCACTTAATACATTCATATACATTGCATGAAGTACTACGTGCACAAGCATACAATCTGTCTGTCTGTCTGTCTGTCTGTCTGTCTTAAATCATTAAATCCGACCAGCAGGAAATCCTCACGTCCTCCTTCCTGTCAAGGAGAAGTCATCATTAATTGATTTATAAAGTTGTAAATCGATCAGATTAGACCCAAACACGACAGGAGGGTTAAGTTATCAGTACTGTATCCTAGTTTATACCAGCTGTTGCAGTCTGCCCTGCTACGTAGCTCAGAAAACACACGTCAGTGGTGCCGGGAACGTTAGCTAGCAAGAGAGAAACTTAGCTAACAGGCACAACACAGACACGGTGATGGCACCAAACAATGATTATAATTATTCATAATACTATATAATGAGTTAACTGAGACACAACACGAACGTGCACAAAAGGTCACCCAGACTAAGATAAGACAGGCCGTCATTCGATGTCTCTTAAATAGTTTGTCATTTATAGCAGAATAATAATTCATGCTATTATTTTTTTGCTTGCTCCAGTGGAGTCCATATGTGGCTTTGATGTTGAACCTTTGATGACGTCACAGTGTTCCATAATATAAAATCAAGTGTCTGTCTGTCTGTCTGTCTGTCTGTCTGTCTGTCTGTCTGTCTGTCTGTCTGTCTGTCTGTCTGTCTGTCTGTCTGTCTGTCTTAAATCATTAAATCCGACCAGCAGGAAATCCTCACGTCCTCCTTCCTGGTGCCGGGAACGTTAGCTAGCAAGAGAGAAACTTAGCTAACGAGCTCAACAACACAGACATACACGGCGATGGCTCCAAACATTGATTAGGAATATTGTGGCTTTGATGTTGTGCCTTTGATGACATCTCATTGTTCCGTAATATGAAATCAAGTGTTTGGAGTAAATTGTGTATGTGTGTGTACAGTTTATTAGTAAAGATGGGTGTTATCCACTTAATACATTCATATACATTGCATGAAGTACTACGTGCACAAGCATACAATCTGTCTGTCTGTCTGTCTGTCTGTCTGTCTGTCTTAAATCATTAAATCCGACCAGCAGGAAATCCTCACGTCCTCCTTCCTGTCAAGGAGAAGTCATCATTAATTGATTTATAAACTTGTAAATCGATCAGATTAGACCCAAACACGACAGGAGGGTTAAGTTATCAATACTGTATCCTAGTTTATACCAGCTGTTGCAGTCTGCCCTGCTACGTAGCTCAGAAAACACACGTCAGTGGTGCCGGGAACGTTAGCTAGCAAGAGAGAAACTTAGCTAACAGGCACAACACAGACACGGTGATGGCACCAAACACTGATTAGGATTTATATCACAATGCAATCCAAATGATTATAATTATTCATAATACTATATAATGAGTTAACTGAGACACAACACGAACGTGCACAAAAGGTCACCCAGACTAAGATAAGACAGGCCGTCATTCGATGTCTCTTAAATAGTTTGTCATTTATAGCAGAATAATAATTCATGCTATTATTTTTTTGCTTGCTCCAGTGGAGTCCATATGTGGCTTTGATGTTGAACCTTTGATGACGTCACAGTGTTCCATAATATAAAATCAAGTGTCTGTCTGTCTGTCTGTCTGTCTGTCTGTCTGTCTGTCTGTCTGTCTGTCTGTCTTAAATCATTAAATCCGACCAGCAGGAAATCCTCACGTCCTCCTTCCTGGTGCCGGGAACGTTAGCTAGCAAGAGAGAAACTTAGCTAACGAGCTCAACAACACAGACATACACGGCGATGGCTCCAAACATTGATTAGGAATATTGTGGCTTTGATGTTGTGCCTTTGATGACATCTCATTGTTCCGTAATATGAAATCAAGTGTTTGGAGTAAATTGTGTATGTGTGTGTACAGTTTATTAGTAAAGATGGGTGTTATCCACTTAATACATTCATATACATTGCATGAAGTACTACGTGCACAAGCATACAATCTGTCTGTCTGTCTGTCTGTCTGTCTGTCTGTCTGTCTGTCTGTCTGTCTGTCTGTCTGTCTGTCTGTCTGTCTGTCTGTCTTAAATCATTAAATCCGACCAGCAGGAAATCCTCACGTCCTCCTTCCTGTCAAGGAGAAGTCATCATTAATTGATTTATAAACTTGTAAATCGATCAGATTAGACCCAAACACGACAGGAGGGTTAAGTTATCAATACTGTATCCTAGTTTATACCAGCTGTTGCAGTCTGCCCTGCTACGTAGCTCAGAAAACACACGTCAGTGGTGCCGGGAACGTTAGCTAGCAAGAGAGAAACTTAGCTAACAGGCACAACACAGACACGGTGATGGCACCAAACACTGATTAGGATTTATATCACAATGCAATCCAAATGATTATAATTATTCATAATACTGTATAATGAGTTAACTGAGACACAACACGAACGTGCACAAAAGGTCACCCAGACTAAGATAAGACAGGCCGTCATTCGATGTCTCTTAAATAGTTTGTCATTTATAGCAGAATAATAATTCATGCTATTATTTTTTTGCTTGCTCCAGTGGAGTCCATATGTGGCTTTGATGTTGAACCTTTGATGACGTCACAGTGTTCCATAATATAAAATCAAGTGTCTGTCTGTCTGTCTGTCTGTCTGTCTGTCTGTCTGTCTGTCTGTCTGTCTGTCTGTCTGTCTGTCTGTCTGTCTGTCTGTCTGTCTGTCTTAAATCATTAAATCCGACCAGCAGGAAATCCTCACGTCCTCCTTCCTGGTGCCGGGAACGTTAGCTAGCAAGAGAGAAACTTAGCTAACGAGCTCAACAACACAGACATACACGGCGATGGCTCCAAACATTGATTAGGAATATTGTGGCTTTGATGTTGTGCCTTTGATGACATCTCATTGTTCCGTAATATGAAATCAAGTGTTTGGAGTAAATTGTGTATGTGTGTGTACAGTTTATTAGTAAAGATGGGTGTTATCCACTTAATACATTCATATACATTGCATGAAGTACTACGTGCACAAGCATACAATCTGTCTGTCTGTCTGTCTGTCTGTCTGTCTTAAATCATTAAATCCGACCAGCAGGAAATCCTCACGTCCTCCTTCCTGTCAAGGAGAAGTCATCATTAATTGATTTATAAAGTTGTAAATCGATCAGATTAGACCCAAACACGACAGGAGGGTTAAGTTATCAGTACTGTATCCTAGTTTATACCAGCTGTTGCAGTCTGCCCTGCTACGTAGCTCAGAAAACACACGTCAGTGGTGCCGGGAACGTTAGCTAGCAAGAGAGAAACTTAGCTAACAGGCACAACACAGACACGGTGATGGCACCAAACAATGATTATAATTATTCATAATACTATATAATGAGTTAACTGAGACACAACACGAACGTGCACAAAAGGTCACCCAGACTAAGATAAGACAGGCCGTCATTCGATGTCTCTTAAATAGTTTGTCATTTATAGCAGAATAATAATTCATGCTATTATTTTTTTGCTTGCTCCAGTGGAGTCCATATGTGGCTTTGATGTTGAACCTTTGATGACGTCACAGTGTTCCATAATATAAAATCAAGTGTCTGTCTGTCTGTCTGTCTGTCTGTCTGTCTGTCTGTCTGTCTGTCTTAAATCATTAAATCCGACCAGCAGGAAATCCTCACGTCCTCCTTCCTGGTGCCGGGAACGTTAGCTAGCAAGAGAGAAACTTAGCTAACGAGCTCAACAACACAGACATACACGGCGATGGCTCCAAACATTGATTAGGAATATTGTGGCTTTGATGTTGTGCCTTTGATGACATCTCATTGTTCCGTAATATGAAATCAAGTGTTTGGAGTAAATTGTGTATGTGTGTGTACAGTTTATTAGTAAAGATGGGTGTTATCCACTTAATACATTCATATACATTGCATGAAGTACTACGTGCACAAGCATACAATCTGTCTGTCTGTCTGTCTGTCTGTCTGTCTTAAATCATTAAATCCGACCAGCAGGAAATCCTCACGTCCTCCTTCCTGTCAAGGAGAAGTCATCATTAATTGATTTATAAAGTTGTAAATCGATCAGATTAGACCCAAACACGACAGGAGGGTTAAGTTATCAGTACTGTATCCTAGTTTATACCAGCTGTTGCAGTCTGCCCTGCTACGTAGCTCAGAAAACACACGTCAGTGGTGCCGGGAACGTTAGCTAGCAAGAGAGAAACTTAGCTAACAGGCACAACACAGACACGGTGATGGCACCAAACAATGATTATAATTATTCATAATACTATATAATGAGTTAACTGAGACACAACACGAACGTGCACAAAAGGTCACCCAGACTAAGATAAGACAGGCCGTCATTCGATGTCTCTTAAATAGTTTGTCATTTATAGCAGAATAATAATTCATGCTATTATTTTTTTGCTTGCTCCAGTGGAGTCCATATGTGGCTTTGATGTTGAACCTTTGATGACGTCACAGTGTTCCATAATATAAAATCAAGTGTCTGTCTGTCTGTCTGTCTGTCTGTCTGTCTGTCTGTCTGTCTGTCTGTCTGTCTTAAATCATTAAATCCGACCAGCAGGAAATCCTCACGTCCTCCTTCCTGGTGCCGGGAACGTTAGCTAGCAAGAGAGAAACTTAGCTAACGAGCTCAACAACACAGACATACACGGCGATGGCTCCAAACATTGATTAGGAATATTGTGGCTTTGATGTTGTGCCTTTGATGACATCTCATTGTTCCGTAATATGAAATCAAGTGTTTGGAGTAAATTGTGTATGTGTGTGTACAGTTTATTAGTAAAGATGGGTGTTATCCACTTAATACATTCATATACATTGCATGAAGTACTACGTGCACAAGCATACAATCTGTCTGTCTGTCTGTCTGTCTGTCTGTCTGTCTGTCTGTCTTAAATCATTAAATCCGACCAGCAGGAAATCCTCACGTCCTCCTTCCTGTCAAGGAGAAGTCATCATTAATTGATTTATAAACTTGTAAATCGATCAGATTAGACCCAAACACGACAGGAGGGTTAAGTTATCAATACTGTATCCTAGTTTATACCAGCTGTTGCAGTCTGCCCTGCTACGTAGCTCAGAAAACACACGTCAGTGGTGCCGGGAACGTTAGCTAGCAAGAGAGAAACTTAGCTAACAGGCACAACACAGACACGGTGATGGCACCAAACACTGATTAGGATTTGTATCACAATGCAATCCAAATGATTATAATTATTCATAATACTATATAATGAGTTAACTGAGACACAACACGAACGTGCACAAAAGGTCACCCAGACTAAGATAAGACAGGCCGTCATTCGATGTCTCTTAAATAGTTTGTCATTCATAGCAGAATAATAATTCATGCTATTATTTTTTTGCTTGCTCCAGTGGAGTCCATATGTGGCTTTGATGTTGAACCTTTGATGACGTCACAGTGTTCCATAATATAAAATCAAGTGTCTGTCTGTCTGTCTGTCTGTCTGTCTGTCTGTCTGTCTGTCTGTCTGTCTGTCTGTCTGTCTGTCTGTCTGTCTGTCTGTCTGTCTTAAATCATTAAATCCGACCAGCAGGAAATCCTCACGTCCTCCTTCCTGGTGCCGGGAACGTTAGCTAGCAAGAGAGAAACTTAGCTAACGAGCTCAACAACACAGACATACACGGCGATGGCTCCAAACATTGATTAGGAATATTGTGGCTTTGATGTTGTGCCTTTGATGACATCTCATTGTTCCGTAATATGAAATCAAGTGTTTGGAGTAAATTGTGTATGTGTGTGTACAGTTTATTAGTAAAGATGGGTGTTATCCACTTAATACATTCATATACATTGCATGAAGTACTACGTGCACAAGCATACAATCTGTCTGTCTGTCTGTCTGTCTGTCTGTCTGTCTGTCTGTCTGTCTGTCTGTCTGTCTGTCTGTCTGTCTGTCTTAAATCATTAAATCCGACCAGCAGGAAATCCTCACGTCCTCCTTCCTGTCAAGGAGAAGTCATCATTAATTGATTTATAAAGTTGTAAATCGATCAGATTAGACCCAAACACGACAGGAGGGTTAAGTTATCAATACTGTATCCTAGTTTATACCAGCTGTTGCAGTCTGCCCTGCTACGTAGCTCAGAAAACACACGTCAGTGGTGCCGGGAACGTTAGCTAGCAAGAGAGAAACTTAGCTAACAGGCACAACACAGACACGGTGATGGCACCAAACACTGATTAGGATTTATATCACAATGCAATCCAAATGATTATAATTATTCATAATACTATATAATGAGTTAACTGAGACACAACACGAACGTGCACAAAAGGTCACCCAGACTAAGATAAGACAGGCCGTCATTCGATGTCTCTTAAATAGTTTGTCATTTATAGCAGAATAATAATTCATGCTATTATTTTTTTGCTTGCTCCAGTGGAGTCCATATGTGGCTTTGATGTTGAACCTTTGATGACGTCACAGTGTTCCATAATATAAAATCAAGTGTCTGTCTGTCTGTCTGTCTGTCTGTCTGTCTGTCTGTCTGTCTGTCTGTCTGTCTGTCTGTCTGTCTGTCTGTCTGTCTGTCTGTCTG
Source organism: Cottus gobio (assembly GCA_023566465.1). Lineage (NCBI taxonomy): Eukaryota > Metazoa > Chordata > Actinopteri > Perciformes > Cottidae > Cottus > Cottus gobio. Next base: position 28,407,160 of record CM042223.1, on the reverse strand, counting down.
TCTGTCTGTCTGTCTGTCTGTCTGTCTGTCTTAAATCATTAAATCCGACCAGCAGGAAATCCTCACGTCCTCCTTCCTGGTGCCGGGAACGTTAGCTAGCAAGAGAGAAACTTAGCTAACGAGCTCAACAACACAGACATACACGGCGATGGCTCCAAACATTGATTAGGAATATTGTGGCTTTGATGTTGTGCCTTTGATGACATCTCATTGTTCCGTAATATGAAATCAAGTGTTTGGAGTAAATTGTGTATGTGTGTGTACAGTTTATTAGTAAAGATGGGTGTTATCCACTTAATACATTCATATACATTGCATGAAGTACTACGTGCACAAGCATACAATCTGTCTGTCTGTCTGTCTGTCTGTCTGTCTGTCTGTCTGTCTGTCTGTCTGTCTGTCTGTCTGTCTGTCTGTCTGTCTGTCTGTCTTAAATCATTAAATCCGACCAGCAGGAAATCCTCACGTCCTCCTTCCTGTCAAGGAGAAGTCATCATTAATTGATTTATAAACTTGTAAATCGATCAGATTAGACCCAAACACGACAGGAGGGTTAAGTTATCAATACTGTATCCTAGTTTATACCAGCTGTTGCAGTCTGCCCTGCTACGTAGCTCAGAAAACACACGTCAGTGGTGCCGGGAACGTTAGCTAGCAAGAGAGAAACTTAGCTAACAGGCACAACACAGACACGGTGATGGCACCAAACACTGATTAGGATTTATATCACAATGCAATCCAAATGATTATAATTATTCATAATACTATATAATGAGTTAACTGAGACACAACACGAACGTGCACAAAAGGTCACCCAGACTAAGATAAGACAGGCCGTCATTCGATGTCTCTTAAATAGTTTGTCATTTATAGCAGAATAATAATTCATGCTATTATTTTTTTGCTTGCTCCAGTGGAGTCCATATGTGGCTTTGATGTTGAACCTTTGATGACGTCACAGTGTTCCATAATATAAAATCAAGTGTCTGTCTGTCTGTCTGTCTGTCTGTCTGTCTGTCTGTCTGTCTTAAATCATTAAATCCGACCAGCAGGAAATCCTCACGTCCTCCTTCCTGGTGCCGGGAACGTTAGCTAGCAAGAGAGAAACTTAGCTAACGAGCTCAACAACACAGACATACACGGCGAGGGCTCCAAACATTGATTAGGAATATTGTGGCTTTGATGTTGTGCCTTTGATGACATCTCATTGTTCCGTAATATGAAATCAAGTGTTTGGAGTAAATTGTGTATGTGTGTGTACAGTTTATTAGTAAAGATGGGTGTTATCCACTTAATACATTCATATACATTGCATGAAGTACTACGTGCACAAGCATACAATCTGTCTGTCTGTCTGTCTGTCTGTCTGTCTGTCTGTCTGTCTGTCTGTCTGTCTGTCTGTCTGTCTGTCTGTCTGTCTGTCTGTCTGTCTGTCTGTCTGTCTGTCTGTCTGTCTGTCTGTCTGTCTGTCTGTCTGTCTGTCTGTCTGTCTGTCTTAAATCATTAAATCCGACCAGCAGGAAATCCTCACGTCCTCCTTCCTGTCAAGGAGAAGTCATCATTAATTGATTTATAAAGTTGTAAATCGATCAGATTAGACCCAAACACGACAGGAGGGTTAAGTTATCAATACTGTATCCTAGTTTATACCAGCTGTTGCAGTCTGCCCTGCTACGTAGCTCAGAAAACACACGTCAGTGGTGCCGGGAACGTTAGCTAGCAAGAGAGAAACTTAGCTAACAGGCACAACACAGACACGGTGATGGCACCAAACACTGATTAGGATTTATATCACAATGCAATCCAAATGATTATAATTATTCATAATACTATATAATGAGTTAACTGAGACACAACACGAACGTGCACAAAAGGTCACCCAGACTAAGATAAGACAGGCCGTCATTCGATGTCTCTTAAATAGTTTGTCATTTATAGCAGAATAATAATTCATGATATTATTTTTTTGCTTGCTCCAGTGGAGTCCATATGTGGCTTTGATGTTGAACCTTTGATGACGTCACAGTGTTCCATAATATAAAATCAAGTGTCTGTCTGTCTGTCTGTCTGTCTGTCTGTCTGTCTGTCTGTCTGTCTGTCTGTCTGTCTGTCTGTCTGTCTGTCTGTCTGTCTGTCTGTCTGTCTGTCTGTCTGTCTGTCTTAAATCATTAAATCCGACCAGCAGGAAATCCTCACGTCCTCCTTCCTGGTGCCGGGAACGTTAGCTAGCAAGAGAGAAACTTAGCTAACGAGCTCAACAACACAGACATACACGGCGATGGCTCCAAACATTGATTAGGAATATTGTGGCTTTGATGTTGTGCCTTTGATGACATCTCATTGTTCCGTAATATGAAATCAAGTGTTTGGAGTAAATTGTGTATGTGTGTGTACAGTTTATTAGTAAAGATGGGTGTTATCCACTTAATACATTCATATACATTGCATGAAGTACTACGTGCACAAGCATACAATCTGTCTGTCTGTCTGTCTGTCTGTCTGTCTGTCTGTCTTAAATCATTAAATCCGACCAGCAGGAAATCCTCACGTCCTCCTTCCTGTCAAGGAGAAGTCATCATTAATTGATTTATAAACTTGTAAATCGATCAGATTAGACCCAAACACGACAGGAGGGTTAAGTTATCAATACTGTATCCTAGTTTATACCAGCTGTTGCAGTCTGCCCTGCTACGTAGCTCAGAAAACACACGTCAGTGGTGCCGGGAACGTTAGCTAGCAAGAGAGAAACTTAGCTAACAGGCACAACACAGACACGGTGATGGCACCAAACACTGATTAGGATTTATATCACAATGCAATCCAAATGATTATAATTATTCATAATACTATATAATGAGTTAACTGAGACACAACACGAACGTGCACAAAAGGTCACCCAGACTAAGATAAGACAGGCCGTCATTCGATGTCTCTTAAATAGTTTGTCATTTATAGCAGAATAATAATTCATGCTATTATTTTTTTGCTCGCTCCAGTGGAGTCCATATGTGGCTTTGATGTTGAACCTTTGATGACGTCACAGTGTTCCATAATATAAAATCAAGTGTCTGTCTGTCTGTCTGTCTGTCTGTCTGTCTGTCTGTCTGTCTGTCTGTCTGTCTGTCTGTCTGTCTGTCTGTCTGTCTTAAATCATTAAATCCGACCAGCAGGAAATTCTCACGTCCTCCTTCCTGGTGCCGGGAACGTTAGCTAGCAAGAGAGAAACTTAGCTAACGAGCTCAACAACACAGACATACACGGCGATGGCTCCAAACATTGATTAGGAATATTGTGGCTTTGATGTTGTGCCTTTGATGACATCTCATTGTTCCGTAATATGAAATCAAGTGTTTGGAGTAAATTGTGTATGTGTGTGTACAGTTTATTAGTAAAGATGGGTGTTATCCACTTAATACATTCATATACATTGCATGAAGTACTACGTGCACAAGCATACAATCTGTCTGTCTGTCTGTCTGTCTGTCTGTCTGTCTGTCTGTCTGTCTGTCTGTCTGTCTGTCTGTCTGTCTGTCTGTCTTAAATCATTAAATCCGACCAGCAGGAAATCCTCACGTCCTCCTTCCTGTCAAGGAGAAGTCATCATTAATTGATTTATAAACTTGTAAATCGATCAGATTAGACCCAAACACGACAGGAGGGTTAAGTTATCAATACTGTATCCTAGTTTATACCAGCTGTTGCAGTCTGCCCTGCTACGTAGCTCAGAAAACACACGTCAGTGGTGCCGGGAACGTTAGCTAGCAAGAGAGAAACTTAGCTAACAGGCACAACACAGACACGGTGATGGCACCAAACACTGATTAGGATTTATATCACAATGCAATCCAAATGATTATAATTATTCATAATACTATATAATGAGTTAACTGAGACACAACACGAACGTGCACAAAAGGTCACCCAGACTAAGATAAGACAGGCCGTCATTCGATGTCTCTTAAATAGTTTGTCATTTATAGCAGAATAATAATTCATGCTATTATTTTTTTGCTCGCTCCAGTGGAGTCCATATGTGGCTTTGATGTTGAACCTTTGATGACGTCACAGTGTTCCATAATATAAAATCAAGTGTCTGTCTGTCTGTCTGTCTGTCTGTCTGTCTGTCTGTCTGTCTGTCTGTCTGTCTGTCTGTCTGTCTGTCTGTCTGTCTGTCTGTCTTAAATCATTAAATCCGACCAGCAGGAAATCCTCACGTCCTCCTTCCTGGTGCCGGGAACGTTAGCTAGCAAGAGAGAAACTTAGCTAACGAGCTCAACAACACAGACATACACGGCGATGGCTCCAAACATTGATTAGGAATATTGTGGCTTTGATGTTGTGCCTTTGATGACATCTCATTGTTCCGTAATATGAAATCAAGTGTTTGGAGTAAATTGTGTATGTGTGTGTACAGTTTATTAGTAAAGATGGGTGTTATCCACTTAATACATTCATATACATTGCATGAAGTACTACGTGCACAAGCATACAATCTGTCTGTCTGTCTGTCTGTCTGTCTGTCTGTCTGTCTGTCTGTCTGTCTGTCTGTCTGTCTGTCTGTCTGTCTGTCTGTCTGTCTGTCTGTCTTAAATCATTAAATCCGACCAGCAGGAAATCCTCACGTCCTCCTTCCTGTCAAGGAGAAGTCATCATTAATTGATTTATAAACTTGTAAATCGATCAGATTAGACCCAAACACGACAGGAGGGTTAAGTTATCAATACTGTATCCTAGTTTATACCAGCTGTTGCAGTCTGTCCTGCTACGTAGCTCAGAAAACACACGTCAGTGGTGCCGGGAACGTTAGCTAGCAAGAGAGAAACTTAGCTAACAGGCACAACACAGACACGGTGATGGCACCAAACACTGATTAGGATTTATATCACAATGCAATCCAAATGATTATAATTATTCATAATACTATATAATGAGTTAACTGAGACACAACACGAACGTGCACAAAAGGTCACCCAGACTAAGATAAGACAGGCCGTCATTCGATGTCTCTTAAATAGTTTGTCATTTATAGCAGAATAATAATTCATGCTATTATTTTTTTGCTTGCTCCAGTGGAGTCCATATGTGGCTTTGATGTTGAACCTTTGATGACGTCACAGTGTTCCATAATATAAAATCAAGTGTCTGTCTGTCTGTCTGTCTGTCTGTCTGTCTGTCTGTCTGTCTGTCTGTCTGTCTGTCTGTCTGTCTGTCTGTCTGTCTGTCTGTCTGTCTGTCTGTCTGTCTGTCTGTCTGTCTGTCTGTCTGTCTGTCTGTCTGTCTTAAATCATTAAATCCGACCAGCAGGAAATCCTCACGTCCTCCTTCCTGGTGCCGGGAACGTTAGCTAGCAAGAGAGAAACTTAGCTAACGAGCTCAACAACACAGACATACACGGCGATGGCTCCAAACATTGATTAGGAATATTGTGGCTTTGATGTTGTGCCTTTGATGACATCTCATTGTTCCGTAATATGAAATCAAGTGTTTGGAGTAAATTGTGTATGTGTGTGTACAGTTTATTAGTAAAGATGGGTGTTATCCACTTAATACATTCATATACATTGCATGAAGTACTTCGTGCACAAGCATACAATCTGTCTGTCTGTCTGTCTGTCTGTCTGTCTGTCTGTCTGTCTGTCTGTCTGTCTTAAATCATTAAATCCGACCAGCAGGAAATCCTCACGTCCTCCTTCCTGTCAAGGAGAAGTCATCATTAATTGATTTATAAACTTGTAAATCGATCAGATTAGACCCAAACACGACAGGAGGGTTAAGTTATCAATACTGTATCCTAGTTTATACCAGCTGTTGCAGTCTGCCCTGCTACGTAGCTCAGAAAACACACGTCAGTGGTGCCGGGAACGTTAGCTAGCAAGAGAGAAACTTAGCTAACAGGCACAACACAGACACGGTGATGGCACCAAACACTGATTAGGATTTATATCACAATGCAATCCAAATGATTATAATTATTCATAATACTATATAATGAGTTAACTGAGACACAACACGAACGTGCACAAAAGGTCACCCAGACTAAGATAAGACAGGCCGTCATTCGATGTCTCTTAAATAGTTTGTCATTTATAGCAGAATAATAATTCATGCTATTATTTTTTTGCTTGCTCCAGTGGAGTCCATATGTGGCTTTGATGTTGAACCT
>CM042223.1:27615997-27755997 GCA_023566465.1 Cottus gobio | reverse complement strand
GAAACTGAAGGATCAGAAGTTCTAAGTGTGCGGTTCCCCATGAACTACTTTCAGTAAGTATGTTGTGCCGTCCGGTCTGGGAGTCGATGCCCCGTGTGTTTGGAGCCTGAGATGGACGGGCAGCAGAGAGCTGAGCCGGGAGACCAGGCTCTCTCTGACCAGGCCGTCTACGTTCCTCGTTACAGTTTTTCTCGATTGCTAAGACACAATTCCTGGAACAACTCACCATTTTTTCAAATCTTCACACACAATTTTAAAAACTCACACCCAACAGTCCAAACATCTAACTTCTGGGTCCCAATCAGTCTTTACCCTCAGACAATACACACAAGCTGTCAAAACACAGACTACATTAGTGTTTGTTACACACAGGAGGGATTAATTCAACACACTGCCACCAAAATGTCAATAATAGGGTTTATTCACAGCACTTCCAGATTGAGCACATATACAGGTTCATCAGCATCGGCATCAATATCAGCATGATCTTGTCTCAGGTCAGGGTCAGGCCATAGTATTTCACACATTATGTCTTCTCTCGCCAGGCAGCGTGGGAAATATCCCCTTGTGTGTCTGATCCAACCCTGGATAGATTCCAGAGAAATATCCTCACATGCATTCACCATTGCCTCCAGGAGATTGTGCTGCGGTCATAGACTCTCCACCGCCATGCTGAGAAAAACTCCTCTATTGGATTCAGAAAAGGGGAGTATGCTGGCAGAAAAAGGACCCTGAACCTGGGGTGGTCATTGATGGCTGGACTAGTTGGCCAGCTTCTTTCATTGTCCTCCCATGTACCACCACATGATGAACAACAGTGGCACGGATTTCATCAGAAATTACTTGTCTTTGCTGTCCTCTGCCTCTTCCTCTTCCTCTCTCTTGTCTCTCAGCCTCTGCATGGTTGGGATCCATTGTTCCAAAGGACATGAGCATGCCTCTAAGCTCTATTTATTGACCCCCAATTCTGATTGGTGTGTTAACAATTTTCAGGCTGAGTGTTTTCACCTTGAGAAGTGTGTGGTCTCTGAGTTTATGTTATGATAACTTGAGTTAATTATATTGAGAGCATGTGTTTGCTGAATGAACACGCAGTGTAAAGAATGATTTATTTGGTCACTTTTGTGTAAGGTTTTGCAGAAAGTGTTTTGAATATTGAGACATGTGTGGACACAGGTGAATTGTGTTTTTGGTTATGGGAAATGTGTGTGTGCTTCTGGGAATGACGAAAATGTTTGGGTGTTTGTGCTACAGGAACCAGGTTTTGTGTTTTAGCAATCGAGAAAAACTGTAATTGTGATGAGCTTTTGGAAGTGACCGAAGAGAATGCCGAGCCCGGAGCACGCTGGAGAGATTACACATCTCATCTGGCCTGAGCGCTAGAGGGACGGCTGCAAGACCCCGGTCCGCCTGCTGCCCCACACCAGGCCACGCTGGTGAAAATGGATGGATGGATTAACAGATCTTTGCACGCCTTTTCGTGAAAAGAATGCTGAATCCATCTCACAACAGACCATAATGTTCTGTGCAGCTGAGAGGCTAGAATAATGTTCTGGTCCCTCACCACTCCCTTGTTTATGTGTCCTGCTAATATTTATTCTATTCTATTACAGGCTTAAATACAAGCTATAAGGCCTAAAATACAGCCCCACGAGGTGGGACGTTTATGCATTTGGAAACCTTTCTTGTCAACATTATGTCAACAAAATACAGTATCTTCAGGTCACTGGAGTAAAACACAAGAGATTAAACAGAGCCCAGGGAGCCCCAAAATAGAAAGGGCAAGGGAGATATACAAGGAAAGCAAAGTGATTGTGAAAGGGCAGAATAAATGAGGAGATAGAGAGACAAAATTGGAGGAAGAGAGAGATTTAAGATAAATTATAGCACTAAAGGCCACCTCGCTTCCACATACATCACATCTGCAGTGTGTATGTGTATGTTTAATGGACAGGCCAGGGCTTTGTCCCTTATTAAAGTCATTACAAGGACATCTCCAACCCAGCTCACCACAGAAATCCAAGCACATATTATTTGGAACACACACACACACACACACACACACACACACACACACACACACACACACACAAACACTCACACACACACAAACACACACACACACACACACAAACACTCACACACAAACACACACACACACACACACACACACAAACAAACACTCACACACACACTGTAACAGTTCCGGGTTCGTAGTACCGGTAAGGAGGGACACCACACCGTCAGGATATGCTCAACTCTTTTATTCTCTTGTTTTTCTCCGCCGTCTCACTCTTCCGTGTGTAGCCCGGAAGTCCCAACCCCGGCCGTCGTCACTGCCGGGTTTAAGTATCCGTCCCCCACGCACACGCACACACGCCCACACACACACACACACACACACACATACTGATTTAGTCCAGGTGCCGCTCATTCCCCGCAATTCCCCGCAATTCCCTGCACCTGTTCCCCGAGCCGCTGTCTCTCCTCCTCCCCCGCAGCCGCGCTAACCCCGCCCCTGCCCCACATACCCCCACCGCCCGCTTCAGGCCGGGGAGCCACCGGCCTAGCCAACTCCCCCCCCCGCCCCCAGAGGCCGGGACAGGAAGTCAGCCACGGCCATCTGCGACCCCGCCTGTGGACCACCGTGAAGTTAAAGGGCTGCATAGCCAGATACCACCGGGTGATCCGGGCGTTGGTATCTTTCATGCGGTGGAGCCACTGGAGCGGGGCGTGGTCCGAACAGAGGGTGAAGTGGCGGCCCAGGAGGTAGTAGCGCAGGGAGTCGACCGCCCATCGGATCGCCAGGCACTCCTTCTCGACCGTACTGTAACGGCTCTCCCGCTCGGTCAGCTTGCGGCTGATGTACACGATGGGGCGGTCGGCCCCCTCCACCTCCTGGGACAAAACTGCCCCCAGCCCCCTGTCCGACGCGTCGGTCTGCAAGACAAAAGGAAGAGAGAAGTTAGGTGTGTGGAGCAGCGGCTCCCCACAGAGGGCCTGTTTCACCGCCTCAAACGCCCACTGGCACTGCTCCGTCCACTGGACCGGATCTGAGGCACCTTTTCGGGTCAGGTCGGTCAAGGGGCTGGTAAGCTCCGCGAAGGCGGGGATAAACCGCCGGTAGTAGCCCGCCAGCCCCAAGAACTGCCTCACCTCCTTTTTGGACTTGGGCGGTGGGCAGGCGGCAATGGCCGCCGTCTTGTCCACCTGGGGACGCACCTGCCCTCCGCCCAAGTGGTACCCCAGATACCGTACCTCCCTCCGTCCAATCGCACACTTCCCCGGGTTGGCGGTGAGTCCGGCCTCCCTCAAGGACCCGAGCACCGCGCCCACCCGCCGCACATGCTCCGCCCACGTGTCACTGTGGATGATGACGTCATCCAGGTAGGCGGCCGCATATGCAGCGTGCGGACGCAGCACCCGGTCCATGAGACGCTGGAAGGTGGCCGGAGCCCCGAACAACCCGAAGGGAAGCATGTTAAACTGGTACAACCCGCACGGAGTGGAGAACGCCGTTTTTTCCTTGGCCCCTGGCGACAGGGGAATCTGCCAGTAACCCTTGGTTAAATCCAGCGTGGAAAAGAATTGCGCAGTGCCCAGTCGGTCCAGGAGCTCGTCGACCCGGGGCATTGGGTACGCGTCAAACTGTGATACCTCGTTCACCTTGCGGTAGTCCACGCAGAACCGTATAGACCCATCCTTCTTGATCACCAGAACGATGGGGCTACACCAGGCGCTGTGGGACTCTTCTATTACCCCCATTTCCAGCATGGCGGCTATTTCCCGCTGGACCACCTTTTTCTTGTGCTCCGGGAGCCTGTAGGGCCGTGACCGAATAGTCACCCCCGGGGTTGTCTCAATCTGGTGCTCTATGAGGTTGGTGCGGCCCGGCCGGTGCGAGAACACATCGGCAAAATCCGCCTGCAGCTGGGCAATGTCAGCTCGCTGGGCCGCAGAGAGGAGGGCGTCACAATGGAGCGAGGCTGGAACGGCCGATTTTGGAGCCTCTGGCCCCAGCTCCTCCCTCTCCGGGACCGCGGACACCAGTGAAACCGACTCCGCCTCTCTCCATGCTTTCAGGAGGTTGAGGTGGTAGATCTGTGTACTCCCGCCCCGGTCGGACCGCGCCACCTCATAGTCGACCTCCCCCACCCGCCGTGTGACCACAAAGGGTCCTTGCCACTTGGCGAGGAGCTTGGAGCTGGACGTAGGGAGTAATACAAGTACCTTCTCTCCCGGTGCGAATTGTCTCAGCTGGGCCCCCCGGTCGTACAGGCGCTTCTGACGTTCCTGGGCCTGGCGCAAATTCTCTCGTGAGAGCCGACCCAAGGCGTGCAGTTTTGCGCGCAGGTCCAGGACGTACTGAACCTCGTTCTTGCTGGTGCTCGGCCCCTCCTCCCAGCATTCTTTAATGAGGTCGAGCACCCCCCGCGGCTTCCTGCCGAACAGCAGCTCAAAGGGAGAAAATCCCGTGGAGGCCTGGGGTACCTCCCGCACTGCAAACAGAAGAGGGTCAAGCCATTTATCCCAATTGCGTTCATCGTCGCTAACGAATTTACGGATCATGTTTTTCAAAGTCTTATTGAACCGCTCCACCAACCCGTCAGTCTGCGGGTGGTATACGCTGGTCCTAATCGACTTGATGCCCAGTAACCCGTAAAGCCCTCTCAGTGTGCGCGACATGAACGACGTGCCCTGGTCCGTCAGGATCTCTTTCGGGACCCCGACGCGGGAGATGACCTGAAACAGCGCCTGCGCCACACTCTTTGCCGAGATGTTGCGCAGCGGCACCGCCTCCGGATATCGCGTTGCGTAATCCACCAGGACTAGCACAAAGCGATATCCGCGTGAGCTCCGGTAAAATGGCCCGATGAGGTCCATGCCTATTCTTTCGAACGGGACCTCCATCAATGGTAGGGGGCGCAATGGCGCCCTCGGCACGGCCGGGGAATTTACCAACTGACATTCCGGGCAGGATGCGCACCATCGGTGGACATCCGCCCGGATGCCCGGCCAATAAAATCGGGTCATTATCCGGTGCAGCGTTTTGTCCCCTCCCATGTGCCCGGCCATGGGGCTATAATGAGCCGCCTGGAAAAGCATTTCCCGGCGGCTCTTCGGCACCAGCAATTGGGTGTCTACCTGCCCGGTCTGGGTGTCACGACTCACCCGGTACAACCGGTCTCTGATTATTGAAAAGTGGGGATATGTCTGCGCTGCGTCGGGGCGTACCAGCTGACCATCAACCTTGATCACTTGGTCCCAGGCCGCGCGCAGGGTCTCGTCCTGCGACTGCGCCAGCGGAAAATCTTCCAGGGCGTGAAACTCGGGAACCGGCGGAGTCTCCACCGGAGGCTCAGCCGGTTCCCCCTCCCCGGCCGCAGTGCCGGACGGACCCGCGTCGCCGCTCAGCACCGCACACATATCCCATGGCCCTACCTGTCGCGACCGCACCCCCGCGGCCTCCCCCATTAGTCTGTCAAACCCCGGCCAATCAGTTCCCAGGATTAGGGGGTGCGTAAGGCGGGAGCTAACCGCGACCTTCACCCTATGCTTTTTCCCCCCGTAACGAATCTCCACCGGCACTAAGGGCGCCGCCGTCATGCCCGCGACGAGGCGGTCCAACGCGTCCGCCTGCCGATCCGCGCGGTCTTGGAGCGCCTGCAAGCAGGCGCGATTCGCCGCCGCCTGCTCTTGTTGGATGGCAGCGATGCCCGCCACCATCTGCCCCAGCGCTACGAGCGGCTGGGCTGGGACGTCCCCGTGATCCATACCGGAACCCCTGGTCGGGCGCCACTGTAACAGTTCCGGGTTCGTAGTACCGGTAAGGAGGGACACCACACCGTCAGGATATGCTCAACTCTTTTATTCTCTTGTTTTTCTCCGCCGTCTCACTCTTCCGTGTGTAGCCCGGAAGTCCCAACCCCGGCCGTCGTCACTGCCGGGTTTAAGTATCCGTCCCCCACGCACACGCACACACGCCCACACACACACACACACACACACACATACTGATTTAGTCCAGGTGCCGCTCATTCCCCGCAATTCCCTGCACCTGTTCCCCGAGCCGCTGTCTCTCCTCCTCCCCCGCAGCCGCGCTAACCCCGCCCCTGCCCCACACACACAAACACTCACACACAGACAAACACACACACACACACACACACACAAACACTCACACACACACACACACACAAACACTCACACACACACACACACACACACACAAACACTCACACACACACAAACACTCACACACACACACACACACACACAAACACTCACACACACACACACACACACACACAAACACTCACACACACACAAACACTCACACACAGGCATCTTGTTCATTCCACTTATGTAAGACAAATCGCAGCAAATGGTGCAGTTGAGAAAATGATGAGAAAGATGAGGGCGCTTACATAAACACAACTCGTGCTGATGCTGTAAACATAACCAACACATTCTCACTTCCCAACCTGTCAGAACCCGACACTCAGTCAGCGGCCCTGTGACTCTCGGCCCGAGGCTCTCAACCCGTCATCAGTTATGTACGCCCTGAAAGCCCCGCTAACCAGGTTGAAAGAAATATGTAATCCACAGCGCAGTGGCATCAGTTGCTGGTTTGATATAAATATATAAAACACCTCACAGCTATATTTTATTGAATAATTATGAAGTAACTATTTTGAAATGATTTTTGAATGGATGCTAATTTAAAAAATATTTGTTTAAATCCCCTTGGAGTGCCTTCACTATCAGTTTCCTCTTGTGACATGCATGTTGCCTTTCAAAATAAACTTGCGTGTTCATTGGAAATGTAGTTTCGGCTTGTTACATCATGCAGTGTCTTTTGAAAGTGAACTTTCCAATGTAGGTTTACTCATTACATAAAGGGTTAACGTTACTTGTTCAGGCTTAGAAAGAGATCATGACATGGGTTATAAAAAGTGTGTTAGTTACGTAAAATATCAACCGCCGTCCTACTCAAACGTTATCTTTATTCTAATTCAGTTGCTCTGAGCGTCTAATAATGGCACAGATGGGTTTGCGTTGGACTTAGTTGATAGCCCGGTTTGCAGGCGCTAAAGGGGGCATTGACCCCTGCAGTGGTATTTGATGAGGTGGGAGTGAGAACGAGTTGATGTAACAGGCAACTTGCACTGCAGATTCACCTCAGGTCAGTGAAGCTCCCACATCCCTGAGGACCGGAGGTCAGTGCAATGCTAATGTTCCGACAGCCCGTCATCCCGAAACCACAACATTCCACAAAATGTCCCATTGGAGCGAATGTCCATTTGTCTGACAGCCTGAAAACAAACACCCTTCGTTCCAAAGGCCCGTTGCTCTGAAAATACAACACCAAGAATGTTGCAGAATTACGTGATGGGACCTTCTGGAGCCAGCAGGGCCCGTTCAGCGTCATGCGATCCCACTCCATTGCTCTGTCCTTAAAGAGGCTTTGCTGCTAACTATCCCCCAGAGGCTCCGCCCCAATGCATGCTGAGACAGATCTTTGCCTCTCTCGCCAAATCATGAGGTAGCAACGACACGCTGGAAAACCCGAGCGCACCTACTGCTCATCTCCTTTTTTTTACTAAGGTCCAAAATCCAAGATCCACCTTGCAATTGCCGTCACCCTAGGAAACTGTTCCATGTGTCATTTCCTCTACTGGGGAGATTAATAGTGCCCAATCGGAGCCTCTGGATTGAGAGGAAGTAGCTTGTTTATTTAATGGTAATGACTAGTTAGTTTCTTCTCTCACAAGGAAAGCATGAAACAGTACTGGACAAATAAAGCTTTTGCCAATCAGTTCAAGACTTCATGACTTTGAGAGGTTTCGAACATGGAGGAAGTTGAGTCATTCACTCACTCTCAACCTACAGATTCCTTGAATCGGATGTTATTATTGCAACATGTTATGAACATGATATTAATTAGAAAATGCATTTGTAGGAAACACAAGACCCAGCGCTGACACAGGACAGGTGTTCTCTGAACATGCTCGTGCACACCATCCATTGCAATTAAAAAAAGGAATATTTATTTCCATTTAAATGTTTAGATGATCGTGTACTCAAGGGTCGCTCACAGAAAAGTAGATTGTTGAGAGGTTGGATCATCTGGACCGTGAAGTTTCAACTGGAGGGGAAATTTAGCGACAGTGAATATGAGCAAAAACTGTTTGCCATTTATTTATATCTTTTATAGGCCAATAAAGAAGGTAAGTTGCCCGTATTTTCTTTTGTTCGTTTTGGGAAGTATGGAGGTTAATGTATTCTGAGATAGATTGATTTCATTGTTGTGGGTCAGGCTCACCCTGACGCTTATTTCTACAGCATCTTTCTGAATAAATCAATACTGTGGACTGTATGTCAGTTTACATATATTAAGAAAGCAGTCGTTCATATTTCCTCAATGTTCGTTCCGTGTACATTGCCTTCCGTCATCTTTAATTAATTAGTCTTAGAATGAGTCTATGAATTAGGCTCAAGGGCCGTCACCAGGGAACAAGAACAAGCCATTATACATGACCAACACTGGACTATCGATCAGCTGCTTAAGTAATGCATAGTTAAACGGTATTTGAATGAGGATTTGCTCTGTAGGATTGACTATTGTAAAAGGGGCAGCTATTCCAATGATTGATGGAACAATATATCATTTTGCCGTCCCCTGCTGTTCCAGTGAAAGGACTATGAAAGACACTACATGTAGTAACTGGACTGTGTGACAACTGGCTGCATGCGTCTGTTTGTTTGTTCTTATTGGGCAATGTAAGACGAGTGTTACTGTTCAGTTCACTTTACAGTGCCGAAGACCAAGGGAGCAATGCCTAAAGATTTACTTTGGGTTACCCTGATATTCTTACCATGAACCCAAACTAATCAGACCCCTATTGCTAACCAACCCCAACCGACGAGGGCCATGAGTTTAGTTGAGATTAGCCTCAGTTAGCTCTGTACTGTTGCTACACTACATTACATTACATTTAGCTGATGCTTTTATCCAAAGAGACTTACATGATATACAGTAGACGGTAGACACAGCAACGGTGAGCAATGAGGGTTAAGTGTCTTGCTCAAGGACACAACGACATGGACTAGCGTAGCTGGGAATCAAACCACCGATCCTCTGGTTGAAGGACGGGCCTGCTAACTATTTAGCTTTAGCTATTTAGCCTTTGCCTTATTGTTGGCAGGGTGGACCCTGGCCTGTTAGGGGACTCCTTTGTGCAGGGCAGTCTGGCAGATCCAAGGCCATCTGTGAAGTGTGCACAGATTCTGCAGTGCACATGCATCTCCCTACCCGGGTATAAAGTGTTCATAATTATTTTTAGTTTATTGAGGAACACTTATATTATTTACAAATTTAATTTTAAAATTAGAAGTGTAATAAAAACAGGATTGTTGCACCCGTTTACAGTTTTATTCGGATACAAACAATTTTACTGCCTCGACAAAAACAAATGATGGACACATTGTTATAAATGGGGTGGACAATATAATGAAACGTATCACTATCAATCATTCAAGTGTTTATCGTGTGCACCAGCCGCTGTGAAGCTTCTGCGACAACCAAATGCGTAAAAATAAAACTGCACAGTAAGGTAAACTTACAATAACAGGTAACATATTGTATTATTATATAATGCTACTGGAGCGAGTTGTTGTTGTAATCAGAACACAGTGCTCGTATTAACTGAAGCAGGATCATGTGTTCTGCTTTTTGTCCAGGGGATCCAGTGTATCCATCTGGACTAACAGGCAGATGGGACCATCTGCTGCTGCATGACCTGCTCAGCCTTCTCTGTAAAAGGTGCACTTAAGATGCCAGTTGCTGCCCACAGGCTGTCGTGTACATGCAGGGCCTGAGGGCCGTGGATCACAACCGGCGGTTCAACAACTATTTGTCCAGTCCAGTAATATACAGAACATCCTCCTTTGATACTGGCGGTGGGCGGGCGCTGTTTAAAACGTCCCATCGGTTGCAGCTCCCGCTGATGAAATTGTGTGTGTCTTATATTTTGTGGTTTTGTACAAACATTGATCATAGATTCCACATTCAATTAAGAAAATGAAATGAGCAGTGAATAATCAATGTTTTTTTTATCTCACACACTTACGAGTTACATTGCATTCTGACATTTACATGAAATAGTGTAATCGTAATAGTAATATTGACATCTGATATATATTTATATTTAGTCATAATATCATATTAAAAAGAACAGTGTGAAGGATTTAGGAGGATTTGTTGACAGAAATGGAATATAATATTCATAACTTTGCTTTTGTTGGTGTTGTATCTCGTGTTTTTATTATCTTAGAACGAGCCCATCATATCTACATAGGGAGTTTGCCATGTTTCTACAGTAGCCCAGAATGGACAAACCAAACACTGACAGGCTGTTCTAATCCAGCATGCATAGCTCTAGCTACAAAGAAAACCATGCACTGACATTTAAAGATTTCCATATGATATTATATTGCATCTTTCCAGATTTTTCATTGAGCCAGAACATTGATTGAGAGCAGGTAGATTAATTTCCTTTGGGGGAAACCAAATGATATGACGAGAGAGCAGGGATGGCTATTATGTGAGATTCATAAAAAATCCGATTAAAAAACAAAAATGTGCCGTAATGTGCAAAACACCTGTTTTTTCTTTTTTCTGTCTTGTTTAGCTGACATACCTGCAAACTCATCGGGGGTGAAAAAGGTGACACGGGCGGGGGGATGGGGGGGTGCACGCAGTTTGATTTTATTATACAAACAACATTTTATGAACAATAGGTCCTCCGCTCCAAAAATTCAGGTTCACAAAAAAAGCAGTGCAATTTATTAATAAAATGGTAGATGCAACTAAATAAATGTCTAATACCAAATGTTTTATTTTGTATTTATTTATTGAGTAGTGTTGTCTGTCACTACTTTCACCAAAATGAGAGAGGGACTGAGATACAATGGGACTGAGGAATGACTTCAACAGCTACAGGCCGGTGGCATTAACATCCCACCTGATGAAGACCCTGGAGAGGCTGGTCCTTGCCCATCTCCGCCCCCTGGTGAGCTCATCCCTGGACCCTCTTCAGTTTGCCTACCAGTCTGGCATCGGGGTGGATGACGCCGTCATCTTCCTGCTACAGAGATGCCTCTCTCATTTGGAAATTTTGTTTTTTTATAAAAAGGGACAGAGCAGACTCTTTCTGCTGAGGAGACTGAGGTCTTTTGGGTTGCAGGGAGCACTCCTGAAGACCTTCTTTGACTCTGCGGTGGCATCAGCCATCTTCTATGGAGTGGTCTTCTGGTGCAGCAGCATCACGGCAGCTGACAGGAGGAGACTGGACAAACTGGTAAAGAAGGCCAGCAGCGTGCTGGGGTGTCCTCTGGATACTGTGGAGGTGGTGGGAGACAGGAGGATGATGGCCAAGCTCTCATCCCTGATGAACCACGCCTCCCACCCCATGCAGGACACCCTGGCAGCTCTGCACAGCTCCTTCAGCCACCGGCTGATTCACCCCCGGTGTGTGAAGGAGAGGTACCGCAAGTCCTTCCTCCCTGCTGCTGTCAGGCTGCACAACAAGCTGACCTCCCAGTAGCCCACAAACATTCTGGACTCTCAATACTTGAACACTTTTTTTTTTATCACTCTGGTCACTTTAATCCATTCTGGTGCAATATTTTGTAATTTGTATATTCAATATTCTGGTCACTTTAATCCATCCTGGTGCAACATTTTGTAATTTGTATATTCAATATTCTGGTCACTTTAATCCATCCTGGTGCAATATTTTGTAATTTGTATATTCAATATTCTGGTCACTTTAATCCATCCTGGTGCAATATTTTGTAATTTGTATATTCAATATTCTGGTCACTTTAATCCATCCTGGTGCAATATTTTGTAATTTGTATATTCAATATTCTGGTCACTTTAATCCATCCTGGTGCAATATTTTGTAATTTGTATATTCAATATTCTGGTCACTTTAATCCATCCTGGTGCAATATTTTGTAATATTTTGTAATTTGTATATTCAATATTCTACTGTACATTCAATTTCTTCTTTACTGTTTATTTTATTATGTTTATTACTGTTTATTACTGTTTATTTATATTACTTGATTTTTATTTTATCTTTACGTACTGAGCAATGCTGCTGTAATCCTGTAATTTCCCCACTGCGGGACTAATAAAGGATTATCTTATCTTATCTTATCTTATCTTATACTACAGATCAAGCTTCATGTGGTGTGTGCAAATAAAAAATGAACATTAACTCAGGATTTCCTGAGTGTTCATTGGTTAGTTTCACACAAATCGACAAATCACAGTGAAAGGCGGACACACTCCACAGGCCGTGAGCTCCTGGAGTGAAAAGTTGAAGGGAAATGAAGACGCTGTAGACATCTTAACCTGATTGGCCAAGACCCGAAACGTCACATCAAAGATGTTTTATTGCGAAGATCACGACACCACCTTTTCTCCTTGTCTCACTCCAATCTCAGAAACGCTGGTCGGCCAGTTGACCCACCCGCCCCCTCCCAAAAAAACAAAAACTCTTCGGATCTACACGGTTCACGTGGATGACATATTTTGATTTCAAAACGGCGAATTTTGCTGAAAAGCGACAAGTTTGCAGGTATGGGCTTATGTACTGGTGGTTACAACGCATGATGGTGTGATGGATGTGAAGTCCACCAGCGACCTCGAGGAGTCTGCAGGTCACCTGTAGCAAGAAATCGGGTCCTCGCAGCCGCGACCCCGGGCATCTGCCGGGGTCGCGGCTGGCGGCAGAGACACGTTGTTAGAATCCCGAACAGAGCGTGGGCCGACTAACAGGAGCCGCTGAGCTGCTCCCTTGACCTTCAACATCTGTCGAGGAGGTCTAGGTTTCAGCTATCCTGTTTCCATGATGGACTCCGACAACAGACCGGGTCACACTGGAGGCAGCTTCATCCCACGGGTTCACTACCAGCTGGCTGAGCCACGATTCTGTTTCTCTTAGGGGGGACACTCAAAGTGAATAGGGGAAAAAATATCATTTTTTGTATTCATTTTGACATCATCTCTTTAAATATGTGGTAATTTCAAAAACCTGAATAAATCTATAAATCTCATAAAGATTAGTTAGCTCATTATTACGCCATAAATCAGAAAACGTTCGACAGTAAAAACAATATAATTCATGTCATGTTTTTCAAAAACTTATTTTTTCAAAAATGGCATTTAAAGCTATGTATTGTAAAGGTTCGGTACATTTGTGGCTGTTAATGTCACTGTTTATTTTACCTATTTAATTTTAAGATAGAATGAAAACTAAATCATGGGGGGACAAACATCTGCAACTGGGCTGACGGATAAAAAAGAAAGAGACACGTCACATCTATGGCTGATTAATATGAACACATTTACACGAGTGGTTACTACTGTCTCCACTCTGAGCTTTACTGTCAGTGGATGGAACCAAATTACAGCCCATGGCAAATTAACCGTGATGTTATTATCATAATCACAATACTTTAATAATAAACTTAATTTATATCACATCTGTGTATTTATATACACTTTTCTAAATAAAAAAATAAAATCAGCTTTTCCCTCAAGTGCTCCTTATAGGACATCACAACACTTACATGATGAATGCAAGGCTGATTTAAAGCCTCACTGTTGTAATCAGGAGTGTGTAGTGGCCACACAGACATGACCACTAGTCTGGTCATGGCATGGCATGGCACGGCACACTTCCAGCCTCTTAATTCACCTCTTTTAGGGTAAATGCTATGTTTGGGAATGGCAAACATATATGATGGGGCGACTGTGTTAGTGCAACGTCATCCTTCAACCAGAGAATCGGCAGTTCAATCCCCTGTCCATTGGGCAACACACTTAACCCTAAATTGCTCTTGTAGCTGTGTGACTGGGTGTGAATGGTTAATAAGAGACCTGATGGGTGGGTGGCACCTTGCATGGGAGCCCCACCCATCAGTGTATGGGTGAATGATGACTAGTAGTGTTAAAACGCTTTGAGTGGCCTGGAGACAAGAAGAGGGCTGTACATGTAAAGTCAACTTTCCAAATACAAACGCTAAGGTGCTGAAATCCACTCAACCATCTTTAATAAACACTTCTTTGTCATGTCATACTTTAAGTGCAGATAACAGTGTGTAATGGTCCCAGCGGTCTCAGTCAGCGTTGCATTGCCGAATTGACACACTGGTGTGTGTTTTCTTTTTCAGACGCTGTTCTGCAGATGATCACTTTGCCGGTTTCAGAAACCAAAATGTATTACCAAAGATTTGTCTTCACACCTCCAGCCACTGGAAATGAGTGAAGGTTGTTAGTTGCATTCGAAGCCTAATCACTGTAATGTTGTTCACAAAGAGATAGGAATATTTAATAGGAATATTTCATTCATATTACATTTTCCTAATGTATATTGTGATATTTAGTCAGTCAAGGAATGAGACACTTACAAATCATAAAATGTCTGTTGCATTCAAACTCTTAAGAGCATCCAGTATACAGGCAGCGAGCATGTAAACGGAGATAAACAAGCAGAGAGAAAATCGTTGCCATCTTCCAGTCAGGATCAGTGAGGATCAATGACCTCGCTCAGCAGCAGGTTATGGCTGCTTCAGTATCAATAAGTGAAGTCCCTGTTGTTAGCACTGAGTCCATTTAGTCATGTGGGAGAAGGCCATATAATACTGAGGCTGCTGACCCTGTGACTGCATGATGTCTTCCTGCTGCCACTCGATGTGCTTCAATTACAAGCCCCTGTGTGTGTGTGTGTGTGTGTGTGTGTGTGTGTGTGTGTGTGTGTGTGTGTGTGTGTGTGTGTGTGTGTGTGTGTGTGTGTGTGTGTGTGTGTGTGTGTGTGTGTGTGCGTGCGTGCGTGCGTGCGTGTGCGTGCGTGTGTGTGTCTGTGTCCTTGTTTATCTATCCAACAGTTGGCCTTGGATTCGGTACATTCACCATCAGTGGACCAGCGAGCCAACAGGACATTTTGGAGGACCATTGTTGAGAGAATATTATTTGAATTTCAGAAGAGTTGCCTTTTTCTTTTAATTCAATATTATTTTGAATTTCAAAAGCCGGACCTGGGGTGACCGGGCCTTCTCAGCTGCTGCAATAAAATATTAAAAGACGACCTACAGGTGTGTGAGTGGTAATGTTCTTGCTCAGCACTGCCCCTGCAGGCTGAAGAAGATAATTTAACGGCTCAACTAGTTTCTAGCATCATACTGCATTATATTGTAAGAGCCCATAAAAGGTATTTTAAAATCTAATAACAAATAAAAGAGCAAGACAAGAGAACATATATTGTTTTTTTCTATTTTTAATTCACTCAAAACTCAAACATCCAACTTTAATTGGATTTTTAAAATGGATATTTGTCTTTGTGAGATTGTTTTAATGTGATGTTAAAACTTGAAATACTTTTAGATATTTAAACAAGACTGACTCACTTCTTTTTGAACAGAATATACTGGTACATTAAATATATTAAAAGTGTTTACCCAATTTAAACTCTGGAGTATGGAAAACATATCGTAAGGTTCTATTCTATTATTCTAAATAAAACTGGATGCTTACAAAAAGTATTTTAAAGTTGGTTTTAAGGGAGCAAGTGAAGAACATTCATGTAATTTACAATACAGAATAAAGGGAGTTCTCTCTTCGGTTCATACGATGCCACAGCTCTCCTTTTAGATCCACACTACACGTTTCAATACAGTGACATTTACAGCAAAATGTGAATACTACAAATAGGAAATGGTGTGATAGGGTTTTAAAATATCATCAAAAAAGTGTTCTGTATATGAGTAAAATGTGTAATATAGTGTTATTTCTTTTTTCTGCTGCGGTTCTTCATAAGTGTATGATCCTACTTCATGCAGCCAAGGGATTATTCATTTAGGGGTAAAACAGTGAACTCCAAATGTTAGTGGCTTTGAGTTTTCAGTAGAGACATTTGAATGTTGAAAACATTAACATTAAGTCCTCACTTGTTTTAACAAAAGGGGAAAGCCTTTGTTTCCATTCAGTTTGTGCTCACTGCAGGCTGGTGGTCTCCTCTCATATGAGACTATTGTGAGTCCACTGTTGGTGGTGTAGAAACACGGGCTGTTGCTTTGTAACGTCGACTGACCAGGACCTGGAGAGGAACACACACACACACACACACACACACACACACACACACACACACACACACACACACACACACACACACACACACCCTGGGGCTTTATCAGCAGATGTAGCCTTTGAACTTGATTATTGATCAGGGTTAAGGTCCCTCCTGGTCGCTTTCTCTTTGTCTCCATGACTCCCTCTTTCTTTTACACACACACACACACACACACACACACACATATTAAGACGAGTAGGTTTACTGATGAAATACCTTTTAATCTTAGTTCATAAATGATCCGTGTGGAATATTTAAGCAGCTGTATCAACTGTTGACCCCTCGTCTGACAAATCTTCTCCCTCTCTTCCACAGAGCTCCATCACATTGATGAGACACACCGTTGCATTGGGTGTACCATGAACGCACACTGTGGTTTATTTCTGACTGCTCAGAAACCCTCGTCTTATTTACCAAGGAAAGCCATACATCCTATGAATGCCTCTACTTTGTGTCTGTCCATGGCCACGATGGGGCCTGACATTATCACACGTGAATAGAAATAGGCTCAACGGATCCACAAGAGTCTGAGCTTTCCAGTCACGCCAAAGTTCAATGCAATGCAATTCCAAGATTGTTGAGGCACCCTAGTATGCAGAAATATTCAAACACACCATTTTAAGTATAGGCAACAACAAAAAACACATTTAAACTGCATCCAAAAAATTGCATTGTTTTTGCACCAAACTGCATGAGGTTAGCATAAAGTGAATATGTCTGTAAAGCGGAGACTCATTGGTACCCAGAAGCAAACATTCACCTTCAGATACCTTCAGTTAAGGGACCCCTGTAAATGTTGCAGTTTTGCCTAGATTTGAATTATATTCAGCCTCCTTCCCAATAAGTCAGCATGACACAGTTGGTACCAATGGTTATCCAGTTTGATACCACCAACTGAAAGGAACCACGCTAATGTTGGCACAGGACGCCGGTGTCTATTAAGAGGTCAATGCGCTCCTAGGAATTATCCAATTGTGTAATGTATTAGGACAGTGCAGGTTGTTCCGGCAATTTATTTGCTTTTTAGACGTAACCTGTATGGGGATGTATGTGTGGGACGAAATAATGTGCAGACCTTTGACTTGTTGTTAGACCTCCAAACCATCCGCGGGGGAAGAGCTCCATCCATTCAGTGTCTGTTCAATAAAATACATCTGAGAGTTTTCTCATCACACTTCAATCAGATGAATTTCCACCACACAGGTCACTCTCCAATCGTAAGAATGTTCCTCGATGTTCTATTACAGGATGTTACTTGTATTCCAGCTGATGATTTACTTTGTGTCTGAGGGACACTTCTTCATTCTTTGTAGACTTATTATTTTGGTGGATTACTCAAGTTTTCAGCCAAATAAGTAAGGAGCGGGTACACAAGGCAGCTGGGAACCAGGATTATATTGCACATTGAGTTCCACCACCTCTAGTGTGGGTATATATGCTTGTTTTACACATTTACACTTGTCAAAACCTGGTTAATGCTTGGAAGTGCATACGCTAACATGGGAGAGAGTTAATGTATTTTCATGAGGTTTTGTCTTAAATTCTAAAGTACGAATATAATTTACTCAGAGGAGTTGATGCAGTTGATGCAGTCCTGTCTGCTCATTTCATCTTCTCTGTTTCAATGGTGGCACGCCCGGAAACCTGGAACACATACACAACCGCCCAGATTTATAAAGCGTGTGAGTGAAAATACAGTGACAACCAAAATTAACAAAAAATGTAAATTGTGTCACGACCCAGCTCTTAGGTCACGACAAAGACGGGAGACACACATGGTTTTAAACAAGGAACAAACATTTATTAATGACACACGGCAAATTAAAGTGTCAACACGCTGCTGACAGAAGGGAGATCCAGCTCACATTGCACTGGTGCAGCCTGGCGCCTGGGATTAGCCCCGCCTACCAGGACCTGCAAGACACACACACAAGCCAGGGTACACACACACACACAGCAGGCCCTGTGTAATGATGCGCTTCTTACGTGCACACCCACGTACGGACTTCTTCAGGTTCTCTGTAATGGACAATAAGACACAAGACCAAGTATAACAGTTTGTCAAAGCTCCGGCCGAAGGAGATATTGTTCCTTACAATGACTACGCAGTCAAAGCCTCACGAACGAAATCTGATCTTCCCTGTCGTGGCTTCGTCTTTTATTAGATCTTTTACACAGGGAAGTTACACACCAGCATACGCCCACATCGCATGCTGCTCGTTTCCTTGATACATGTCAACGTGACCGCCGCTCTTTGTTTACTCTAGGGGAAGCATAGTTCTCCCCCTTCGCACATCCTGTTATTCAGCAAGATGGTTTTTAGTCCTTGAACTTTGCCATAGTTCTGCTTGTGTAAGAGGTCTTGCATAAGTAAATTAATATAAAAACCGCACAAAGCAAATGAATATACAACATTATCATAGAGCATTTGATATTTCTCAACAGTAAATCCAGAGGGCCGTTACAATTGTGTGCGTCCATAACTGTTAGTTGCTGTATTAGTAGTCGTATTAATTGTCAAAGTCCAACAACATGTGATTACAGTCAGACGTTCCCCTTTGACAAACATTACATTTCATTTCACTAACAAGGACCACGCTAGATAGTTGGTTTCCAAAATGGTTTATTATCGAACCTGTTAGGTTCTCGAAGCGGAGAAAGAGTGAGGGATGAGGGATGAGGGGAGAGGGAAGAGGGGTAAGGGATGAGGGATGAGGGATGCGGGATGCGGGATGAGGGATGAGGGATGAGGGGTAGGGGGTGAGGGATGTGGGATGGGGGATTAGGGATGAGGGAAGAGGGGGAGGGATGGAGGGAGGGGGTGCGGGATGAGGGGAGAGGGTTTGTGGTGCGAGGGTTTAGAGAAAAATCGTGGCTGAAAACGGTGGGACCGGGGTTGGCCGTGGGTCTGCGGCTGGTGCTAATCGCCTGAATTTCTGAAACGAGAAGCGCGAGAGTGAGTCGGCGATGGCGTTTTTGTGGCCCGGAATATGAATGGCTCGGATAATGAACTGGTGCTGGGCCGACACTAGGGTAAGTCTCCGTATAAGTAGCATGATGTCTAGGCAGCGGGATCGTCCTTTATTGATGATGTCTACGACTGCGCTGTTGTCGGAGTATAAGGCTATGGTTTTTTATGGACCACTCGTGACCCCAAAGGATGGCTGCTATTATTATGGGGTATGTTTCGGAGATTGCGGAGGAGGGGGTGAGGGATGCGAATTCTGGCGGCCATGGGGCTGAGAACCATTTTTTCCCATAGAGGCCGCCGAAACCGATGGATGGAGCTGCGTCTGTAAACAGCTGTATGTCTTCTGGTGTGGTGATGTATTCGTCGTAGAAGAAGGAGATGCCGTTCCAAGAGGAGAGGAACTGTTGCCATAGTTTAAGCTCTGATTTGCACGCTGCATCAAGTGAGACTTGAGCGTGGAGATTCATGACGGAGGTGGTGACTGAGAGGAGGTGTGACGGGAAGGATCTACCCTGGGGAATGATGCGAATGGCATAGTTTAGGTGACCTAGCAGCGAGAGGAGTTGGCGTTTGGTGCATTTAGGGGCCAGGAGGAAGTTTGAAATGATTAAGGATATGCGGTTGATTTTCTCGGTAGGGAGGGATGCTTGAAATCGGACGGAATCTAAAGTGATGCCGAGGAATTCTAATGATGTGCTGGGGCCTGCGTTTTTTTTTTTCGCTGCGGACGGTGGGCTGCGGTGGGTGCCGGGGTTGCGTCTCGGGGGAGGAGGGGGGAGGGGCAGGGATGCCGTGAGGGTGCATGTAGCGGCCGGGTGAGATGGTGCGCCGCAGAGCTCGCAGGAGAGGGAATGGAGAGCTGCAAAGACTCTCCGGAACGGAATGTTGAGCTCGGTGAGGGCTGTTTTTAGTTGTTGGACCGTCCACCTGGATGTGCTGGGCGAGTGGAGCCTGGCGGAGCGTCGACGTGGAGGGTGAGGGTCTCGGTCGTTCGGGTCGTGGCGCTGGCGGCTGGATGTCGACCCGGTGTGAGAGCGCGGGAGCGGCGATCTCGATCTTGGGCTGGTGGCTCCGGAGTTGTCCTTGGATCTCTGGCTGGGAATGTGGATCGATGATCGCGGCCGGCCTCGCTGGCGGCGAAGGATGAGCGGGGAAAGTAGGATCTCCGGAGTTGTGGGACGAGACGGCTCTATGTCGTACAGCTCGTTGTCCGACGGGGTGAGCGACAGTTCCGGTTCCATATCGGGCGTTCACTGGCTGCTGTATGCTTCCGAATGTGGAGACAGAGTCACAGAGGATGTGGACAGGTTAGTCTCATTTAAATACCCCGGTGCGCGGGGGACGAGCTGCGTCGGGGGCGTGGTCCCTGTTCCTGAACTAAGTTTAATAAAACACCATTTCACTGACGCTTTTATCCAAAGAGACTTACATGATATACAGTAGACCGTAGACACAGCAACGGTGAGCAATGAGGGTTAAGTGTCTTGCTCAAGGACACATCAACATGGACTAGCAGAGGCGGGGTTTGAACCACCAACCTTCTGATTGAAAGTCAGACCTGCTAACCACTGAGCCACAGTCCCAACAGGAGCAGAATGTAATCGTGGATCAAAACCAACGACGTGGTTTTTCAATGGACGCGAATGAAAAACTGCCAAGGACTTTGTGGATCAGAATTACAGTGAACTGAGAGGATCTGACTCTTTAAACTCCATTAAGTCAGCTGGACAAAATTGACTTCATCAAATCTAATGAGAAAGTTGGCAACCCGGGCTTCAAATCTAATCTCAGTCAAACGATCAGAATTAAATATTTATCTCCTCCAGCTACCCGTGAGCGTCTTCCAGCCGTAACCCGTGCGCTGCGTCCGCCCCCCAGCCCGGCCTGACCCGAGCTTCCACTTTTCAGCCATATCAGCATGTGCTCTGCCCGGCAGGTTTATTTGTTTCTCCATACTTCATATCCCAAATCTGCCTTGAGTTTCACATCAGTAGCAGTATACACACACACACACACACACACACGAGCCCCTGCGCCCCATGTATCACTCACTGTAGCCCCTGGGGCTTTGCTACAACTGAAGCACTATCCAAATTGTGTGTGTGTGTGTGTGTGTGTGTGTGTGTGTGTGTGTGTGTGTGTGTGTGTGTGTGTGTGTGTGTGTGTGTGTGTGTGTGTGTGTGTGTGTGTGTGTGTGTGTGTGTGTGTGTGTGTGTGTGTGTGTGTGTGTGTGTGTGTGTGTGTGTTGCAAGGCTTGAGGGGGTCATTCAATTTTAATTTGAAATGGGATTTCTCCCTGTCTGCTCAGCAAAACAAAAGCAACAGAACAGAATAAAAAAACCTCGACTCAATCGTGCTTCCACAGTCGGGGGGGGGGGGGGGGGGGGGTAAGCGTGTTTCTTTGTCTGAATTTCATGTTGACCTAGACTACAAAAAGAAAGTCTCACAACAGCGCAACGCCATGGTTACTCCCGACTTCCAACTGTTTCAAAGAGATTTCTTCTTTCTGGGTAGAGATGCAGAAAGCAGAAACAGGAATACATGTATATCAATATCAATGGATGAAGGTGTTCCAGATGAGCTCAGGTTTCCATAGCAGAGAAAAAGGTGAAACATCTGAAATAATCTTCTGTGGTTTGAAGATTAATTCAGTGAAACTGTTTTATTGGGTGATAAAATTACACTAACAATGGGATGATGTTCAATCTAAGAATATATTGTTGGGGGCTTCAAACAACGGCTATTATGAATGCTTGTTCAAGACTGCCAAGAGTGGATTGGATCCCTCTCTTAAAACCATGAAGATAAGATAAAATAAGATAAGATAATCCTTTATTAGTCCCGTAGTGGGGAAATTACAGGATTACAGCAGCATTGCTCAAAAAACAAGTAATATAAATAAACAGTAATAAACATAATAAAATAAAAAACAGTAGAAGAATATTGAATATACAAGATACAAGATATTGTACAGAAAGAATATTGAATATACAAGATAGTGTACAGAAATACAAGATATTGTACAGAACCCTGAATACTTAGTTAAGCCTAAATTATCTTTCAACTAGGTTACACCTGTCACAGTGGGATACGGGTATTTGCCGTTAATTCTAACGCCAATACATGTTTTGGACCTGTTGTTTTAGTTTGGAATACTTTTACACAGAACTTGCGTTCTGTGTAAAAGAAATGGGATTTTCCAGTGTACTCAGTTTTTTTTTTAACAAGGGCGATTTGTATGAACGTCAACCAATCACATTGCGCCCATATTTATGAAACAACACAGAAGCTGGTCCGGTCCCAACTTTATCCCCAGGGGAAATTGTTTGCTGCCAATAAATTCCTTGTCGTTCCATATGAAACACTATTCAGGCTTGTCTGATCCAGCACTCGGAGCTACAGCATACCTATGAAAAATAATAGGCCGTAGTTTGTAGATATCTCACAAAAGATTTGTGTATGTTATCCACATAATCTTGAACACAGAAGTATAAACAGGACCCTCTCTGGCCACTTGTAATTTTAGATCCTAAAAAGAAAAATACAAAGAAAATGGATGCCAGTGACCGCAATAAACCAAGCTTTGTGCTACTTAAGGAACCCATCCGGATGAATTCCCTCTCTGAGCCTTTTGGTTCCTCAGGTTCCCCACTGACCCAGTGTGGCAGAAGAGCGGTACTACTTGGTGGCCACAGCAGCATAACAACCAGCACACAGAGGTCCTCAGACTGCATTTATGTGTATGTACTGAAATTCAGCCAGACACACAAAAACACAACAGAAATACTATCATGAAGCAGCTTGACCTCATGGGAAGGTGTAACATTTTAAGGACATTCTGCATGTCTTGATGAGTTAAGTTAGGGTTTAGGCAACAAAATTACCAGGTTAGGTTCAGGCATCCTAATCAGATGCCCGAACCACCTCAGCTGACTCCTTTTGACACGAAGACCGAGGCTTTGAACATCCGCTGCCCACCCTGGTTCACCTCTGATCTGGAGATCCCACTGCAGACTTCTCCTCTGCAGAACCCACTGTGTCAAATGTTCCTCGTGGAAGAAGAGAAACATTACTGAAATTAATAATAATAATAAAATTGAACATGCAGTTGGGTTGTTTGATAGAGTATTGCAAATACCCTTTACAGTAATTAATCATATTAAAGCTGGCATCTTTGTCTCAAAATATATTATTGAAAAATCGATTCTCAAAATAGTTGTTTACTTTTTTTTCCAAATCAAATTTAAAAATAAATGTTGTTGATGTATATGTTTATTGCAAACACGTCCCTTTCACACCAACGTGTTCCTTAAATGACAAAGCAATAACGTTGCCGGAGTAAGCAAAACAATACTTTTAAGTATCGTTGTTCAGAGACGTCCTCGCTCCATATTTCACCATTCTGTTTACCTATATGATCATAAGGGAAACTGGCCAGTCGGAGTATTGTTCACACAGGACATGTTGGAAAGAGGAAACAAGGTCATGTGATGGATGCAGCCAGGATTCTATTACGGAGCTTTTAGCATTCACCAAAGGAAAAAGGTGCTAAATCAATATGACAAGAGGATTTGGTCGACACGGGTGCTGTGTTTTTTTTTGCACAAAACTTTAGTTATCACCTGTTTAACAAATGAGAAAATGTGAAAAAACTAAGAAAAGATGATCCTGACAAAACTTTTTGTTTTCACCTGAAGAAAAAGTATACCGACAAAACCTCTTTTTTCAAACGGGATTTTTTTTTTTTTTAAACTGTTCCTGGCGAGACCTGTTTTTTCACCTGTTAAGTAATAAACACAGTAATAATAATGCAATCTAGATCACCAAATTTATTTTCTCATTTGCCTCTCAGGGTTTAGAAAGTCCCAGCAATCATGACACTAAATATCTTGATGGCAGCTCTGGAGAGAGGTGCATGAACATTAAAAACTGAGACTTCATCGAGCACCTCCTGTCTTCCACTCGATGCTTGCATCACTGACCAATCACAGCGCAGCTGATCTCTGGGCCGATGCTGCTGCTGCGTCTGTGTGCTGCTGCTGCCACAAGGTGGATGAAAGCTGGAATCGGTTCAAACAGTAGAGAGGGGACAAAGATGATGATGATGATGATGATGATGATGATGACAGTGACACATTGTGGTCACAGTTGATGGTGGTGATGTAGATCATTAGATGAGGGGGAGGGTTGTGGTGGTGATGATGTCGATGAGAAGCATGTGAAGACTTGTGTAAAACACAGCCATTGATAAAATACCCACGTCTGTCCAACACCGACCGGCAGATGGTGCCACAGAACAATGTGGAGAGAGAGAGAGAAAGAGAGAGAGAGAGAGAGAGAGAGAGAGAGAGAGAGAGAGAGAGAGAGAGAGAGAGAGAGAGAGAGAGAGAGAGAGAGAGCCGGGGCCCAGTTCAGGGTCCATGTCCCTGGGAGGAGCTCCCTCTAGACCCCATGTGGTTAATGAAGCATCCTCAACAAGCCTCTGGTGCTGTGGGAGCTTGTCGTGTAACTCATTCACGTTGTTCTGACTGAATTGAAGTCGGCATTTTGGCCGTCGCCATCTTTGTTTTTTGCAACCAGAAGTGACACGAGAGGTGGTGCAACCAAATTAAATTGAATTATTCCCCGACCTAAAGCATACCAAAGGTGTGGTTTTAGTACAGATAAGGAATGTATCTACTTAGTCATTACTGCATAGTTCTCATACTGGTGGTGTGCTGTAATGTGCCAGTCTGACATCATGGTGGTGCTGTTTGTCCACATTTCAGTCAGCAGCTCTCCAGTCATTTCAGAGACATTGTATCACACATCTGTCCAGTGTGCAGACGATGCTCTCTGTCCACATCCCAACTTATGTGTGCAAAATCCACCAACCACATAGTCACTTCCACTGTTATGTGTTTGATGTTGTTACATTTAGTACATCAGTTATTCTTTTTATTAAACTACATTGTATTTCCCTCTCATTGAAATCTGAAACAATTGACTGATTACATTTTCCTTTCCTTTGTTGGTTTTGTATCCGATTACAAGAAACATCTCCGTCTAAGTTTATAGAGAAAGTGCACAGAATATATTTTAAAACCAGGAGCATGTGAAGACCTTGAGTGGCCTCCTGAAGGAGACTGGATACAAATGACTTATCAGCTCTAAATGGATGACACAGACACTGGATTCAATTCAATTCAATTCAATTCAATTCAATTCAATTCAGTTTATTTTGTATAGCCCAAAATCACAAATACAAATTTGCCTCTGAGGGCTTTACAATCTGTACACATACGACATCCCTGTCCCGGAACCTCACATCGGATCAGGAAAAACTCCCACTAAAAAACAAGGGGAAGAAACCTTCAGGAGAGCAACAGAGGAGGATCCCTCTCCCCGGATGGACAGAAGCAATAGATGTCATGTGACCAGAATCAACATAACAGAGTTACAGCACATTCAATGGATGTCACAGAAATTATTCATGAGTAGTAGGCATGGCCACGACCCAGATGACCATGATCCACGACAGCAGACGGAGGTAAAGATGAAGGGCATCAGCAGGGCCGCCATGGAAGGGAACAGGACCGGCTTCAGACAGCCACGATCCATGGAAGACTGAGGAGAGGAAGCACAAAGGCTCCTGAGAGGAAGTAGAGTTAGTAATGTGCATTAAAGAGACTAAGAGATTAATTTATCTAGAAGTATAGAGAGGAGAAAATGAGAGGGAGAAGAAGATATAAATCCCTCGGTGTTTCCCTAAGATGCTCCCTGGCAATATAAGTCCATAGGAGCACCCCAGGAGCACCTGAGGAGGGGAAGAGGAGGAGAGAGAGAACAGGAGAGAGGAGCTACTTGTATATTAAGGTGTTCCCCAGCAGTCTAGGCCTATGGCAGCATATCTAGGGGCTGGACCAGGGCCGACCTGAGCCAGCCCTAACTATAAGCACTATCAAAGAGAAAAGTCTTAAGTCTACTCTTAAATGAGGTGACTGTGTCTGCCCCCGGACTGAAAGTAGAAGCTGGTTCCACATTAAAGGAGCTTGATAACTGAAGGCTCTGGCCCCCATCCTACTTTTTAAGACTCTAGGAACCACAAGTAGCCCCACATTCATTGAGCGCAGCTCTCTGGTGGGACAATATGGTGCTATAAGCTCCCTAAGATATGATGGTGCATCACCAGTTAAGGCTTTGTAGGTCAGAAGAAGGACCTTAAATAAGATTCTTGATCTTACAGGAAGCCAGTGGAGATCAGCTAGTACAGGAGTAATGTGATCTCTCCTCCTAGTCCTCGTTAGTACACGAGCTGCAGCATTCTGGATCAACTGGAGAGACCTGAGAGACTTAGCAGAGCAGCCTGATAATACAGAGTTACAGTAATCCAGTCTTGAGGTAACAAATGTGTGGATCAATGTTTCTGCATCCCTTTGACTTGGTGGTACTTGGTGGTGGAAACGTTGAAGTCAAGACTGAAACCCTTTTTCCACAAGGATCAGCATGTATATGGAGGTTGTTTTTGTTTTTGGACACGGGAAACCGTTATTATGTATTTGCATTGCTTTCCCACTAAAGACAAAAGCCAGATGTTCGTATTTCTCCAGAGGAAAAGGGGCCTGAGAAGCGTCAATTCAACGGGCAAAACATCCTCAATCTAGAGTTTATTTATCTTTATATTTTGTCAGCTGAAATAAATGTATTTGTCAAGTACTTGTAACTTGCATTTGTCTTTATTTTGTAGCCACACACTCAGAACCTACTGCTCAAGACGTCCTGACAAACTGCAAATAAGAATCTATATCTTTTTTTATAATAATATTTTTCCTAAATACTTTTCATGGACTTCGAGCTACCTTTTGAACCAATACTTTGTGTCGCCTTCTTGGTACTGGGCAGTACTCTGGGAGGCGGGTCTGGGTGCTTTGGGAGACAAGCTCAACGACATTCCTGACTCCCGTGATGTGAAAGACATGGAATGTGTCTGAATCACCTGAACGGCTGCTCAGGTGTAACAATGTTCCAGTCATTCTCAGATAATTATCACATTATATGTTGTATGCAAAACACGTTGACTTCAAAATGGAACAGGTCGGTCAGCATGCTTGAAAACAGTTGTCCAGTGTTTGATCTGAGTAAATGAGTAACTCATCAGTTTATTAACGGAGGAACAAAAACCCTTTCTGTGTTCATGCAGACATGTCAACACTGTAAGATGAAGACCTAACAAGTGTGTGTAGTTCAGATCAAGATGACAAGTTGGAAGAAGGGCGTGGTCCCTGGAAGGATGCCAGAATTAAACCCCCCCCCCCCCCCCCCCCCCCGCCCCCCATTTTCGTTATTATTCATTTTCTATAAACCTTTTTTGTATTTTTTTACTTTTAGCTTAAAAGCTGGAGCCGGTAACTTGAATAAAATAACTTTTTGTTATATTTGCTCAAACTGTCATGATATCCTGCGTAATACATGAGAGAGATAATCTGTGAATCTTTTTAGTGCTCCTATTGGACCGGGCCGAAAGAAAAACAACCAATCAGAGCTGAAGAGTCTCTGAGGCAGCTGTCAATCACTGACTCTGATCAAACTCTTAAACCAGGCAGCGGTGATCAAATATGAACATTCTATAACTGCATTGCCTGTTTTATCCCCTAAGATGTTTTCAGGAAGGTATTTGAGTTACTGTTCAGCTGTAAAATGAGGAAGTTTGCTCTGGTCGGTGGGCGGGGCTCGGTTTCAGTTTGCATGTTTTCAACGTGGCGGCCACGTCCCAAACTCTCTTGTTTTTCAGGTACACTAAAACATGTTTCTGAGACATTTGAGGAATAGGCAAAGCAAGTAACAAGCAGTGACAGCTGACAGCTGCGTTGGAGACTCCTCGTCTCTGATTGGTCTGTTCTCCTTGAGGCACGATGGACTCTTTCTAATGTTATTAGAAGCACTAAAAAGAGGAACCTGATTTAGTCTTCACAGATTATCTGTCTTGTGACCTACCAGCAGTATATCATGTCAGTTAAAGCAAATATGCCAACTGCAGCTTTAATGTTGAACTTCATTTGTAAAGTTAGATGACTATCTTTATTCATGGCCTCCCCTATTGGAGTAGTGACTTTACTTGATTGTGATGACCATGTATTGAAACTCACACAGGTGTGCACCACGCCTTACTGGCTGTTGGCATTAGAAAAGACTACAAAGGCGTGTTTTTAAATGTATATTTTAGTCTGTCACTGTTCCTCTAAAAACAGCCAATGATGCAATCATCCAATCAGGTGCAGGCAGACACACAGATATGCAGATCCCATTGTGACAAGAGGCCTGTTTCACGTCCTATTGTTCATCAGAATGGGAGAGGGAGAGGGAGAGGTCCACCCTGTATTGTTACACTGGAGGCCAGCCAGAAATGAATGAAGCCACCTGACACAGATAGAGAGAAAGAAACCTGTCCTTCCACCTGTCACACCCGGACACACAAAACACTGCCAACCCTGGAGGCCCCACGACATACCACGCATTATGCTGGACGCAGTTCAACTGCACCTTGCAGCGAAGAGGCGTGTGACTCACAGGACTAAATAAAGTCTCCATAAGGTCTTGCCTCGCTCCAGAATGCCAGATATCGCATTCGCGGTGCAATAGTGGCGAGGACTTTAAACGTCTATGAGGAGCGTGGCGTGGGAACGACATTAAAGCTTGGCTCCAAAGGGAGGTGCAAACAAGCTGCAGGAAAAAATGAAACATTGGCCAGAAACTTTATGAGATACGAGAGGAGCGTTGGAATTAAAAGCAGCAACAGGTTGGCTCGGCACATCTGACTAGTTGGCATAGCTGACATTCCTGCTTACGTACGCGCTTCTCTCTATCTTTGTCTCACTCTCGCGCTCGTGCATTCCCAAGAGGAAGAGGCAGGGGCGCAGGGGGAAAGCGGTGGAGGTGTGAGTCAGGCTTGAACTCATTAATCCCGAGCGAGCTGCTTTCCTGGGTGTGGTCGCAGCAGGTTAGAAGAGATTTTCAGTGTCTCCTGGGAAACATATGCTTCATTCATTATTCAATGCTGGGACAGAGACTCTAGTATTATAGTTAAGGCTGGATTAAAGGGGACCACGACCTGATTTTACCTCGGGGCAACCACGAGCTGTGGGGCCCCCACTGATCCCCTCCCCCCCACCTGTATTTTTCCTGTTTTCCTCACCGTCACTGGGAGAAGGGCTCCGGGAGGCAGACCTTTAGGTATCTATTAGCTGTAGCAACGAACATTCAGCCAGCACAAACCCCACCAGGGGTCACAGCGGGATTTCACTTGGTCTGACCTGTAACGGCAGCAACAGAAGGTTTGCTGATCCATTGGGGAGACAGGGCAACCCCCAGGGTTTAGACGCCTCGGGGTTGCACTGGTTGAATTTGAGATGTAACAGCTAATCGCTTACTGAAGGTCCACGTCCTGTGGGTTCTGGTTAAAGTACCATATCATAAAACCACAACATCTATGGTTCAGTTATCATTGTAATTTGGGGACATTTAGTCTAAAGTCCATCCACCTCCATTGTATTGAGGTGGAGGCAGATATCTGAGTTAGATAACACATTGCATTTTAAACACCCAAAAGTCGTATAAATATTCAATTGTTAAAAGAATGTAGAGAGGCAATTTGAAATGTTGCTAAAAAAAGAAAGCAAATTAAATCAGCTACAATATAGTTTTGTAGTAGTAGGGGTTGAGAATGGATAAAAACCTATCTAATATAGAATAATGGAGTTTTTATGGCTCTTTTATGTCAGCTTGGCAACGAGCTACTTTGTCAGGAGACAAAGGCAAAAAACACCTCAACTGAGCATTCAAACCTTTTTGGGCAATTTAAGAAGTTTTAATCTTTTTATATGTTGCTGACCCAGGATTGAATGTCAACATATGAATATATTTAGCCGGGTGCATTCACATATTTGTATGTTGTAGTATTGCATTAGAAAAGCTGTAGAAGGGGCAGAATTTGCTAAAGATTTCCTCAATGGCTCGAATTGCTTGAGGTAGTTTTTTGGGGGGGATTATGTAAACGCCTTTGTCTAATTCTCACTTGGCAAACATTTAACTCACATGACTGATCAGCTGTCTTCCCTGATATTTATTTGTATTTGTCTTCGTCTCCGGTGAGCAATAGAGACATGAAAGAACTAATACAATGTAGGAATAGATAGGTGAGATGGCCAAGGCCACTTGTTTAGTTTCCAGTTCTCAACCTCTTCTTCTACTCTGTTTATTGGCCCACTACAGACATCTGTAGAACGCATAGCCTCAACCTCCTCAACACTACGCAGTCTATGGGAAATCAAAATTCTCCTTACAATCGAGTGTTAACATGGCCGACCCCTACGATCAAATGTGAGCGTAGTTTGATCTCTTTTGATTATGCATCTCATAATCGGATGATCTGAAATGACGGCTCCGTCTCAAACCCATCACCACCATATCAAAGTCATTCCAGATTCTCATTAATCAATTGGCAAAATTTGAATTGGCAAAACACGCATGACGTTCCAGCTGTCGGACTCTTGAGGCTTCACAGTGACTCAATGCTGAGCCAACGCGTCACTGTCATTTCTAACTTTGCACACATGCCAGATTTTCTCTCTCTCTCTCTTATACACACACACACACACACACACACACACACACACGCACACACACACACATACACACA
Source organism: Cottus gobio (assembly GCA_023566465.1). Taxonomy (NCBI): domain Eukaryota; kingdom Metazoa; phylum Chordata; class Actinopteri; order Perciformes; family Cottidae; genus Cottus; species Cottus gobio. Next base: position 27,725,144 of record CM042223.1, on the reverse strand, counting down.
CACAGTGTGTGTAAACATCACATTTTTTGTCTGGCTTGTATGAGATCACTCTGTCGATCCAAGTCCTCCCTTTTTCCAACTCTCCTCCTACATTCCACCATCAATGAGGGAGGAGAAAGAGGAGAAAGAGGAGAAAGAGGAGGAAGAGTAGAAAGAGGAGGAAGAGGGGGAAGAAGGGAAGGCGATGGCAAGGACATACAAAGAGTGGAGGGAGAAAAAAGAAAAAAAGGAGAGGAAGGAGAGGAAGAAGAGTGAAGGAGTTTAATAAAAGACCTAAAAGGATGATTTTCTGCTCTCTCTCTCTCTCACTCTCCTCTTTGGAATGCATCCTTATCTGGAAGGCTTACACCTTGTTGGTAATTACAGCCTCTTACGTAACTTAAGCATGGAGGGGTCCTGCAGTGGTACGCACACACACACACACACACACACACACACACACACACAGCCCCGGTACAGGCTGGTACTGAAAATGATTAGGACGGACTAGCGCTGGGTGTAAATCAGGAGGAGGAAAAGCTGAACCAAAACATGCGCGACTTAAACTGAAGATAAACTGAGATTCGGGAAGCGATTGAATGTTAATTCGCTCTGTGCGATCAGCTGCGATACATATGTCCCCCACATCTATCAGATTCAAAAGAGAACAATTGAGCATTGTTCAGCATTTCATATTTGGGCTCGCAGGGGTTAGAGTCCCAACTGACAGTTTTACAATCTCTGTCGTCGAGATGCGAGAGAGCATTAAGAAATACCATCAGCTGAAGGAACAGCATGGGGCCAAGTACCAGGATCCTGCCGCCATCAGAAGACTAAGGCTTTGTTATACCACTTGGAATAGTGTAATAATAATACTGTAGGCTGGTATAGTTAGGCAGGAAGTGAAGTGAATGTTTTCAATCCTTGGGATTTGGTCAATACATTTGACAAAATGAAGATGACATCGGGGGCTAAAGGCCCTGAAACTCAAGAAATAGTCCCAGTTAGGACTAGACTTGAAAGTGGAACGTTGATATTCTTCAACCTAGACTGAGTTTTACAACATTTTACTAAGGGAGGATGGAGACAACTATTTTTAAAATCGGCCCAGTATTGAAGGAGAAAGCTGCAGCCTCTTACCAGCTCGGGGTAACTCCTTGCCATCAGTGTGAGTCCACTGAAAGCGCTTGGTTTTTGCCACTTAAACATAATTTAATCCATCGAAATGTAAATATATTTTAGCAATAATAATTCTCCAACGTTTCCAATATATTGTTATGATGGTCCATTTGAGAATTTATCTCACGTAAAATTGTTAAAATGTATTAGAAAAATCTGAATGGGACTCGACCGGATCTGGCGGTGCACGGACCAAGTGTATGGTAACGATCTAAAAATGAAAATAACGTCTCTGTTTGAAGTTACATGGTTTAACCTTGGGGTTAATATTTATAGGTAAATATTTGGTCCATAAGCAACTTTGTAAGTGACGATTTTTGCGAGCCAATGTGAGCCAACATGATCGCTCTGTGTGAAGTCGTAAGGCACCACCCTGCTTGATGGAATACAAACGTTTCAGTGAGCTGTGGATGTGTGCAGCTCCCTGGAGTCAGCATGGTCTTGGACACTATTGTGTAATTGTAATTTTTTTTTCCCCAAGAGATGAGACGGATGTGCCACTCAAATTCACAGGGGGGTTGTTCTGCTAGTGCAGTGCACTGCAGGTCAAGTTTATTGGCAATATTACACTTACTACTTATTTCCCCAACTATGAAAAAAAAAGTCCTGCAATAGCTTTCTACGAAGACAAGACGAGCATCACAGGAGACGGTGCAACCCAACAGAGACACATCGGTTATGTTAGCCAGTAGAGAGCCGCTACATGCTAACAGTGCTAACAGTGACCTGCTACGCTACTCTCGTCCTGCACAAGCGCCACCATGACCAATTACCGAAGGGCCGTAAGGTGCAGGGTGCCAAGAGGTTCAGGTGGGGCGTTGACGGCAGACTGTGGTTGCCCCATCCTCTCTGTGACTGAACTGTGTGTGAACTTCACGGGATTAAGCACGACAATGCGGGGTGACAACAAACCGTGTGCGGGTAGGGTAAGTGCAGCGGGCTGCTTACGTAGCCAAAGTGTAACACACACACACACACACACACACACACACACATGATGAGAGTCAAACTAGAAGAACAGGTGAAATGATAAAGGAACTACATTGACCCTGGTTGTTTATTTGTGTTGTATCATCTTATTTTACTTTTACATTTCAAGTGGCCTGTGTCCTATCAGCGTGAAGGGCAAACACGAGAACAGAAGTGGTTGCCTGCTTTGTGCGTTCATATGTGTGTATTGTTGTTAGCAGGAGCTGTGACACAGGTGACAACAGCAGCACGCCGGTCGTAGTGACAATGTCACCATCACCAGCGTCCTCCAGCTGCACGCAGCAGCGCCGTGATGTCATGACTCCCGTGCCATGCCCCGCCCCTCCGCCCCTGCTGTGTCCTGCAGCGTCGCCAGGTTAGAGGAGGAGGAGGAGGAGGAGGAGGAGGAAGAGGACGGGTTACACTGGAGCCTCACGCTCACATCCCATACTGGATTTACCGGACTCCACCTGTCGCGAGCGCTGTTTCCCCCTCCCTCTCTCCCCTCTCGCTCCCCCTGCCCGCGTCGTAAGCATAACAGCGCGCCGCCACAGGGCTGCACGGGACAGACAACCGGAGCGAGGCTGCTGCTTCTGCTTTTATTTGTTCATCGGAACACGGACACGTTAACAGACGGCGTCGGCTCTGCTCGTCTGCTTTACGTTTTGGGTTTTTTCCCTTTATTTTCTGTCCGTTTACCCGAGGACAGGGGAGGAAACAACAACCATAATTACGGTGGATGTTTTTTATCCGCAGTGCCTCAGCCAAGCAGCCAACCGGGGGAGCAGGATGTCCAGGCAGCAGCAGCAGCGGACGCCGTTAAAACTCACCGACAACGTGGTGGAGGTCAAGAGCAAAGTGAGTGTCGGGCGAACGGGTGGTGTTCGGCTGTTAATGTAAGGGGGCGGCGGGGGGCTGCGGTGGTCCCGCTCTCCGCCCGGTGCACACTGACAACAGGGCGACACCGACGTTAACCTTCGGCTGTCGTTCCGATAAGATGGGGTGACGTGACGTCTCCTCCCGCAGCTCTCCCTCCGGACACACGGACACGTTTATCCGACCGACGCCGCTAATTATATCCCGGACACATGAACGGGCGGTGTGCGGCGCAGCTGTCAGGGCGGCCCGAGCGCGTCTCCGGTGGGCTACAGTAGCAGCAGGCTACCCGTTCAATTCCGCGTTGGTTCCGTCCCGAAACACCGACTCTGCCATTCAGCCTCCGCACCTCTCAGCCTCTCGTGAGCGTCAATGTCACCCCGTGTCTGCTGCTGCTGTGGCGGGGTCCTGGCGCACTTCTGCGGCCAGTGTAACGCGTCCACGCGCACGCAGCTTACCGCAGGATACTGGTCCGTGGTGGTTTTCATAAAGACTACTTTATGTTTACTTTTCTTTCTTCCGGCTAATTTTCCACTAATTGAAAAAAAGGAAAAACATAATAAACTTTGCATAATAAGGTGCATGCCATTCACAACGTGGCTGGCCGAGTCGTGTGACCGGTCAGACCGCTTTAATCAAGTTAATAAACACAGGAAACATGTTTGATTGCTTCTTAATGAAAGACAGCGCCTTGTTTCCACATGTCCTTTCACAATATTGCCCCCTCGTAAAGACGCACATGCAGCGATACATGGATACTTAGAGGAGCTACAAAGACGTTACATTAATAATGCACGGCTGTGGAAGGAAGCGCTCTTCACAGGCCTACTTTAGTGTCCGTATCATTACATTACATTTAGCTGACGCTTTCATATAAAACCACGTGAGCCCTGAGGGTTAAGTGTCTTGCTCAAGGACACATCAACATGGACTAGTGGAGCCGGGATCGAACTACCGACCCTCTGATTGAAAGACAGACCTGCTAACCACTGAGCCACAGTCGCCCTATCAAAACATTTTAACGACTTTCCCACTGTAATGGGGATGAAAAAACGAATGGTTAGCATGTTTTGCAGTTAGAATAAAACTGGATAATGATGGTGATGATGATGATGATGATGATGATGATGATGATGGTGGTGGTGTGTAGCTGCTGTATCTTAACAAGAACACGGATGCCAAGAGACAACCTGCACAACTTGTAAGAAAGAGGGATTCGTTTCTCCAACACTGACAGTGTTGTGCCTCCATCCCAACATACTGAAACAGGAAGTGTGTGTGTGTGGGGGGGGGCAGGGCCTCCTGACCTCTGGAAGAACTCTCCTCAAAAAAGGAATTACCATTTAGTTTCAGCCAAGAGTAATGAAGGCCGATATTCCCTTTGTCATTCCGTGCACTACAGGAGGAGAACCGTGTTGTCTTTGGTGAATAGATTGTGTATTTTAAGTTGGCGATGTGTCCCCACCACCCATGGAGACTGATTAAGATGAAGAGGATGCTGAAGATCTGGACCCCGATGAGGAGTGGATTTCTGATGAGCGGCGAGAGGAGACCAGATTTAAAGTTTGACAGACAACGTGATTGGCTGATCGGAGGTCGTGGCGAGATCTGGTTGGCTCAACAGAAAGAGCACTGATCCGCTGTTTTTAAGAATAGAAAACCAAAAATCAGTCTTTTGTAAAGCCGATGTACTATTCTAAGAAAAAAATATAGAATCCAATGAAATGATGAAAACAAACCTTTCAACATTTGGATGATTTGCATCCAAAGGGCCATGTTTTCAGGATTTGAAGGAGATTACTTCATCAACATACCTACGTCGCTGAGCATGAACTAAAGAGAGACACACACACACACAGTCAGACCTACACACACTGTCTGTTGTGGTCTGTCTCATATGTGTGTTCATCTCCCTGTCTGTCTCTCTCTCTCTTTGTCTGTCAAATACTCGAGTCACTTGACTCTTCTTGATCAGTGTTGGAGGGGGATTAAAATACCCAACACACGGTACATTTTCATTTTTACATCCAACGGATGTGTGCGACAAACATGTGCTGCAACAAGCTGGGAAGTCAGGCGAAGGCCTGTACAGATCTGGAGAGGAAGACATTTATGTTCCAACGCGCTTGTTTTTAGAGGTGTTAATAATTAACGTTTTACCGACTGTAAGAAATTTGACCAATTAATGCAGTCAGTTAAACAATAAATCAAATCTGAATATATATATAAAAAAAATAATATATATATATATATATATTCAGATTTGTATATGATGATACATTTTATGATAAAAGCTTTTGAAACACAAAATAACGGGGGCATGTTATTGTGACGATTCATAGCAAAATGTGTTTATCCCCAAATTAGCGTAGCTTCAGTAACGACTATTCAATGACACAAGTCATAATACTGCAACAGTAAGCAGCAACTAAAAAAAGTGGGAGAGGGGACTTTTATTGGGAGGAATTTAAAAGGAATTAAATGTGTTTATCTGCTGTTTTACCACAAAGTAAATCTAATCAGGCCGGAGAGTCCAAATGCAGACACAGCTGAGTCCCACTGGGCGACTCTGATCTACAGACTCTGCATCGTAGTCCACGTGGCGTCTCCGTTGGTTTGTGGACTGCCGTTTTGAAGCCTGAAGTTTGGCGTTTTGGTTTGACGCCATCTTGGCGACAAACCAACAGAGACGCCACGTGGACTACGATGCAGAAGTACGGAACGGAAGTGACCATATTTGGACTTCAGAGGAGCGATGTAGAGACGCCACATGCAGCTCTGTTAGCTGTACCGACCTGTCAATCACAAGGTAGCCACTCCCTGACAGCATGCTGAGTCTGAGTGGTGGTTATGTGGGTGGAGGCGGAGCCCGACGTCCTCCTGCACACTGGTTTAGTTCTGCGGTGTAATTGTCTAATTATTTGGGGGGAATTGAGGAACATGAGGAATTGATCAGCAGCCTCACTCATTATAAATTCATAATCATGTTTTCATCATCATCTGAATCAGACAGGCTGCCGCTGTTCCATTGTAGCATTTAATAATGACATAGTTTACTCTTGCGCAACTCTCCACACCAACACAGTGAGTGAGACAACGTTCCTGTCAACACATTTACATAATAACATAAACCAGTATTGTAATTATCTCCCCACCCAAGACAAAATGTTTCCTGTGTGCTACAATCACACCTCTGCCTTAACACTTGTGCTGTGAGTTACAAACCCACAGTATAACCTTTCAAACAAGGCCGTGTACTCTTCCATGTGAAACACTGAGTGCACACGGTGGTAAATCATAGGCTGCGTGTGTGGAGCATGCATGTGCAGTACCTGTCCTGCCAGCTCCAGAGAACAATGGGCGTTTTCACACCTGGAAAGGACAAACCCAACATACGTCCTGCTAGCAGCTGTCCATGAAAGATGCCTTTCTTTTTCCTTGAGCTGAGGGGCCGGCCCGACTTGACTGGAGTTCAAAAGGTCAGACCAATGCCGGGTTACCCAATATTTTTGACAGCTGAAACGGTCAGTGTCCCAATATAGAGTTATGAAGACTCGCTGAGACGAGGCCGAGAGACGTGACAGACTATACGATGTAGCCGGCAGATTGGCGCTTGTAGGGCTGTCACAATTCTATAAATGTAGTACTTGATACCAATAGCAGTGAATACCAGTCAAACAACTGATCTACAGATCCCGTGTACTTCAATGTGCACTCTTTTATTCCTGCTTGCATTCTGCTTTTTGAAAATGTTGTATTAACCTCTGATGATCTCCCTCCCTGTTTTACAAGATTACACTTGAACACATTGTGGTAACGTTATTATTAACCTTCAGTCTCTACTCATTTTGAAATGAATAGACGCTTGAACGCATCATGAAGTAACTAAAGGCAATCTCCATACATTAGCTGTTAGCACCGTCATTTAGCCAAGCAGCTGACCGGCATCATACGCTGGTATGGGAACATTAATGTTAGCCGTTAGCTCCGAGATGAGCAGTATGGTTCAGGGAGATAATGCTACACTGAGAACAACAAGCGTGAGCTAGTTAGCGTTAGCTGTGAGCAGCCAATGGGCAGCGCTACCGCCAGTTGGGCTCAACCTTTATTCCATAAAAGTGAGTATGAGGCGAAGGAACATTTTTAATGCTACCAAGATGTATTCAAATGTAATCTTGTTAAATTGTGATCTTGGCAAGACACTTGAAACACTTAAATACATTTATTATATGTATTATTATTATTATTATTATTATTGTTGTGTCTTTCCAAGATCACAACTGTATTTATACAGATGTTTTTCACAGCAATATGGAATAGGTTTTATTTTGAATATCAACTCCGGAAAGTCATATTTATGTATATTGATAATATGTTGTTCAGTATGTTTATTGACTCACTCTTTGAGCTCTCTTTGTGTTCTCTTAAAGCCACTCAAGAGTTGTATATACCTCCTGCAGATGGCCGCTCGAGCTCCGACCACGACCGGAGACGCTCACGGTCCACACGCTCACGGTCCACGCTCACGGTCCACACGCTCACGGTCACGGTCCACGCTCACGGTCCACACGCTCACGGTCCACGCTCACGGTCCACACGCTCACGGTCCACGCTCACGGTCCACACGCTCACGGTCCACGCTCACGGTCCACACGCTCACGGTCCACGCTCACGCTCACGGTCCACGCTCACGGTCCACGCTCACGGTCCACGCTCACGGTCCACGCTCACGGTCCACGCTCACGGTCACGGTCCACGCTCACGGTCCACGCTCACGGTCCACGCGCTCACGGTCCACGCTCACGGTCCACGCTCACGGTCCACGCTCACGGTCCACACGCTCACGGTCCACACGCTCACGGTCCACACGCTCACGCTCACGGTCCACGCTCACGGTCCACACGCTCACGGTCCACACGCTCACGGTCCACGCGCTCACGGTCCACGCGCTCACGGTCCACACGCTCACGGTCCACACGCTCACGGTCCACACGCTCACGGTCCACGCTCACGGTCCACACGCTCACGCTCACGGTCCACGCTCACGGTCCACACGCTCACGCTCACGGTCCACGCGCTCACGGTCCACACGCTCACGCTCACGGTCCACGCGCTCACGGTCCACACGCTCACGCTCACGGTCCACGCGCTCACGGTCCACACGCTCACGCTCACGGTCCACGCGCTCACGGTCCACACGCTCACGCTCACGGTCCACGCGCTCACGGTCCACACGCTCACGCTCACGGTCCACGCGCTCACGGTCCACACGCTCACGCTCACGGTCCACGCTCACGGTCCACGCGCTCACGGTCCACACGCTCACGCTCACGGTCCACGCGCTCACGGTCCACACGCTCACGCTCACGGTCCACACGCTCACGCTCACGGTCCACACGCTCACGGTCCACACGCTCACGGTCCACACGCTCACGGTCCACACGCTCACGGTCCACGCTCACGGTCCACGCGCTCACGGTCCACACGCTCACGCTCACGGTCCACACGCTCACGCTCACGGTCCACACGCTCACGGTCCACACGCTCACGGTCCACGCTCACGGTCCACGCTCACGGTCCACACGCTCACGCTCACGGTCCACACGCTCACGGTCCACACGCTCACGGTCCACGCTCACGGTCCACGCGCTCACGGTCCACACGCTCACGCTCACGGTCCACACGCTCACGGTCCACGCTCACGGTCCACGCTCACGGTCCACGCTCACGGTCCACGCTCACGGTCCACACGCTCACGGTCCACGCTCACGGTCCACACGCTCACGGTCCACGCTCACGGTTCATTGCATCATTCTTCGAAAACAAAACAAAATGTACTGCGAGGAAGCGAAAAGACAACGAGTGTAACTGCAAAAAGCCACAAAGCAACCTTCCCAATGCAGAGGAAGGATCATAATCCTCATATTCATGACCTACTTTATTGCCTTTTGACGTATGTATTGGTGCGGTTGCCTCTTGCACAAGGTTGCACTGTTCATATTCAGTCCAACGGAGGAGCATCTGAGGGGAGGAGCACCGTTGTCACGCCTGCCTTCGTTGTCTCCTCCAGTTCGAGGCGGAGTACCGCCGCTTTGCCCTGAAGAGGAACGGCCCCGGCGGCTTCCAGGAGTTCTACCGCCTCCTCCAGACCATCCACCGCATCCCCGGCGCCGACGTGCTGCTGGGGTACGCCGACGTCCACGGGGACCTGCTCCCCATCAACAACGACGACAACTACCACAAGGCCGTGTCGGCGGCCAACCCGCTGCTCCGCATCATCCTCACCAAGAAGGGTAAGACCATCCAACCCTCCAACCCTGTGTGTGTGTGTGTGTGTGTGTGTGTGTGTGTGTGTGTGTGTGTGTGTGTGTGTGTGTGTGTGTGCAGGGTCCTTGTTCTCCACATCAAACAGGTTTCTTCTTTAAACGCCACCTGATGATTCTTTCATGCAGCTCTCCCTCTGGGTCGGCCATGTGAGTTGCTTTTTTTCTTTTTTCTCCTTTTCTTTCTTCTTTTCTTTCCATGTCTACTTCATTAGACGGCAAAGAGAGGTGGAACAGAGACACCTTCAGACATCACTTCAGAGTTTGTGTTGGAGAACACAGTCGCTTTGAAATATCCTTCTTTTCTTTGGAAGCAGCGGTTGACAAAAGGATGCCAGACTGGTGATTACAGTGTGGATGTTGAAACTTCATTATTCTGAGAACGTGTTGTCTTAGAACGCAGCTTAAGGACGGAGCGTGGTGGCTGTCAGTTGTGGTTGAAAGCCTGGATAATGCGAGTGGACCTTGAGCTCCATTGAGTCCCTGAGACCAGAACATTACAGTTTTTCTCGATTGCTAAAACACAAAACCTGGTTCCTGTAGCACAAACACCCAAACCTTTTCGTCATTCCCAGAAGCACACACACATTTCCCATAACCAAAAACACAATTCACCTGTGTCCACACATGTCTCAATATTCAAAACACTTTCTGCAAAACCTTACACAAAAGTGACCAAATAAATCATTCTTTACACTACGTGTTCATTCAGCAAACACATGCTCTCAATATAATTAACTCAAGTTATCATAACATAAACTCAGAGACCACACACCTCTCAAGGTGAAAACACTCAGCCTGAAAATTGTTAACACACCAATCAGAATTGGGGGTCAATAAATAGAGCTTAGAGGCATGCTCATGTCCTTTGGAACAATGGATCCCAACCATGCAGAGGCTGAGAGACAAGAGAGAGGAAGAGGAAGAGGGAGAGGACAGCAAAGACAAGTCATTTCTGATGAAATCTGTGCCACTGTTGTTCATCATGTGGTGGTACATGGGAGGACAATGAAAGAAGCTGGCCAACTAGTCCAGCCATCAATGACCACCCCAGGTTCAGGGTCCTTTTTCTGCCAGCATACTCCCCTTTTCTGAATCCAATAGAGGAGTTTTTCTCAGCATGGCGGTGGAGAGTCTATGACCGCAGCACAATCTCCTGGAGGCAATGGTGAATGCATGTGAGGATATTTCTCTGGAATCTATCCAGGGTTGGATCAGACACACAAGGGGATATTTCCCACGCTGCCTGGCGAGAGAAGACATAATGTGTGAAATACTATGGCCTGACCCTGACCTGAGACAAGATCATGCTGATATTGATGCCGATGCTGATGAACCTGTATATGTGCTCAATCTGGAAGTGCTGTGAATAAACCCTATTATTGACATTGTTGGTGGCAGTGTGTTGAATTAATCCCTCCTGTGTGTAACAAACACTAATGTAGTCTGTGTTTTGACATCTTGTGTGTATTGTCTGAGGGTAAAGACTGATTGGGACCCAGAAGTTAGATGTTTGGACTGTTGGGTGTGAGTTTTTAAAATTGTGTGTGAAGATTTGAAAAAATGGTGAGTTGTTCCAGGAATTGTGTCTTAGCAATCGAGAAAAACTGTAATTAGGAACAGAAGATTGACCAACTCGGGTTTCCTTTTCAAACCGCGTTCACAGTGGGCTGTGCTCACTGGAGGGCTCACACCTTCTGGTCCAGGCTTTTCCAAAGATCTATGTATCAAATGTATCTGTAATATATAGCCGGTATTGTTCTGATTATTGTAATGTACTTATACCATTGATATAACTATGAAAGGGTAGCACACATTTGTTGTTTCTAGTATTCAACATGTGTATCTTCACTGCAGCGTCGACAGCTTGTTGTGTTATTCTGGAAATCATATGAAAGTCAGCTTTGAGTCTGTTGTTGTAATTTATATGATAATATGCTGAAACTAGCTATCTTGTTTGTTTATTTATAATTCATATGTGCGATCAGGTTTAGTTAATCTAGAGATGTTGTTTCCCCCTCCATCAACCGTCCATGGGTTGATGAGCAGTATGACTTGTGATTGGGACCTTTTGAGTTTGTTCTCGTGAATGTTGATCAATTCAATTCAGTTTATTTTGTATAGCCTAAAATCACAAATTACAAATGTGCCTTGGAGGGTTTTACAATCTGTACACAAACGGATCACTGAGGGTGTGGAAAGAATATAATGAGGAAAATGATATGCCGCTGTTAGATAGAGTATCAAAAGTGAAGAAATAGACTCTAAGAATCCATTTGGCCTGATTGATTTCATTATTACTTCTTCTTGTCAGTGAGGTCACTGATTTATTTTATTCCATCTCACGTGTGACCCGGAGTAATGCGGGTATCAGCTCCAAGTACCTTCTGTTTTTCCTCTGGTCCTCCTGTTTAGTGTCATCAGCGCCCGAAGACGTAGAAAAGGTTTTACTGACCTGAACGATCACATCAGGCAGCAGAGGACAAACGATGAGAGTAAAGCTCACAACAAACTGATTGATAGGGAGCATCCTCATGTCACTTAACAAAACCTCCTGCACATTCAGAAAGACTCTCTGCAAATAATGATGTTAGCCGGCCCGACTATTTACCCCTCAGAAACAATGTTTGTTTGATTTTAATAAAGAGTTCACAGTTGGGATGACACCAGTAAAACTCCCCACACCGGCTTGGTTCTTCTGTCGCGTGTTATTCAATCAATTTATGGAACGATTGCCGTCCCCTCCTCGCCGCGCCTATGTCTCTACGTCCTGCATAATTCATGATGTCACCATGCTAATCGGCTGCTTAGCAGGCCGCTATTGTTGCCACAGAGTCGCAGACAGCTGCTGGTTTAATCAGATTAAGTCGGCGGTGTGGGAGAGAGTGAAGGAGAGGCGGAGACGTGCACTCTGGTGTTAACATCCTGTTTGCATGCTGCGAGCTCCAAAGCACTGGAAAACTGTTGCAGAAATCCAAAACCGGTCAAATCTTAAGCTTGCGCAGGTAGCATTAGGAATGGTGGCGTAATTCAATCTCCGTTGGGCTTTCCGAGCTAGCTTGCGCCTCATTAGTGGGGATTAGGACGCGAAATCTCACTCACCCGATCACTTCATCTTTTATCCTAGAAGTGTGATCCCGTTTAATGCGTCACAGCCACGTGGAAACACCAGGCTACATGCAGACTGTAGCATGGCAATAGTCATAATGAGGTTGTTTATTCCACATTTAATCACTGTTAAATTATTCACGCTTGTTTTTTTTTGCAAAACACGGCGTCCCGGTTACATTAACAGGACGTCGAGCTGTGTCGACTCCCGACTGCTCCAGACAGATGGGGGTCCTGCACATGGGATCGGTTCAGCGGGTTCCTTCTGCTCCCCTCCGTCCTCCCATCATATTACTTTCCTTCATTCCCTGCAACCTTCACACGGGTTCTCTTTGTGTTTGCACTTGTGTGTGTGTGTGTTTACATGTGTGTGTTGTGTGTGTGAGAGAGAGGGAGATAGAGTGATGGCAGCCCATCTGGTGTTGCAACCCATTAGCCACTGAGTGGGATTATCTTACTCTAAAAGACCTCATCAATCATATGTGTGTGTGTGTGTGTGTGTGTGTGTGTGTGTGTGTGTGTGTGTGTGTGTGTGTGTGTGTGTGTGTGTGTGTGTGTGTAAGGAGCAGGGTGATGTCTAATACATCGCTGCAGTGGGAAAGCCCGGGTAACGGTCTCATCTTGTATTATTGCGGTAGCCATGGTGACAGTGGTGATTAAGGTAACAGTCACTACAGAGTATAGCATCACAGTGTAGCCATGGTAACACTTCTGCGACAGTCGCAGTGGTGGTCTCCCAGTGAGTGATGAACAGAGGAACCAGTGGTCCCAGTAACCACTGGTAAAGTCCCTGCACACTGTGTTCTTACACATTAAAAGCGTTATGTTACTTATTTTACTTTATAAATGCAGCACTTATTTTGTGAAATTATTACTGGACTATGTATTATTTATAATTCATCGCGTTCCTTTTAAAATCTGACAATAGATATTATTCAATTCTTCCTTTGAGTTGACGTCTGCTTGTAGTCACCTACTGACTGTTGGGCTACTTCTTTATGGTGATGTCCCAGAGCTTTGCATGAGGAAACTCTCTGACCGGACCTTGTTGACTCATGCCGTGACCAGGTGTGACCAGGTGTGACCAGGTGTGACCAGGTGTGACCAGGTGTTGCCATAGAATTGTGTTGAATAGATCTGCTGATACCTGATTCAATTCAATTCAGTTTATTTTGTATAGCCCAAAATCACAAATACAGATTATCCTCTGAGGGCTTTACAATCTGTACACATACGACATCCCTGTCCCGGGACCTCACATCGGATCAGGAAAAACTCCCACTAACAATAGTAGTGAAAACCCTTTTACAGGGAATAAAACAAGGGGAAGAAACCTTCAGGAGAGCAACAGAGGAGGATCCCTCTCCCCGGATGGACAGAAGCAATAGATGTCATGTGACCAGAATCAACGTAACAGAGTTACAGCACATTCAATGGATGTCACAGAATCCAGCTGTTTGACTCAGTATCAGTGTGGACAGGAGAGCAGGAGCTCAGTTCATATGTACCTGCAGACCAGGTCCTGGTCCACTGGTAGCGCTGAGGCTATTTTATTTGGAAATTAATGTATTTTTGTCTTCTGTGCTAATTATTCATAAAGTAGATAATAGTTAATTATCTTTATTTTTCTGTGTGGCTCAAATCTGCTCACGTGTTTAATCAGGATTAAAACCGTTTTTTTAACACTTGAAATGATGCAGGCACTTGGAAATGACACAGTAGTGGAAAATGTAAACCATACTTGGGTGTGTGTGTGTTGTGTGGGTGGGGGGGGGGGGGGGGGGTGACGACAGTAGTGCACCTCATAAATGACTTTCCAGAAATAACACAAACGGACTCGCACACAAATAAACGCTGGCCCGGTTGCTGACATGCTTGTGTCTATAAACATAGAGAGGAATGCATTTCTATAATGCTCTAATACTCCCCCCCCCCCCCCCCACACACACACACACACACACACACACACACCACACTCCCACCCGCCTGGCTGTGAAAATGTGTACGACATGATGAGAGGAGGAGGCCAATCAAATATTTATACCCAAGAAGCAACGAGCGGAGGAGAATCTGTAGAGGAGTGGTTTACCGACCACAGCTGATCCCCCCCCCCCCTCTGCCATCACTGTAATCCATCCAATGAGATGAAACGAGTCCAGCTTGGAATGAACTGACACCGTGGCATGAGGAAGACATGTCAATGGAGGAGGGAGTTCTACTTTGAATTACTCACTAATTGTTTAACTAATTGGACTATTTGTATACAATACAAGAATAATAAAACAATGTTATAAGGAACCAAGAGTACTGCATCGATAAACGTCTTCCCCCCCCCCCACAACTGCACAGCGTAGCGCCCGCAATATAACATTTGGCAACTGGAGCATTATTAATACATAACGAGACGATGCTCGCCTTTGAATGCAAAACGGCCAAAAAAGTCTTTATTTGGCATTTTATTACATTTCATTTATGTGAGACTTTTATCCAAAGTGACTTACATGCTATACAGTAGACCGTAGACACAGCATGTATTTCATGTATTTTATTTGTGTACCATGATGTTGTGTTGACCTGCCAAGGGACTACAGATGAAAAATAGCTTCTTAGCTAACTCTGGCGCATTTACATTTTGAGTGTAAACAAAAAATGTTAATTAATGTGCATTGTCCCTTTTAAATAAAGTTGAGAGAGAGCAACGGTGAGCAATGAGGGTTAAGTGTCTTGCTCAAGGACACAACGACATGGACTAGAGGAGCCTGGGATCGAACCACCGACCCTCTGATTGAAAGACAGACCTGCTAACCACTGAGCCACAGTCGCATATTTTATATACTGTATGTTTATATATATATATATATATATATAACACAAATATGCAGCTCATATTTTCAGTGTATCAAGCTATTAATTGGCTAAGCCATTTTTCATGTTACTACCTCAGATGTAATGAGTAAAATATTTCAGAAATGCTGAATTGTGACATTCATCGTCTCCCTAAAACCATTGTATTGTTGTTGTAGTGAATAAGTACTGAGTAAGACGAGCGTCTGCTGTTATTAATGTAGCCCTGTCACTGATGACTCATCGCCCCACTGTTCTGGGGTCTGTAGTCAGCAGACAGACAGGAAGCTCTCCAAACTTTTGATTTCCTCACTGCAAAGCCCAAAGGGAAGTTCATGAAGGGTCAAATTACCACACTCCTCCTCTTCCTCCTCCTCCTACAGCAGTTACTAAGAGGAGCAGACTCTGTGTCCTGGTCAGTGGTATTCAGGTCTAGATGTTACAGGGATTGGGTGAATTATTTGAAATGGGGATGTAATTCCGGTGAAATTCCCAGATTCTCGAGACCCAATTTGTGGAAATTCCAAAACAAGACAATAAATCTTCACATCTGAACGTTACCACAACACTGTGCTCCGATCCAACCCGAACCCCTCAGTGCCATAAGAAGAAGAAGTGTTGTTTCAGGTGAAATTCATTCAGGCTCACAGTCGCGCTACAAGTGGATGAGAACTGGTTCATTAAGACTGGAGAGCACAGGAAGCTGGTGGAAGAGGGATGTGCACATGATGGAATTGGGTGTCTCCTTTACTGTTTCCATGGTTATGGTTTGGGATGGCGAATGACATTGTAGAATCTACATTAACGTAAGCTAACACGAGGAATTTAAAATGTCGTGTGTTGTGGTCCCTGTGGACAGAAGCTATAGTGTAGACCAGAGTCCCTGTGGAAGACTAAGCATGTGTACTGCTGCATCTGGTCAGCTCAGTCCTGGTTCTGGTTCTCCCCCGTGTCCCTTCACTCCAGAGGGTCCGGCAATACAAAGCCTGACATTGTATTTCCCAGTTGTTGTTGTTGTGATTATGAGGGTTAAGGCCCCGCCCTCACAGCAGGAAGTGCGTCCTCTGTCTCGTGCCGCACTCAAGCCCATTGTGGACCTGAGCAGGACTCAGCCATATGGCAGCCGATTGGGCTCCAGATGGTGGGCACTACAGAGGGAGCCTGATCTGACACACACACACACACACACACACACATGCTCATGACAGCTGCAGATCATATGAGATCATTTCAGATACAGGTCAGACAGTCTGTTAGTGAATCAGCCTGCACACGGTGTTTCATCCAGGCAGCAGAGGTTTTATTTATTGTTCTCAGCGTCTACTGAGGATGAGCAATAAACTCAGCCCAATACTTATAACATATAAACATTTCACCATATTTACTTTAATATTCTCCGAACTGGGGAAATGCAGATCTTTATTGACATTATGCGTATCTGTTATCAAGCTTTTTGGGTCCACAGTGCGTAAATATACAGCCGAATGTGGCTTTACACACAAACCTCCTAATATTTGTATCTTTATGAGAGTCCTTCTTTATTAGTATTCATTAGCTATCCCCCTTAAACCTAACAGCCAACTTTACAACTTTAACCTTCACCAGAGAGATCCGACCAATCAACGCCGCCGCTGCTTGATAAGGTGGAGACTGGGGAGGCGGGGTTACACAGAACATATCTGATCTAATTGCATTGTACTTTATAAACGTACAGCATCAAATTTCACATAAAACACACATGGACCAGCTTGATGGATCAATATATAGATTCAAGGATCAAGGATGCAAAGTAATAAACATTGATACAGTACATATCATCTTTGAGATGCACCATGAAATCCCCTATTGCACGTCCTATTCCTTCCTACAGAGCCCGGTGCTACAGTCTCAAAGCATATACAGCAGTTTAATTGTTGCCCTCTGTGAGTTTATGTAAATATCGTATCATTGTGCAAATAATCAACATGATGTCGTATTCAGCATTCACTTTGCCGCTCAATATGCAAATGGACACGCAGCCTCTGAACACAGCGACCCAGGTTACAAGCTGTAGTGATGTCTGGCCTTGACATTCAAAGCGGCCTCAGACCCAACGGGGGACATCCACATCATGTGGTCCAAAAGCTGCTGTATCGGGACCCGTTACACATATGTTGTGTCTGGACCCACCTTTTGTTTTGGATCACTGCACTGAAGGACCGGGTTGGTCCCATAGTTTTGGCAAGTGAGGAAGAAGTGTGTGTGTGTGTGTGTGTGTGTGTGTGTGTGTGTGTGTGTGTGTGTGTGTGTGTGTGTGTGTGTGTGTGTGTGTGTGTGTGTGTGTGAGGAATGCAGCAGAGAGGCCGCCTTCACTTTGTTTGTTCTTCTTCTTGTCCGGTATAAAACTTGGAATGTGTGTGTGAACGTCAGACATGTTTCAGTGACATTCCTGCTTGTTGTTACAAGTCAAGGTGAGATGGAGCTGCCATGTGTGAGTGACGGTTATCATAGCAGGTGTACCTGCCACTGGCAGTAAGACATAGTGAACCCTGGGTAGGCAAAAAGACCTGGGAATACTTTTTGAGTAGGAATGGTTCTGCATCATGAATCTCAGTCTCTGTGTTCCCCATCTCAGGCCCCATTCACCTCTAATCCGGGTCATTTACCAGCAGGGCAACGATTGGCAAACTCACCAGAGACTGATGAAGCGCTGCTGTGTAGTAATCGTCAGCGCCGTCGACAGTTAGCCGCCTGCTAACTGTCTGTTTGATGGATTCAGAGACGAGGAAACGACTCGTCTAGTTTAGTTTGGTACCGCGGGAGACGGACCTTATAGCGGTCGGCTCTTTTGAATGGTTTAGACTGAAACTGATCATGCGCATGTAAGCTATTATTGGGATATTGTTTGTTAAACCGTAATGAGTTTGTAGTACTCGCATCGAAAGTAGCGCTCAGATAGAATAAAAACTCCATAAAAAAGCAAAGGAGAATGAAAACAATAGAGCTCAGCAAACAGAAGCCATTCCAGTAGACTTGATTTGACCTTTAATCAGCATAATTGAAATAGCAGATATGCTTTGATATCCGGTATGAACACGCCTGGCCAGGCAGACAGGATCATTACTCAGTAGATGATGTAATGACATGTTGTTTGTCATGTTCCCTTCAGGAATGTAGTTGTGCTGCCTCATAGCTGATGTTCATCATGCAGCACACAACAGGTTGTTAGTGAGGCGTTCCCCATGAGCACCCAGCAGCTCATCTAGGTGGGCGGGGTCAAAGAGCATCTAGATTCTGACGGCAGTTCAGCAACCGTAATCTAAGCTGGTCTGGGGTTGTTAATCTCTGGGTCATTGTGTTCAATGAGATGTGGCCGTGTTGTTGGTTAGTATGCTTTGTGTGTTGTTTCATTGTCTCCATGCTGTTTCTTAAAGCCAGCAGTGAGGTTCTTACTCCGCTCCAAACCAGGATGTGGTTTTGAGGCCAGTCCAGAGGCTTCCTGGCTGTCCACTCCAGCAGGCAGCAAACACCTCGTCATGCTCCTCCTGTGCTCCAACACACCTGGTCAATGACATCACAGCAGGTGTTTGTCCCTCAGCTGGCACAGGCAGATTTTATTCAAATAGTTTGCATAATGCGGACATGGAGGCTGATGACTGACAGGTTGGTTTGTCTCTGGAGTCACATGAACACAACGAGATGTTCTGATGCCCAGTGAGACTTTTAAAACAGGGGCTGGTCGATCTGGGGTTTGGGCTTGAGTTTGACCGTTTATTAGTACAATAAAAACAAATTATGAATAGAATAGGAATTAGATTCAGTCAAAATGTTTCTGTATTTTGTGTTGCAAAAGTCCTAAAGTTTATGCTGCTTTCTGACGAGAAAAGAAACCTTCTTTTTATGTGGTTTGTCCACTCTTTGTAGGTTTCAGTCAGCTTTTAAGGTTTATCCCGAGCTTAACCTGTTTTCTGTGATTTTGTGTCTTAAGTGGTGAATTAGGACGATAATCTTTGGAATTGGTTCTGTATTGAGGGAGAACGCTGCTGACAGCAGCCTGTAAAAGATGCTCACAAGTCATTTTATGCAAGACCAAGTGAAGTATCTAGTCTTTGAGCTTGAGTCCAAGTCCCAAGTCTTTGAGGGGCAGGTCTAAGTCAGGTCTCCAATGGTTGTACTATCATCTGCTGCCATCTGGTTTCTGTCTACATTTGTTCTTCCAGCACTGCCGTTTACTTGGAAACGTTATTCCTTAAATAAAAACTACTGTTGTTTCTAAATGTTACCCAAATGATACAAATTCTGTGAAAAAAAGTTTCACAGTGCTGTGCCCAAAAAGAAACAATCCCGATTACGAACGCCCGCCGCCTGGTTTGTTCTGTGATCAAACAAGCTCACGGCCAATACAATGTATCAAGCAGGAAAGATACATTGTACACAATGTACAGCCAGAAATACATGGTTGGTTGATTGGTTTGCATCCGAGTCACATCTGGAATGGAGTAACCCTTTAACCCTTTTCAATCGGACCCGATCATCCCCGTCGATACAGCACGCAGCACTTCCACATGCTGCCATCGAAGGAGGCCGGGTCATCTGCTGCAGGACAACAACGATGGGATTATGGATTGAGATGGAATCTGTTGGGTGTTTAATCTGCTTCAGAGGCTGAACCCGCTCCACTGCTCGCTCGGACCCAAAGGTCTCTAGAAATCTGATCCAATCCTTTGGTATTAATCTGGGATCAGGCAGGTTAGTGAGGGCAAGGAACCCCACAATAAGAAAAGCATGTTCTAGTAGTGTTGGGAAAATATGATTAAATCAATAACCAACACACAAGAGTTAGATGTGCCTGTACCACCTTGACCCCAAATGATTCATTTAATCAGCCATTGTTTGATTACCTGCTTATGTTTTAGAATATATGGTGCTTATTCGTGATGGGAATGTATCCCTGAATGTGGCTCTAAAACACTAAACACATTGCAGTCCAGTTGGGTTAGGGTTAACTTAAGTAGTTTAACTCTAAGTTGTTGTTGTAGTTCATATAAGTGTTAGTAGTTGTTGAGTGTAGGTGCACTGGTGACATTTTGAACAGGATGTGGTTTTACTAGGAAGAAGTCAGGAATATTAACTTATTAAACATCAGATCCTACTGGTCATCTAATATGTGCCTGGTGAAGTCATGCTGGCAGCATCGGGGAGGCTGCGTATGGAAAATGAACAGAAAGAGGGAAGGGACATGTGCACGAGACAAAGTGTGAAATTAGAAAATAATGTGAATGTATAAATACCCCCCTCCCACACACGGACCCAGATATGAAAATTGACCCTGAGAATAATCTTTTTGCACCAAATTGTGTTAATGGTCCTCCAAACAAACGCGAGGAAAACCGCTCAAATGTACTGTTCCACTTGATTAGATTATATAGATCAAGCTCTTCAGCAGAGCCAATGCAGAAGTGCCTTCATTTGCATTCTCTCTAATGTCCACCAGGGGGCAAAATAAGTCAGATAATAGAAAAGTCTATGAGAAAATTACTCCACTTGATGTATTCCCTCAGTAAACATTGTAAACATGAGTTTATGTCTCAATCTCTAGTTTCAAGTCTTCTTCAATACAGCATGATGTTCATTTAGTACATTATGCTCATTTAGAGTCAAACAGACCATAAAGCAGGGGATGCTTTACTGTGATTGACAGGTTGCTACCATGGCGTTGTCGTGTCTGGGAGTTGTCCATGTTTTAGTAAAATAACTTTAACCCTTTCACATTGTGTTTTCAGTTCATGGGAGTTAATTGTCACTTTTTTGGGCACCTAAACATGTCTCAGTCAGCGTTTGCTTGTACTTAGCCCCACCCTCTCGTCTTCTGGTTCCAAAGAACCAAGATGGCGACGGTCAAAAAGCCGAACTCGAGGCTTTAAAACAGTAGTCCACAACCAATGGGGGATGTAATTCTGACTAAGACTACTTCTCATACACAGTCAATTGTTTTATTAATCACGGTTATTGTTTATAATTCTGTGAACTTTATCTGTCAAAACAAATTAGGTTGGTTATATATAGCAAGTGATATACAAATGCATAGCTCTATCCCATCATACACTTACCTAACTTAACATGTCTTATCTCCCAACATGCATGTAATGTATGGGGGATTTCATTTAATACATTTGTAGATGTTTCTTTGTTTGTTAAAGTGCTATACTTCAGATTAATAACTGTTCCCGCCATCCTTCTGTGTGTCTTCCTTTAGAGGGCGAACCTGTCGTTTTTGCCACCAACTCCCTCCAGAGACGTAAAAAGGGGCTGGGCTTAACCGGACTGCGCACCAGTGTCTCAGGCTCCACCCACTCAAAGAGCAGACCGGGCCTCATGATTGGCCTGCCGCAGAACTTCCGGCAGATCTCATCCATCATCGACGTGGACATCTTACCCGAGACGCACCGCCGCGTGCGACTCCACAAGCACGGCACCCACAAGCCCCTGGGCTTCTACATCCGCGACGGCGTGAGCGTGCGCGTGACATCACAGGGCGTGGAGAAGGTGAGATCAGCTGATTCATTTAATTCATCTCTACAAATATTACGTGGCATTTTAATTGTGAGGATTTAACTTTTGAGGGCACTTAAAAGTCCTAAACCTTTTTGGGTTGTCTGTCTTGACCCTCCTGTCTGAACTTAATTACTGAACAAAGTGGTCTTCCTCTTACATATACCGATGATGAAGAGCGAGGATTGTGAGGGTGGCCCAGAACACAGGCTGGACCTCCTCATTCCTGTGATATTATCATTTATCGTTATTATTTTTATGTGAGGACAACAAAGGTTTCTGCAGTAATATGTGCAATACCAGACTCATACATAAAAATAAGGTTAATGATATAATAATATTTGGACATGTTGTCTGAGTGCGTCATAGATTTAGTGTAACATCCAATTTTCCTGCTGTCATCCTGTAGGTCCCAGGGGTGTTCATATCTCGCCTGGTACGCGGTGGGCTGGCAGAAAGCACGGGGCTGCTGGGAGTTAATGACGAGATCCTCGAGGTCAACGGCATCGACGTAGCAGGAAAATCGTTGGATCAGGTAAATTTACCTGCCAAGGATTTAAGAAGGTTATTTTTGTTGCTTGTATGCAGGGTTACCAAAAGCTGGTATTGTTCAGCATAGTACACACAGGGTTCGTACAGTCATGGAAAACCTGGAAAAGTCATGGAAATCTATTGTCCAACATGTGTATGAACCCTGTATACAGCCATACAGAGTCCCTCTCCTCATGGTGAACCAGTCCGATGCCTCACTGTCATCTCAGGTTACAGACATGATGGTGGCCAACAGCCACAATCTCATTGTGACCGTCAAGCCGGCGAACCAGAGGAACAATGTGCTGCATCGCGGGAGCAAAACCTCAATGGGCAACTCTGGTTCCGTGGGCTCAGCCGGATCCAACAACTCCGCCCTGTCACATGACTCTCCAAGCCCCGCCTCTCAGAGCAACCCCATCACTGCGAGGTAAGACGTGGCCATGACGGAGGGTCTGCTTCTCCTCTTGTCCGTGGTTCAGGAATTAAAAGTATGAAAGCAAGTGAGACCCTGTGTCTCCCCTGTATGTATTGTTTATGAATGCAGCTGCTTATGATTATTAATATGCGCTCCGCAAACTACAGACTAAGCTACGCCTCTTAAATGTTCTTTTCCAGCTTTCATTCGCTGCAAACGTTGTCTGATTGACGGACGTTTTAATATTGTCAATGAAATGGTTGTTTGGAACAGAAATATGAACTGATTATGTATTGAGCGTGATTGATTTTACACACATTCTTCAGTCTTTTGAACATTTGTCCGACATGATGAAACACTGGGTGAAGAACCTGTCGTCTCCCTGCTGTCATCAACCTGCAGCCAGCTGTTTTCAGTTGAAAAGCTCAGATAAACTCACTGTACACAACCTGCTCAGCAGCACACACACACACACACACACACACACACACACACACACACACACACACTCTAGCAGACTGAACTTAGTGGAGCATTGAGCAGCTAAAAAGACACACATTTCCTCAGGAGATGGTAGGAACCAAAGACGGAGCTAAAAGAGAGAATATTGGATTTATATTATTCAGGTGTAGGATTTTGCAAAGTAAAAGAAAACTGATTATTAAAAAACTAACAATAATATACACTCCCCTAAAGGATTATTAGGAACACCTGTTCAATTTCTCATTAATGCAATTATCTAATCAACCAATCACATGGCAGTTGCTTCAATGCATTTAGGGGTGTGGTCCTGGTCAAGACAATCTCCTGAACTCCAAACTGAATGTCAGAATGGGAAAGAAAGGTGATTTAAGCAATTTTGAGCGTGGCATGGTTGTTGGTGCCAGACGGGCCGATCTGAGTATTTCACAATCTGCTCAGTTACTGGGATTTTCACGCACAACCATTTCTAGGGTTTACAAAGAATGGTGTGAAAAGGGAAAAACATCCAGTATGCGGCAGTCCTGTGGGCGAAAATGCCTTGTTGATGCTAGAGGTCAGAGGAGAATGGGCCGACTGATTCAAGCTGATAGAAGAGCAACGTTGACAGAAATAACCACTCGTTACAACCGAGGTATGCAGCAAAGCATTTGTGAAGCCACAACACGCACAACCTTGAGGCGGATGGGCTACAACAGCAGAAGACCCCACCGGGTACCACTCATCTCCACTACAAATAGGAACAAGAGGCTACAATTTGCAAGAGCTCACCAAAATTGGACAGTTGAAGACTGGAAAAATGTTGCCTGGTCTGATGAGTCTCGATTTCTGTTGAGACATTCAGATGGTAGAGTCAGAATTTGGTGTAAACAGAATGAGAACATGGATCCATCATGCCTTGTTACCACTGTGCAGGCTGCTGGTGGTGGTGTAATGGTGTGGGGGATGTTTTCTTGGCACACTTTAGGCCCCTTAGTGCCAATTGGGCATCGTTTAAATGCCACGGCCTACCTGAGCATTGTTTCTGACCATGTCCATCCCTTTATGGCCACCATGTACCCATCCTCTGATGGCTACTTCCAGCAGGATAATGCACCATGTCACAAAGCTCCAATCATTTCAAATTGGTTTCTTGAACATGACAATGAGTTCACAGTCACCAGATCTCAACCCAATAGAGCATCTTTGGGATGTGGTGGAACGGGAGCTTCGTGCCCTGGATGTGCATCCCACAAATCTCCATCAACTGCAAGATGCTATCCTATCAATATGGGCCAACATTTCTAAAGAATGCTTTCAGCACCTTGTTGAATCAATGCCACGTAGAATTAAGGCGAAAGGGGGTCAAACACAGTATTAGTATGGTGTTCCTAATAATCCTTTAGGTGAGTGTATAAATAATCATTATTTGCCCTGTCACTTGTTGTTACCACAGTAACAGCATTGCTGAGGGCGACAGTGATGACGACGACGACGAAGGCGACCTCATCCTGGAGAACGACTGCCTGACGGCCTACGACTCCCACCTGGTAACCAACAGCAACAACACTAACCTCAACAGAGACTCGCCCGGCGGCAGGCCGCACAACCCGGCCGCGGCTCGGCCCCTCCCACAGAGCGTCTCGTTGCCCAATAGCGTGGGAGCGTCCCGTAGCGGCAGCTCGACGGCGCTGTCCAATCACAACGGAAACCCCGCCCACACGCCTAGCGGCAGTCAGGAGAGCATGAGAGAGGACGGCAACATAATCACACTGTAGCCACGGCAACACTGACAGCGACACTGTGACCGGCGGGACTATGGGATGTTACGTCCTGACAGTACGGTTACCAGGACAACAACAGATGGCTGTGCTCCCGCACTGCTAGCTTGTTAGCGCTAGCTAGCCTCGGCGGACCATGGCTTTTCACAAGCTACGGGCATTACGACTCTGACTCGTCACGTCTGCCGTGTGGGCGGAGGAGATGGACGGGATGGGTCAAAACAATGATTTATACTCAATCGAAAGACATGATTTAAATGCCATAATGTATTAGCCGATCTGTGTCGACTTCTGGAAGCAGAGAGATTGAGAAATAAATGCAAAGCCATAAGTCATTGATGTCAACACGTTAAAGACAGCGCCGCCCATCAGAGACCTCACTGTTAACCACCGGTTCCACAACCACCATGGAGGAACGTTCTGGCTCTTCTCTCTATTCTCTATTCTCTCTCTTCTCTCTATTCTCTCTCTTCTGGCTCTTCTCTCTATTCTATATTCTCTCTATTCTCTCTCTTCTCTCTATTCTCTCTCTTCTGGCTCTTCTCTCTATTCTATATTCTCTCTATTCTCTCTCTTCTGGCTCTTCTCTCTATTCTCTCTATTCTCTCTTCTCTCTCTTCTCTTGGCAGCACAACGACCACCTGCATTCATGCTGAAAGGCATTTGAGTGGTTCTTCACAGCTGCTTTATAAAGTACAGAAAGTTGAAATCTCTGCCGACACCTGAAGGCATCAGGACACACACACACACACACACACACACACACACACACACGTAGATGATTCAGATTTGATTATGGCCAATCAGAAAGCAGCTGTTTTCAGAGCTACGAGAGCATGTGATTGGCTGAGAGTGTATTTATCTATCTATTCCACTTCAGCCGGCCCGCAGTTCACAAAAGCTTTGTAAAAAACTTACATTAACATTAGAATATTGCCCAAAATGTTTTAGAAATCACAATTTACCCAAATATATTCAAGACATTAAACTGATTGAAACCAGTTCAAAATTTTAACTTTTTTAAAACTTTTTTATTCAGATTTTTCTTTTCTCTAAATCAGCTGTTGAACAATAATCATGATTCATCTCATTGATTTGATTTGTGTGTGTGTGTATAAATACAAATAAATAATGTTCCATAACACACATTACTTCAGAAGGGGTGGTCAGTTATCTGCTATTATCAGGCTAAGATATAAGATATGCCTTGTATATGTCATAATGTCATATTTCATCATTTCATCAACATTTATTCTGAGAATAGGATGGGGAGGAAACGGGCTAATGCGTTATGCACACAAACACTGTTAACCACCAGGAAGCAGGGGTCAAAATAAGGTGTGGGGGGGGGGGGGGGGCACTCTTTGTTGTTGGCGCTCTGGGGCTATCGCCTTACGGTCCGAGATGTTGGCCGCCCCGGTCACACACTGCACTCTCTCTCTTCTGTCCTCCCGTCTCACACCAAAATGTTTGTGGGTCCGACCGTCGAACCAAATCAATGTCACGATTATTATTTACAAAATAATATCGCCAACAGAAGATGTGCAAACAATGATAGATCCTAGTAGTTTGTTATTTATCACAGAGCTCCATCGTGTGCTTGTGTTGAGTGTCGTCTTGACAGTTGGATTAATTGCTCAAGGCGGTCCTTGTGCCCCGAGGGGAGGGCGAGGAAACCCCGTTTCATTCAGCGCGCACGATAAGCCGTCTGGAAACGGGTTAGCCTTGGTGGACAAAGAGTTGATGCCACATGGCAGTCTGACGTTGTGAACATCTAACTCGTCTGGTCAGCTGTTTCTGCTGTTGCCGTCGGCCCAGATACATATTTCTATTGTCTTTGCCTCCAGACAACATGAAACATGGCTAATGCTAATGCTAGCTGACATGAAAGTACAATTCAAACTTGCCCAATTTCTATTTTTCTAGATAACCAAGCCAAATCGTTTTGGTTCCCGTTCCCAGCCTCACAGACACGTCGCCAAACTTCTGACCAAACGACGAGCTTAGTTGATTCGCTTTTAACCAGTTGAAGGAATCGTTTTCGCAATTCTTTTTTTGTTTAAAAAGTTCTCTTATAATTCGCTTGCCAATGAAATGGAACCTGGGCCTAACCCTAACCCTAAGCCCTCATAGTACTGAAATAACTGGTTTAAAAGTTGTCATTTTAAAGTGGCCTTTAAACTTTGCAGTGAATACTTGCAAAGTATAATAATGCTTTAAACCTTAAACCTTTAACCTTTTAAAAGTTTGCAACAGAATATTAAGCGACAGCTGCATTTCAGAGCCACATGCATTACTAGAATAATATCATCAAATTACATTTGTACTCTCTTCAGTTGTGTTTGTCTTTCCCGTGCCATCCAGAAGGAGTGGTTTGCCTGATTACGTGTGAATGCAGCATGAAGCCACTTTGATCATTAGGTAATGAACTGCTGAGCTCGCTGCTTGTTAAAACAGCTGGAGGACGTTTGAAGAACAATTCCACTGATGACCCAGATATGTTTTGATGACACACACACACACACACACCTTTTTTTATTTTGTTCATTTAATTGTAATTTACTGTAAAATAGAAATGTAAATGTGAGATTATGAAACAAGGGAGCTTTTCAGTACCTGGGAGAGTTTTTAATGTAAGAAAAGATTTTATAATATGTGTAAAATATGGAGAGTATTTTTATTATTCTTGTACTTTTAAATTGTGTGTGTGTGTGTGTGTGTGTGTGTGTGTGTGTGTGTGTGTGTGTGTGTGTGTGTGTGTGTGTGTGTGTGTGTGTGTGTGTGTGTGTGTGTGTGTGTGTGTGGTTCCACTAGAACAATATAAGATGAAGGATGTCTTTTTGCAGCGGTATTCCCGCGTTCAGGTCCATTTGTAATGAATGCATGCCTAAATGTTCCATGGTAACGATGGATCCCCTGGAATATTTCCCAAAATGAAGTACTATTGGTGTGCATGTCTGCACAGTTGTTCCGAGGTTTATAACATGGCTTCTAACTTTAACCATAATTGTATGCATCATTTATCCTTGTGTCCCTTCCAACGAGCAGCGTTTGTAACGATGGAGCTAAGCTTCTGAAGGCAAATACAATAAATGGATTACCAACTGGGCAAATTGGACCAGCAATTGGACTAAATGTAGATTTGTTTGGTAATGTGCACCACTAATGTACAAAATAAACTGACATGAGCAGGGGCCTTCTTTACCTTTCATATTCCAGTTGATACTTCCACGTGGTGTATTCTTTATTATAAGCTGTGTGTAGTTCACTTGGGGGGAGGTGGAGGGGGCCAGCATCACACAGAGCAGTCTGGTCAGAAGTATCACATCCAGGACGTCTTTAGCTTAGCTTAGCACAAAGAATGGGAGAATAGCTAGCTAGCCTAGCTCCTACCAGAGTTTACTGAATAAACATTAAGATTGTAAAAAGCAACACGAGCCGTTCGTTTGGAGCTTTCAACCAATCACAGCTACGTGTTGCCCGTTGCACGATAGGAATGATATTTGTGCTCGTAGAAGGAAAAACGTACCGCCATCATGACATCATTTCAGCTTGACTTCTGGAATAGCCAAATCGTATGTTCTGATTGGCTCAATCACACCTCTGCATCACCACTCGTGTTTTACTACTTCCATTTGGTTTGAGTGTCAGACTGGTGGCTCTGATGTGGCACACCTGGATGCAGAGTGTGTCCTGGAGTTTAAAATAAGTGTTTGTGATGGCCTTGGCAATATCTGTCCCAAAACTAAGGAAAACGTTGACTTGGCTTCACACGTGAAACAAACGTCGGTCTCCTGGGTGAAAGTCGTGTGTTTTTTTGACCCCCCCCTCCTGCCGTAGGCTTACTCACTCTTTATACTACGCCATTGCTCTGAAGACTCATCTGATGTTCTGATGCTTATCCAGAGCCAGACTGTCCCTTCTGAAATAAAGGTCATAAAGGACCCCGAGCTCAGGTAACAATGTGCAACCATGGCTCCTAAAATATTACCATACAACTAAACTGCTTTATCAAGTACATTCTGAGGAAAGAATATATTCTCCTAGATTACGGTCGCAGTTTTAAATAAGTGGTTAACGTTGTAAATTGAAACGAACACAACAAAGATGCAATAAAACGACTTGGTTACGTTTAGGCAACTATACACTTTTGCTTATAAGTAAATTTGTTATTGAAGTTACGGATTTAAATTCAAATATGTCACCAGAAGATTTTTGGTGTCACATGAACAGAGGTCTTCTGGGTGAAAGTCCCGTGTTGTCGTCATTTTGAGGAGACCGGCTGACCTACGAGGCTCAGTGTGAGCGCCTTCATGTTGCCAAACCCTTCAGTGTCACTTCACTGTTTACCTGTCTGTTTACACCATGATGAGGATGATGAAGGCTTTTAGAAGACAAAGGAAGTGCCTTTCTGAGTGAGGATGCTTGTGCCTCACGTTGTGAGTGATGGACATGAACACGCAGCTGGTTCCTATCGGAGTCTGCAACTAAACTGTGAATGTCATTTGAATATCAGATACGATGATTATCGAAAAATAAAGTATTATTAAGAGGTCCCATGTGTCATTTGTATTTTTTCATCCTCTTTCTTTCTTCTCCTTTTTTATTTTTATTTCCAGCCATCTTTTTTCTTTTGTTCTTTTGCTTCGCTCTCATTCCCGTCTTCCTCGTTCTTGCCCCCCTCCTTATTGTTTTACATACTTTTCTGCTTTTTATATTACTTTTTCTACATTCATTAATTTGTCTACATTTTCATATATTCATATAACATACTATACTTTGTTTTTTTTTTTACATACTATACAATTTATTCCAAAATATATCATACTGTATACATACATCTCTGTACTATATGTTGACTTATGACATTTTTCCAGATCATATACTGTGACCTATGTGTGATGCAGAGGTGGTCTGGAGAGACAACGGCCCAAAGACAGGATGTAGACCACAAACTGAAATGTTTTTAGTTTTTTTTATTTAAAAAGATAAATGCATCACAACAATGGATGAAAGGGTACGGATGCTGTCTTTGGACATGAAGAGAAGACATTACCAGATTTTATGAAGTTCAGTTCATCAAATTTGAATTCTTGAATATTGAAATCTTGGATTCAACATAAAAAGTCTTCTTCACCAATGCTTCAGTCTGTTATTCCTAAGAAATAATTATATTTAGATTCAATTGTCCACATTGAATGAACTAAAGTCAATACACTGATTAATGTAGATGACTATTACTCCGTTATATATAGATAGATAGATAGATAGATAGATAGATAGATAGATAGATAGATAGATAGATAGATAGATAGATAGATAGATAGATAGATAGATAGATAGATAGATAGATAGATACTTTTTTTAATTGGAATCCTTAAATGGCACGGTGTATCATCATGACATTTGAAGATATTAGTCGTGCTGTTTCTCCCCGACCGGTGAGAGTGGGGTCACTTGAAAATAGAAACAATGTAAAATGAGTCTTCCTCAACATTTGTGTTGGTTTCAGAACCATGAAGACAGTTGGAGACTATATGATAAAAAGTGGAAAGCACTGGAAAGCAATCTGCACCGGGGCGCCTCGTGGTGGCCACGTGCTCATACTGCTCAGGAAGCACTTGCACATCGTTATTTGAACACGTTTCACTTTTCCGGCTCACGTGAATGAACAACAGTTTGACACGACACTCAAACGGCTCTAACGCTACAAGACACATATACAAATCTGCACAACCAGAACTATAAACACCTGTTAACACCTTCTGCTTCACCTTTTGCAGATCTGCTCACAGCGTGCTCACTGGCATCTTCCTCGTCTCTTGGGGTCATCGTTATGAAGCCTCCACTTTGGCAATTTCGGCGTTGCCTACTTGTTTAAACAGAAGTTATCATGTTTGGAGGTGTAACATAGAGACGTTGTATACGTCTCTGGTAGCAGTAGAGGCCTGTCAATCACAGTAGCCCCGCCCTAAAGCATCCCTTGCTTTATGGTCTGTTTGACTCTAAATGAGCATAATTTACTAAATGAACATCATGCTGTATTGAAGAAGACTTGAAACTAGAGATTGAGACATAAACTCATGTTTACAATGTTTACTGAGGGAATACATCAAGAGAGAAGTAGAGTCATTTATATAGACTTCTATACAACCAGAGGAGTCGCCCCCTGGTGGTCAGGAGAGAGAATGCAGCTTTAACACATGAAGCATAGACTTCTATACAACCAGAGGAGTCGCCCCCTGGTGGTCAGGAGAGAGAATGCAGCTTTAACACATGAAGCATAGACTTCTATACAACCAGAGGAGTCGCCCCCTGGTGGTCAGGAGAGAGAATGCAGCTTTAACACATGAAGCATAGACTTCTATACAACCAGAGGAGTCACCCCCTGGTGGTCAGTAGAGAGAATGCAGCTTTAACACATGAAGCATAGACTTCTATACAACCAGAGGAGTTGCCCCCTGGTGGTCAGGAGAGAGAATGCAGCTTTAACACATGAAGCATAGACTTCTATACAACCAGAGGAGTCACCCCCTGGTGGTCAGTAGAGAGAATGCAGCTTTAACACATGAAGCATAGACTTCTATACAACCAGAGGAGTTGCCCCCTGGTGGTCAGGAGAGAGAATGCAGCTTTAACACATGAAGCATAGACTTCTATACAACCAGAGGAGTCGCCCCCTGGTGGTCAGGAGAGAGAATGCAGCTTTAACACATGAAGCATAGACTTCTATACAACCAGAGGAGTCGCCCCCTGTTGGTCAGTAGAGAGAATGCAGCTTTAACACATGAAGCATAGACTTCTATACAACCAGAGGAGTCGCCCCCTAGTGGTCAGGAGAGAGAATGCAGCTTTAACACATGAAGCATAGACTTCTATACAACCAGAGGAGTCGCCCCCTGGTGGACATTAAAGAGAATGCAGGTTTTAAGACACTTCAACATTGGCTTCACTCGGCAGAAGCGAAGGTTGCCTCCCGGGCTGCAGTCCTTCTCAGCCCTACTCCAAGGTGAACGTAGGGTTAAGTTGTCACCTGGCTCTCTCCCAGCTTTCCTTCCTTCTAAAAGGAAGAAATGTCTAAACTGATTACAGCAGCAGGCGATGGAACGAGCAGCGTTGGTCCCAGAAACGTGATCGGGCTGAGCCGAGGTGCTATCCATTACGGGATTAGCCAAACCAAGCAGCGCTGCTGTTTGTTTAACTGAAGGCTAATAGAGGCTGTTTATCTGGCTGCAGGAACCGGGCTCAGAGTGGAGGAGGTGGTGGAGAGGACAGAGCAACAGGGAGGTCAGTGTTCAGACGGAGGCTCACTCCTAAGTAACTTTTTAACACTTATGAAACCTTCTTCGTTAAATAGCGACGCCTCTGTACGACCTCCATGATTAAACCAGAGAGTTAGAAAATCTGTGCAGATTTCTGGAGACACGACGCTCACTTTGTGGTTATTGACAATATGATTTGCTTTGAGGGGTCAAGTCCCTTTTTAATTTTTTTTTAATTTAAACAGTGAGGAAATCCACCCCAGCTTTGAAGGCACGTGGTGCATTGCCACCGGACATTTCACACTATGGACACGAGAGATGTGAAAATAATCTTCTTTTTGCTAAATTAGCATAATGTCAGTGTCTACTGTAATCGTGTTATTAGTGGCGACAAAGCCAGACGGCCTAACTCGAGGCTGCAATGAGGCTCCTCAAACACAGAAGAAGGTAGCAGAACATAATCTTGAAAACTACATCATTTCAGATGTATACTTCCAACTCTAGTTTTCATTTGACATATGTGGCATGTATACATTAAGGAATATCTGGGTATCTGATGATTTAGTACACAAAGAAGTTATGACGGGAACTCTGGCCATACAGGAGTGAGCAAGCCTTACATCAGAGTAAAAGCCTCTGTGTACGGTCACATGCCACCTTCTGGTGGCCACGAGGACTCACTGCAGCCACAAAGATCCAGACTGAAAAGATGTAAAGACCACCGTCCATCATTTATTCACAGCATTTAGCAGTTTTCTGTTGCTTTACACACTGCAAGCAGAAATACACACACACACACACACACACACTTCATGCATGAGAGATACCGATATGACTTATCTGAGGAAACTGGAACGGAGTGAAATATTCATACACTGCAGCAACAAAACCCGTGGCGGTCCGGTCGTGTGTAGCACCACTCGTGTCTCTGCCCGTCACACTCGACATGAACCGCTGCTGAGATATGAAGTGTGTCGTGGTGGACATGTTCTGAGGTTAGTCATGTTCCGGGGTCGGGGTTAGACATGTTCCGGGGTTAGGGTTAGACATGTTCCGGGGTTAGGGTTAGTCATGTTCCGGGGTTAGGGTTAGTCATGTTCCGGGGTCGGGGTTAGACATGTTCCGGGGTTAGTGTTAGACATGTTCCGGGGTTAGGGTTAGACATGTTCCGGGGTTAGGGTTAGACATGTTCCGGGGTTAGTGTTAGACATGTTCCGGGGTTAGTGTTAGACATGTTCCGGGGTTAGGGTTAGACATGTTCCGGGGTTAGGGTTAGACATGTTCCGGGGTTAGGGTTAGTCATGTTCCGGGGTCGGGGTTAGACATGTTCCGGGGTTAGGGTTAGACATGTTCCGGGGTTAGGGTTAGTCATGTTCCGGGGTTAGTGTTAGACATGTTCCGGGGTCGGGGTTAGACATGTTCCGGGGTCGGGGTTAGACATGTTCCGGGGTTAGGGTTAGTCATGTTCCGGGGTTAGTGTTAGACATGTTCCGGGGTCGGGGTTAGACATGTTCCGGGGTCGGGGTTAGACATGTTCTCAGTGAAGTGGTAGACAGTCCCACTGGGCGGGTCTCATATCTCCTGCAGGTAGCGGATGAGGACTTTCTCGGAGCTCACCATGTGACTGGGTTTCCTGAAGTCCTGTGACTGCAGGTTTTGGATGCCTACACACACACACACACACACACACACACACACACACACACACACACACACACACACACACACACACAATGTTCCATATCAAAAACACAAAGCTGCTATTATGTTCAAATGATGTAAGCTCCCAAAGGTTTTATTTGATGCAGCATTTTTAAACTACAGGGTCAAATATGTTTTCCTCGATCAAGATCTTTTAGGTTCAGATAATCTGTCAAAACAAACTTTTTCAAATTGCCCTCCTGTTCATCTACGAAAGGGCCACACATAACATATTGATGTCTTTCGTTGTTTTGGTTTTACAAAACTTCCAGATCATGTCATTCTAGAAACTTGAAGGTGGCTCACCTACAACATGTCAGTCAGACACAATACTAACCAGAAAGAGACTCAAAAGGACCAACAAAACATACAACAACAACAACAACATACAACTATAAAGAGACATGAAAAGACTACAAAGAGACTGAAACAACTACAAATAGATGCAAAACATCTGGTTTTTAAAAGTGAATTGGCCTTCTTTGTATAATCCTCAGACGTGTAAATAGTGCTTTCATCAGTGGACTGTGTGTGACAGTCATGTCATCGAACATGCCAATCATCCTCAAGCACGACCAAGCGCTGGCGAGGATGATGTCATTTCCTGGCATGCATGCTGGCTTCACAGCGGCGCGTACTGGGCTTCAGGGGCCTCGTGCTTTGGTATCAAGGTGCCTGACAAAGAGCTGGAAATGAGAATGGGTCGTTTACACAGAACCTGCTGAGATTGGAAACTGGAGAACGGTGGGAACGCTAAAAAAAAGAACAAGAAACGATAGAGCTGATGCTCTTGCAGCAGCTACACTGACTCTTTAGGGGCCATGTTGTTTTGAACTGTCTCTTTCTGAATGCTCGTCTGAGTTCACCAGCTGGTTTAATGGACCTGCGGCTTTGCTACACATAATAAACGGAGCTCTGAGGGAAACGAGTGTGAACGGCAGAATGAGACGAGGTGGTGGTGACGTACCTCTGAGCGCGGCGTACCAGCCCTGCAGACCCCGGGTCAGGACCCTGCTGTCCTCCTCCGACACAAACCGCCTGCCGTCTGGAGGCGTCGGCAGAGGAGAACACGGTTACACCGACATGTCGCCGTGCTGATATTCTATCAATATGATTTCTGTCCAATCATTGGGTTGGTGTGGCCCATTCATTTACCACACCGTAAAGATGGATGATTTATTACAGAACTGAGGTACGACTGATTGATTCTTCTGGTTTTAACGTCAAATTAGAAGTGGATTTCACACATGTTGCACATGAATTAAGGCTTTAACGGTGTGTAGGATTTAGGAGGGTCTATTGGCAGAAATGGAATATACAAAAACAATGAGGCCGAATGTTGGAGAAGACCAGATAAGCTACAGCAATTGAAAACACAGTGGACAGATATGTTGCAAGCATCAATGAGCTTTCACAGATCTGAGTTGAAACAAGTGCATTTAAAATACACTGTGTGTGTGGTGTTAACGCTCAGTGTGGAAAACAAACCCAGCTCTAAAGCTGTGGATGCGTCAGCTGACAGCTCTCTTCAGTATCAAATCAAAGTGACAGCAGAGACTCACGTTTGCCCTTCAAGTACATCATGGACTGAGGACCCCAGTGGATGTTCAGCTGAGGGGAGAGACGGCAACAGAAGGTGAGACGGCGTGACACAGGAATCCATGGAAATCAAGAGCAGCTGGTGAGCGTTACCTTCTGTGCATGGCAGGACTCCACCAACAGGGAGATGAGTAAAGTACAGACGACTGGGACTTTTATCTTCTGGAACAAGAACATGCAGAAACACAGACCATCTGGGTGAGACACACAAATACAACATTTATGATACAGTTTGATGAGAGGCTTGTTGGTGTCAGGGCTTCAAAGGAGCCACCAGGTGGCGCTCACAGCAGTGCAGGTCCATCAAACTTGACTTAGAAGGCTGCTGCAATACTGCATTTAAAACATATTCTATGGTTTTCACATAATATATCATTGTGTTCATTGGTTTGGGAAATTCAAAAACATGCTGTCCACTCGAGTGGACACATGAAAAACTATTTTTTGTGATAAAATGCAAGAAGAAAAACTACTGTAGCAGTGAACAACACATTTAGTTATCAGTTTAAGAAGGACCTTTATGTGGTTTGAATACACTTATTGGAAGTTGCTTTGGACTAAAATGTGTCAAATCAATGTAATTGAATGAAATAGCTGTATTTAACATTGCGTACATGTACACAGAAAAAGGAACCCAACATGTGGATGTGGACAACATGCACATCCTGAACATGAGCGGGTCATCAGCTGTGTGACATGTGGGGACACGAGCCACGCTGAAGAGCTGCAGCTCATTATGTAAAATGAGAATGTATGACTAGATCTGATGTTAATAAAGCAGTGACACAACGTTGGATTATATACAGTATACATTATTTAATATTGTGTCCAAACCAGGCATGCAGGTCTACTGTCAGAAGTCAGAATATTAGAACAATGCAAAACGATTCAACAGCAGCACAACCTCCAAAGTGACCATAAAGAACAATCAACCATTGTGACAACAAAGGCGATGGTAATAGGTGTGTGAAATTATGATTATTGATGTAGCTCTAATGTGTATGGGCATTACTGGTGTTACTTTCTATTGGATCTTTTTCTGTTGTTTAACTGTGTATTATTTTATTTCCTGGCCAGTATTGAATATATTTCAAAATGTCAACTGTTGATCAAATAGTCTGACATTTCTTTTCGGTTTTGTAAAGCCCTTGCAGCTGCATTGTCTTTATGAAAAGTGTTGTTATTAATCAGTTGATTTCAGAAGTCATTTGTCAAGTGATACATAAATAGGAATGGTCACAGCTACATGTCCCACCAGTGTACAGGGAAGACACCTATTGATTCCTCATTTATTGTATAGTATAAATGACCACAAAGAAATGTATTATTAAAAGACTTGAGTATGTAATAGCAAAACAAATTGTAACAAGTAGAGTTTATTCGGAGTAAAAGCATCAGAATGACTATTACATACCGAGTAGTATAAAAATAAATGATCTTAGCTGTAATGACTGCGTCATGAGGAGTTATTAGACTATGAATCAATAATTCAACAAATAAATAAATTCATTATTTTCTAAAGCACTTTTACACAAACTAAATTGAACAGGTTCAACCAAATACATTTGAAATGTAGATTGTAATACAATTCCATCAAAACAACAAAAGTACATAAAGTCATAAAAAGCCAGTCAAACACTCGGCTGAAGGTAAAAGCTGGGCTCACCTACCATGTCTGCTGCAGGGAGCAGTGCAGTCGCAGCATGTGTGGGCTTCAGACCCATGCTCCGGCTGCTTATATCTCCATCAGCAGTAATGGGTTCGATCCCGCTCCCCGTGAGGCCTGGCAGGACTCCTGTTTACCGCAGGTTAAAAGAAAGCGCACAACAACACAGAATGACGTCACGACCGTGACCCGTAGCGAGGAACATCAATAGTATGGGCCTGCTGTGTGATCCCCGAAAGGAAGGCTTTGTGTTTGTGAGCTGTTGTCCCGGTGAGGAACAGACGGAAATATCACTCATCGCTTTTCATTTCCATTAGAGGTTTCCCAGTATCAGGGATGGCCGTGGTTTCTGAAAGCTCGTACAGCTGAGCATCACTGATTATGTTCACAAACAGTCCAAAGAACGTGGCCTTCATCGTCCACTCCTTAAATCTTCATAAACTGGACTCAGAGCATGAATGCACTATATATAGATATGAAGGGAAACAACCATATTTTAACAACTTCACATGGCTGGAATAACCTGTTAGTTGGCCTATGGGCAAACCTTTGGAGCTGGGCACCAATTAAAGGGGTTCGGCCTTTTTAAACAGACAAATGTTTTTATATTTATATATATATATATGGAAAATCCCACCACCAACCAGGTGGTAGCGTCATCACAGTGAACAGTAACTGCCTGCCAGTGGTGATATGAATGGAGTGTAGAATTTGAACATTTGAAAATATATATATTTCAAATGTTATATATATATTTTATATATATAAAAAATGAACAGCACACCCAGATTCCACAAAATAGGCAGATTGCAGTATATTTTAGACATAATAGCTCAACATTTGGCTGCTTTTTAGCAAACTGCAGAAGAAGGGATTCAGTGTTTCTCTCCCCAAGCAGTGAGAAGAACTACTAAAACTATTAGATATTAGACTTTCATGTTGGGGGGAAAGTACACAAAATATAACAAAGAAAAAAACTGAACATCTGCTCCAGGGGCTGGCAAAGAAGGTTTCTAGTTCTTGATAACCATGAGATTTCTTTTCTTTACCTTTTTAAAAGCACGTCATTTAAAAGTGGTGAAAAACGCATAATGAATATTATTCAGGTGTAACAGGCCAAATTAACCCCAGCCCAGATTAAACCTGGGTGTACTTTGGCCCAGGCCAGAGTACACCCAGGGGATAAACTGTCCTAGGCCAGACCATACCCCTCCAGGCAGGGCCGGTCCTTCCTATAGGGATCGTAATGTCAGGTAATCTTGATGGTTAGCTAACGTTAGCTAGCCAGTGAAGGGGTGTGACGTTCCTTATTGCCATTCAGTCTAAACTGTCATCAGGCTATTTTTAGCTAAACATAGCCATGTTCAGCTGTACCACCATTTGTGTCATTTTTGTTGTCATGAAGTTAAAGTTTGAGTAATAATAACAATGCTAGTATTGTTGTAGTGAGTTACAGTTT
The DNA here is from genome assembly GCA_023566465.1 of Cottus gobio. Lineage (NCBI taxonomy): Eukaryota > Metazoa > Chordata > Actinopteri > Perciformes > Cottidae > Cottus > Cottus gobio. The sequence goes on along the minus strand of CM042223.1, from coordinate 27,686,459 downwards.
AATCAGATCTAATTGAACTAATCAACAGCTACCTTGGAATGAAGAAAGTAGGTCAGGCTGTCCAAATACACTGAAATGCTTAAAAACTAAATAAACTGGCCCAGGTTTAGAACATCTGTAGTGAGGACTTGCTGGTCTTAGAAGTTGAAGTTTCAGGATGTTATGACTTTAATTACATTATGTTACAATTGTATTGTTTTGTGTGCTTTTATTTTAATGGGTAACACTACTGAGAAGTGTGGTAGTAATCTTTGAGGATGTTTAGGTGTTATCAGTGTTTAACTTTGAGCATGTATATTGTAGCAAGGACTTGCTAGTCTAAGAAGTTGACGTTTCAGGACGTAGTAATCTTTGAGGAAATGTTTTTTCTGTTTTTCTGGTGGAAGTAATAAAAGTCTATGTTTTAGAGTTTTAACTTACCTGACAAAGCTGAACACCCAATACAATGTTGAAAGGAATAGTGGTGTAGCATAAGTCACTTTGGATAAAATGGTCAGCTAAATGTAATGTAATGGTATATCACTCAACACTACTGATATCATGGAGGTATAATCTGGCCTGAGGGGTATGAATTGGCCTGGGTATATTATGGCCTAGGCTATAATATACCCGGGGTATAATCTAGCCTAGGCCCCTTTAACCCCAGGTATAGTCCGGACTCGGGGTATACTATGGCCTGTTACACCGGTAAATTATTTTCTGGAAGCAGACTTGGACTAATGACCTTCATATTTCTAAAATCCAGTCCTGTGGTCAAACAGATATATTTGATCTCTCCAGTTATGATTTCATGCAAGTGTCCTGAACACATATTTATTTATTACTACTTATTCTTCCCACCTCAGCTCAAATTAAGATTCTCAACCTCCAGACCTTTAAAAGTGAGGCCAATGAGACACCAAATGTTTTTCATATTTATTTTGGAAGTTCATTATATATATATATATATAAATAATTTAAACAAGTGTAACAACAACAAATATGAATCCAGAAAAATAAATAAATTAAATAATTTAGGGAAAAGTTAAAGTATGGTCAGTTCATATTTTTTGTTATTTCTTAAGAACAGAAATGTGCTACAAAAAGGCAGCAACTTGTTTGTAGTAAAAACCAGTGGAACTGCGTTTTAAATCACAACCAGAACATATACATACATATAAAAACAATAATATCGGAACTTCACTCAACTTATGAGCACACCAATATGAGTGTGAGAAACCAGAAAGGCTTTCTAAGAATAGTATTAGAGATTAAACCCTATAAATAAACCGATGGACGCAGTTTTACAACTAAAGCTTTTTTGTGTATTGCTGTTGTCACATGACAGCCTTCAAACTGCCCAGCTTAAAAAGTAGCAGTAAGTATGAATATCAAATATCCATGCTGGTCCAGCTGTTTTTCAATGTCAGTCCGTGTTGTGGTTGAACATGGCCTTGACGACCTGTGAGAGACAGTGTCCGAACTCCTCCAGCACCATGTGCTCGGCCTGGGCGCCGCTCTGGGCCTCCATCTCTGCCTCTTCAGCTTTGGCCAGAAGACAGCCGCACGTAACCTCCACCACCGCAGGAGTTATCACCGATATGGGCCATCTGAACACACGCACACGCACACGCACACGTAAGCCCACTCCTCTGGGACCAACGTCACACCATCGCAGCCCAGCCCCAACGAGGACCATGGTTTGTAAAATGACGACCTCTTCTAGATAAAAGGTCAAGTTGAGGGAGCGGTACTAAGTCGTTTTCTCATATAAACAATGTCCAAAGAATGAAGTCTGCTTGGTTTAGGCGAGGGGCGGAGCCTGGTTCAAGCGAGCAGGAGGCAGGGCAATGCGTCTCTTGCCGTTCCTTGAATCGGTCTAACAATTTCTATTTCTGCGTACCGAGTTTCAGAATCTCGTCGTTTCTCCAGTTCAGACATTTTTGTTGCCGTTGTCGTGCATTCAATAATGAAGTTTATAAAAACACATAATCGTCTTTGAAACCTGTTTTAAGGTAAACCCGTGTCACCTAGAGAAACTCTGTAGCACTTGTCAAAGTAAAAAAAAATATATTAATCTTTTAACAAGATTCTGGAAAAATAGGATTGTAGCCAGAGGAACTGTGCCATTACACCACGATAAGTGAAAATCAGTCAGTAGTCGCTCATGAAAGCAGAAAGCAGACAGATCAACTTGTGTTTTTTGTTTTTCCCCCATTGGAGCGCTGCAAATCTAAGATGTTCATAACATCACATCGACTTAATAGAAGCTAAAACCCCACAACGTTAGTCTTTTTGCGTTGTCTCGTACAGCTCCTGGTCCTTGCAGAAGGCCCATTGTTTCTGCCTCAGCTATGGCAGGAGATCCTTCTGCAGCAGGCGTTTCACATCCACAGCCTGATGTCAAGCTGCCGTGTCCGAGTTGACCGACTCACTTGCTGATGGCGTTGGCAGTCTTCTCTTTGAGGCCCATATCGAAGTCGTCGTCGTAGTTTCTGCAGCCAACGCAGTTACAGCTGGAGGTACACATGATGTTGGCCTGCACACAAACACAACAGTATAACTCACTCATTATTATTCCATTCATCCATCCATTTTCATCCGCTTATCCGGGGTTGGGTCGCGGTGGCAGCAGGACCGGCAGGCTGACCCCGGCTTCTCTGTCACCCTCAACTATTATTCCATTCATTGGAAATCTATTTAGCCAATAACAATCTATTTAGACCTTATGTGTGTCAATACAATCATGTGTCTTTATGTGCACTAAACACCTCGTTCCATTACCAAGAGATATGAAACAGAAATGTAATGAATACAAATCTGCCTGTATGTGCTTCCATTTTAATCAATTTGGATTCAAAGTTTTGCATCAATCCTCTGCTGGGCAAAAGAAAGTGTGTCAAATACCAAACACAAACTTCGATGAAGTTTTAGCTTAGTGGGAGAAATTAGAAGATGAGAAGCATGCAGCCACATTCAAATCAACAGCATTTGAAAAAAAAAATATGCAGCATGCTTTTATTTATCCAACCCCCCCAACATGCCCACTCCAATGTAGTGTTTTACTACTAATGCCAGTATGCTGCATTCTACCCGACTGTGCCCGAAGCTGCTTTCACACATAGCCCTTATGTTTTCCTCATGGTGTCTAGAACATTAGATCAGGGTCACCGTGTGTGTGTGTGTGTGTGTGTGTGTACACCTCATAGCACTCGCAGTAGTTCTTAAGGCAGCCAGAGCGTTTGCAGTTGCAGCCTTTGCTGTGCCAACCTTTGACCTCTCCCGGCTTCCCTCCAGCAAACTTCGACTTGAAGGCATCTGGGTTACGACCTAAACACAACTACAGGATGACACCAGTAAGGATGACACTAACCAGCCATGTATGTAGCTAGTCAAATGTAAAATACAGAGGTAGAGTTGTTTTAAACAGTCTTGAAGGGTTGTAACGGTACACAAAATTGAAGATTCAGTACCAGGTTTTTGGGTCACGGTTCAGGCACGTTTTCGTACGGGGAAAACAATAAAAAAAAAGAAGCAAAAAACAACTTTCAAGAGTTGCTGATTGATAAATAAATGAAAAATAAATGACAGAAATATCTGTAATGTAAATATTAATGCTCAGTCATACGACTGACCGGCTTTGACTTGGCTCGGTCTGAACGCTGTGGAGGAAGGACTCTCGTCCAGTACGTTCTGCTCAGCGACCCATTGTGGTGATGTCGTCGTGAATGAGATGGGTGAAGTGTATCCACGCATCTACCCGGCTTCATTTAGACAGGGTCGGCATACGGTTTGACTATAATTGTGGTCCATTGAGCTCGATGACCCGAGCTGAACCGACTATTATGCTACGGTGCTGATGCGCCTTTCGGAAACTTGTGCGCTGCCAAAAACTCTCTGGGTGAATCTTGGGCTGCAGAATTTCTGTTCCGTGTTAAGTGGGTAGTCAACATGAACAGCTGAGTGGGCGTAAGGAAAAGACTGTCGCATACTGACACCGGACGTTGTAAGAAGAGTATGTTTTATGGTGCTCCTAGTGAGAGCTAGTGAGTTTATGTTGGAGGGTCAAGACAAATAAATAACTCTGTATGGATTATCAAATATCAAATGAATGACACTGTATGTATTACACAAATGTATCAATTAGAATTATGGGATGTATTAAGTGATTGTGGAAGGAATCCTGAAAACATCAGAAGTGGCACAGAGCTTTTTGGTGCAAAAGCACATATACTGTGTTTGCATTGGAGGGCAAGAGGTGTTTTTTTCCTTCAAGAGATTCATAGCAAAGAAATCCAAATTAGAAGTTAGTATGAGATGATGCATGAGCTAAGGCCAAGGCAAGATAACCAAATTATAACAAATTAGAAAAGAAATACATAAGTTAAGCGTTTCGGTTGATAAGTGTATTTATTTAAAACAAAAAAGGAAGAAGAAAGCGTTGTATTTATTCTACAGGGTGATACCTGTATGTTGTATGTCTTATGTGTTGAAGATACTGGAAAAAGTGCTAAAACGTGCTAAAAGACCACAGGCAGTCCGGGTTGGCAGCAACGCATCCAGCACCATCACAATGAACACAGGGGCCCCCCAAGGATGCGTGCTCAGCCCCTTACTCTTCACCCTGCTGACCCACGAGTGCACACCAACCTATTCATCAAGTTTGTGGACGACACTACTGTGGTGGGACTCATCAACAACAACGATGAGTCAAACTACAGGGACGAGGTGAGCCAACTGGACGCGTGGTCTCTCTCTTAATGTGGAGAAGACGAGGGAGCACTCCCCCCCTTCCTTCTCTGCCCCCACAAACACTGGACTCTTCGTAGTGAGGGCAATGAGATGATGAACATCAGTGGGTAAAATGAACTCCGCTCACCTTCAAGCTTTGTTTATATCTGCGTGTGGTGGCTAGCAGGAGAGGACACGCCGTCCCCACAAGTGGCAGAAAAAACACCAGCGTGTGTTTGAGGCACAGCGGAGAGCGAGAGGGAGCTCGTCTCCACTTACTGGGCTGATGAATCAGATCCGCTGAGAGAGTGACACACCCGGTCCGGGCTGAAACACCAATTAGACCCCATCGATGCTGTCAGCTCCAGTCGCCACGTCTCGCTGTTTACTGTGGCCCAAACACCGGCGGCCAGCAATCCCACCGATATTGGTCACTATCAGTCATTTATGGACTGTTTCCTTTTGTCTTAACTTCTATTTGCAGTAGCAGTACTTTCGCACGGCCCATTTCAGGTTTCTGATGACATGTCACCATTCGCAGACACTCACTCGATTCATTTGTGATTTCTTATTGACATTCTTCCCTGGAATAGTGGGAGTAGACACACGAGTACACACATTCATTTTCAGCACAGTCTTTCGATATAGGTGTACTGCACTATCCTCCTTGATTGTCTGGTCTTAATAATGGACACGCTCTTCTTTTCCTCTAAAATGGAAAGACTGTCAGATATTTACATAAAACAAAACTTTACAAAGGCAGGAATAGAAGCTCCTATTTTGAACCCCTGGCCCCACCAATATCCTTAATTGGCTGGCCAAAGTACATTTTGGTGACCCAAATGTAAAATTATGTAAAAAAATAAATACAGAAAAGGCAATGCAACGCAACTTAACACGGTTAATAGAATATCACTACAATGACAAACGTTGGTCCATCTTAAAAGGTCTCAGGTGCATCGCAATTCTCTCTTGAGCGATTATGACTCGATACAGAAAACTCAATAATATGAAATTTAAAACTCAAATCTCAGTGTTATGATCAATAACAATTAACTTAATTACGTTCGTCATATAACATATTTTTACATACATGACATTTGGTCTCTGCATTTAACTCCCATTTAGGAGCAGTGTGCTGCTGTAAAGCACGCAGGGAGCAACTGGGGGTTCAGTGTCTTGCTCAAGGGTACTTCGACATGCGAACTATGGGGAGACCTGGGATCGAACCAGCAGGACGAGGACTCTACCCATGAGCCACAGCCGCCCCGTGACGCCGGGTTGTCCTGCTGCAAACGCAACATACATAATAAATGTGTGACTTATTTACGTTCTACACTCTGCTAAATAATATCAAAGCTTGAGCAGCTGAATATGGATCACATCTGACTGACACCTCCTGGTTTAAAAGCTACCGTACGGAAGCAGTTCGCTTCTTCCCAAATAGGAAATGGCGAAGTGAATCACAAAGTGGATTGCTACTTTTTTTGACAAGGATTTGCGATCTTACTCAGTCATTGAGAATCACAGCTTTTGCTGTGTTGCACACTTTGGATCCGAGACACGACATCCATCTCAACGTTTTACCGACACAGAGAGACTCACAACCAAACCAAAGCTGAAGTCGTGTGTCTGGTGAGGAAAGAGGGGAGGCTGGTACAACACGCTGCAAAATCATGTGTCACCATAACCGGGCCCTTTATCACTGGATGTATAGTTTAACCACAGGTTCCACAAAGCGTTATTTTAGAAGCGCTTAATGTTGATTGCCTGTAACAAGGGGTTTGTTTGAAGACAAGTCTTTAGTATTTATTTGTGAATAAGAGCAGCTTGTTTTAACAAATGACTCAGAACATGCTGAATTATGTGTTTTTAATACAAGGGTGCTGATACAGGCACCATTGTATTTATTTTGTTGTTGGTTCTCTTCACATTGTTAAAAAATGTAAATGTGATCTCTTCCATTTGTTACTAATATTAAATTAATAACAGATCAAAGTAAATACATTTGTTTATTAATAATGACAGAAAAAAATGTATAGAAAAATCAATGAATTGATAATTGTTTTATAAATCGCATCATATCCCTCGGATATAGATCGGAATAGAAGCGTGCGATGACTAGAGATTCTCCTTTTTGCTTCCATCATGATCATCTTATAGATTACGTTTTCCACTTGCCGTTTCATTCATCTTTGCTTTCATTAGCAGGCTTCATTTATTCTATTTAGATATGTTATGGCATGTCAAAGGCTTTCATTAAAGCACTTAAGTAAACTGACATACAAATCCATTTGTTAAACTTATAACGCTGAACAAAAAAAGCTTTGCAAACCTTAATTGCCTTGAGTTGCTTCACTTCATGCTCTGCATTGTTGTGGCAGTTCGAGCAGTCACAGTTGCTGCACATCACTCCGTTGGCGAAACACTCGCAGTAGCTGGAACAAAAAATACACATTAAACTACATCAGAGTGTGTGTGTGTGTGTGTGTGTGTGTGTGTGTGTGTGTGTGTGTGTGTGTGTGTGTGTGTGTGTGTGTGTGTGTGTGTGTGTGTGCCAGAGACAGTTATGGGCATTCCACTTTGCGTGGAAAATGTGGTAAACACAAATTCAGTGTGGTCGCCTACTCACAGTTTGAGGCACTGGGATCTGGTGCAGCGGCAGGGTTTCCTGGACTTTGAGTCACACAAAGCCCGAGCGGTTCTGCAGGGACAAAGGGAGAGCATATCAAATAATGAAAGTCAACGTCATGATTATGTCACAGAGATAGCTGGAGGCAAAACAAAGGAAGGACCGGGGGCAAAGACAAATCAACTCAGTGCGCCCGTCTGCTTTACTCTCGGCTAAGTAGTCTGCCAGCGGTGTAACAATCAGCTATGGTCCCGTTAGTAAATGTTAACTTCCTAAATCCTAACACTTACAGACCTGAGAGCAAGAGATGTTAGGAGAAACTTCTTCAGTCAGTATTAAAGAAAACAAGCTAACCAAACTAGCTAACCTTCGCCCACAAAAATATGTCATCATGTTTACTAACAGAGAAGGGTAATCAGCTTCTGACATGTAGATACTACTGAACATAGTCTCTCTTTAAACAGCCAATAGTGGAAAGTTCCCTTAAACATCAGGAAAAGTAATTGAATAATAGATGAGAGAAGATGGAACCTAATTATTATGTATTAATAAAGGATTTACCGTAATCCGTCGTCTCCTATACTTGTTTACTTTATGTTTGCGACACGCTCACAGTTCTTACCGTGCTGGAGGGGCTTGAGGCTGCATGTCTCTGGACTCATATAGGGGACATGTTGTCTGGTGGAACTGGGGAAGCTATGTACGAACGAATGATTGAATACATGAATCTATCAGTTAATTAATCTGTTGCGCGTGACAGTAAACTGAAGACTACAAATGTTCCGCAGAGAAAATTGACTTCTGGGTATAAAAATAGAACAAACTTTGTATTCCTACCTGGCTGGGTGTCCCTAACACACTCGCATCTGGTAAAGACAAAAGGAAAAGAGGACGTTTGCGGGTCGGGTTTGGGTAGTGATTAACACATATTTTAAGCTGGTTGGTCAGAGCAGATTGGTTCACATAGATTAGAAACCGTTATTAATCCACAGTGGTGAAACTCATTTGTCACCAAAACCTCATGGATCAAACATTGTTCTCTGCCATAACAGACAAGAAACACATGACAAAGAATAAATAACACCAGAAAATGCCATATGAGACATGATTGACATCAGAAAGTGCTAAATCTAAAACCACATCTGAAGGCGTTCCATTGAAACTGCTGCTGGAACAAAAGAGCTTCAGATGTCCTGAGTCTCACTGGAGGAGCTTCTGAGTCCATTGAAAACACACAATGTAATGGATGCCCTTCAAAAGAAACAATCGATTTTAACTTGCCCCTTGTTCTCTTTTCTACAGCGAGTCCGGGGTAAGGCCAATCACTGAGCCAACCTTTCTGATCAGCTTATTGATCCTGTTAGATCAGTTACAAAAAAATAAAAAAAACATCACTACTCGATAAGCTTGGAGTGTGAGCATACAAGAACTAGTATATATTCAATATATTTGGGCTAATAATAAATTAAAAAAAGCTGAATGGTTTGTTTAAGATATAGCACTATTTTCAGAAAACAAATGAAAATTGTTTGTCGGCTTTTGAATTTGAATAGCTGACAAACAATTGAATATGCAAATAGATTTTTATGTTTATTCATTAATAATTTCAGCCACCGGGTTGAGTGCGCTGTGCCGTGAAGGTTGCTTGTCACCTGCTCGTTGATGCGTCTCCCTGGCATGCAACTAAATGGACATCAATACTTCACCTCCCTAAACTTGTCCTCACCGTTCCCCTGAGCAGACGTCAGCGTGAGGAACACAGGTCCTTGCTCGCAGGGGTTAACCAGGACCGCCTCTCCATCCCCATCCACATTACACACCACCTGCACAGGTGAGGGGGGAGACAAGAAGGGCATCCATCTGATAATTGGCAAGTTAACCTGAAAATGTACTGGGAGCCATTTTAAATAATAGTTCAACTGTTGAGATTAACTCAAGTAGAAATACCAAACAACCTCTGGTCACAGCTTTTTTAAATTAAATGAAAATTAACTGATAATGAAAAAAACATCTTTTGGTAACCTACAGCTTTATACCTTACACATAGTAGTACTAGTACACACTTTTTATTTACTTTCAAGTCTACTTCCAGTGATCGGCATCGCATCACAACCCTTGATGTGAGTTACTTTTTATAGTACTTTCTAGATGTTAGTGCTAAATATCTATACATCTTTTCCAATAAAAGAACGAGCCGTATCACTGTTTTTCAGCTTACCAGAGGGAACCTATATACACTCTGAGTATTTTTCTGAGAGTCAACAAAGCTACTGAGGAAGTCAACTTGTATTAGATGCAGTGTGACTTGTGAAGGAGATGTAAATGTGTAAAGAACTGATCTCAATCTCTTTTCAGTGATGATCTACCTGGTGTGTCAGTCAGGTTTGACGTGTTCCGCCCTATGGAGGTCTGATTTAAAAGACGTGCATGTATCTAACTCATCTATAAAATGATCTCATGTTATGGTCCATTTTACCCTAACAATGCAGCATATTGTCAAAAGTCAGAATCACAAAATGTAACCTTTACTGGCAAAACAAGTTAGAAAAAGAAAACTGGACCAAACATGCTAACCAATTTAGAATAATTCAAGTTTGTTTAACACGGGAAAGACAGCATCGCAGAATTTGGTATACCGACCACACATTTTATTATTAAAGAACAAAGTATTCGAAGTTCCATGTTATCTATTAGCAGCTTTTATTTTTAAGGGTTTTGCCATGATGTTTTTCCTGTATCAAGATATTTACACAGGAATCATACATTATATTTCCCTGTAGGAAAAAAAACTTTCGAAACTGAATAAAAACTAAACTTCATAAGATCTACTCTTCACGTTGAATGGATAGAAATCAAAATCGGAGCTGATAGAACTCACAGGCTGCGTGATGTGGGATGTATATTCAGTCAGTCCCTCATGAAACGGCTGGTGGTCCACTGGCTGCGGTACACAGATGCTGGCAAAAGGGTCCTGCAAGTCTCCCTAAAACAAACACATTAAAAACAAAGAAGCCATGTACAGATTCTGTTTTAATCCACGAAGACGTTTGAACGGTCCTGAATACTCACAGACATCATGCTGCAGAGAATGGGTTCACTGGGGAACCAAGGATCAGAAACGGATCTGTGTTGGCTGCTGTCTGGTGGACCCGGCACAGGGCTGAGGAGACCAAGACTGCCTTAAGTCACTCTACATCATCAGGCACCTCCATGTCATAACATCTGACATTGATGCTGTCCCTTCAACACGGGTATAATTCTAGTTTCTAGAAGTTATCCAAATTAAAAGGGACTATGAAAGAATCCCAGTAAAAAGTAGTGTGTTTTTTATGATGATTTCAATCTCGTCATTTCAGTGCCTCTGTGATATGCTTCATAACGCCACCAGACGGTATAAAAGTAAAGATAGACAATAGGCTTGTTTGAAAGAGCTGACAAGAGCAGGCGGCGTTGACAAAAAACAAAAAACTGCGGTCAAGTTGGACAGTTTTCAGCTGACTTCAAAAGTGACAGGAAGTCACAGAAAAAATAGCTTTCTGTTAGTTGTGATCTGTAGTCTACTTGTAGTTTACAGATCAAGTTTGGATTTATTCATACGTGTTTTTAAATATATATTTATGTACAAGTGTGTGTGTGTAGCTGCATCTTTTGTTCTTGTTATGTCTGCCTGTGAAATACATGGTACATACTAGGTTTTGATATGTGTTGTATAAATAAACTTTATTAGTATCGACCACACACGATATGTTTTCAAATTAAACATGAGACTAATAGTCAACAATCCAGTCGGTGGAGAGCTGCTGCGGCGCCTGGCTCTAAAATCGATGGCCGCCTCGCTCTCGTGAGATTATCGTTGACCACGTGTGCGTGAAGTCAGAACAAGTCGGGATCAAGTCGGACACAAATCTAACCAGCATGCATTGCACACCGATCGCCGGTGATCGATTCTGTGCAGAACTGGCTCATCAGTCGGCAAACCTAGTGTGCCGACTGGGACCAGCCATTTGATGAGATATTCAGTTAAGAAGGGACTGTAAAGTAAATGTGGACTTACCCAGCGAGGAGGTGATACTGACTTGATTGGGGCTCAAGGGGGTAGCCTGGGTAAGTCAGCTGACACTGAGTGGACTGACAGGGACAGTGGAACCTGCAATCCAGTCCTTAATCTTAGTCCACGTAAAAATGAAATAATATCCACTGTTTATATTTGTGTTCACACAGTCAAAGCATATGAAACAATACATACAATTCAGTACTCTTTGAGGTTTTTGTTTGTCACATGGTGAGGTCAGGAGAGGAGTACAGCATGGCCTGAGCATCATTTTGGTTATAAATGTAACAACTGTTGAGTAAAGTATACCGCTTTAAGGAGAGAGGGTCCACCATTCCAGGCTGAATAGTATTCTGGGGAGGATAATGGCTCCTGGGCACACCGTCTGAAGGAGATCCCGCACACAAGGGACGAGTCCCTGCAGCAACAGCGAGTACATTACCGTCCTGCTCGGAGCCGCAGTCTGAAGAAGAATGGTCGTCAGTGTACATATAACCCCGGTTGTTTTTGGCTCTGTCCGGCTCTGTCATGGAGCGATTCATCCCGTCAGCATGGAGGGCGCCTATTTAACTGCACATGAGTGAAATATAAAGACGTTAGTCTTGTACTGACTTTCTTGGTTCTGGAAGTAATTAAATAATAATAATTAAATTGTTTAAAATAATATTTAAAAAATCCCACGTCATGCAACGTTACTCTATCCCTTTTCCTTATTGGTGAAACCTATAACTAAGTCTTACTGTAATTTCAGATTCCTCCACATCCCTTATTGTCAGTCACCTGCTAACTAACACTGCGTATAATTAGACCTACAATACTTAGGGGGTTAATTATTTTCCAAATATTGTGATATTAGTCTTCACGTTGCCTTTGGGAGCTACATTTGCTAGCTAGCTAGCTTAGCTGTAGTTTAGTTCGCATTTCGCTATCAGCTAGCGTTAGTTTAATTGGGTTAGCTAATTACGTTAGCTAACGAAATTATTTACGTTAGCTACATTTCACAGCCAACGGTCTTGTATGAGGGCGAGTTACTGCATCAATTCCAATGTGTTAACCTGAACTGCGGACGGCCGTACTTCACGTTATCAGTGGCGACGTTTGCGCTGTCAAGAGTAACGTTAGCGCTAACGCTAGCTAGCTACCCGATACAACCTAGCTAACGTGAAAGAGAACGTTGCCAGGTAACGTTACCGGTTCACTGACTGGCGGTATATATTGTCCAGTTATTCCGCGCTCGTTTCGGTGCGCATGTAAAATAACGGGACGTAGCAGTGAGCAATTCTGATAGAAGTCTAAAAACTAAAACATTTAACTAACGCTCCGCTTGACCTGCAAACTTACTTCTATGCGCGTCTCTTTATGGATGAATAAATTGAGCCCCGTCACTGCTCTGAAGTGCGGACAAACTGGTGCATTCAAGTGCTATCAAACGGTCCGATATTTCAGGACTATGGAAGGCCAGTAAATTAAAAAATAAAATGATTTATTATTATCTAAATTATGAGATAAAAAGTCAAAATTATGAGATAGAAAGTCGAAATTATGAGATAGTGTGTGTGCGTGCGTGCGTGCGTGCGTGCGTGCGTGCGTGCGTGTGTGGTGTGGTGAGTGTGAGTGTGTGTGTGTGTGTGTGTGTGTGTACGTGCGTGCGTGCGTGCGTGCGTGCGTGCGTGCGTGTGTGGTGTGGTGTGGTGTGGTGAGTGTGAGTGTGAGTGTGTGTGTACGTGCGTGCGTGCCTGTGTGTCTGCTGTCTTTTTTTCTGTTCTGCATGGAAGCCCATTTTGTAAAGTAAAATTTAAAAAATGAGATAAAAATTTGTAATTATAAAATAATCTCATAATTCCGATTTTCTATTGATTTTCTCCGTCAATCGGGAAAGGATGTATAAAGTCTTAAGAATCAAAATTGTCTTTGTCCGTTTTTGTTACATGAGGAAACATGTAACAGCTACCCAAGGCAGTCAGCAGCAAGCTTTCTTTGAATATGAAAAAATCACAAACATATTAATACATATCCAAAGTAACATCCGTTTTTAGAGAAACACTATGACATTACACTGATGCTTTTATCCAGAGCAACTTACATGCTATACAGTAGACCATATACACAGTGAGCAATGAGGATTAAGTGTCTTGCTCAAGAACACAATGACACGGACTGGCTGAACCGGGGTTTGAACCACCGACCCTCTGATCGAAAAGCAGACTTGCTAACTATGATAATCATCGTGTAGGATAGTCTAAACCAGATTCTGTTTCTGCGCAGTAAGCATTTTTCTCACACAACAATACAATCAAATCTTATCAATGTTAGGTTGGCAGAAGATTCATAATGACTCCCTCAAACACATTGCAAACTGTTCTTGTCTATCTCAGCTTCGCAGGCCGTCTCAAGACAGAGGCCCATCGTCGTCTTTTCCCCTGTGACCTTTCCATTTACTTCTGCTCACATTGGCTCAATACTTTTTCATTTGAGACAAACAATTTCTCTAACTTATGCCCCACCTTTTGTAACATAAGCAATGTTATATTTTACTATTACACTACCTCAAAATTTCGATGTTAATAAATCATTTTTATTTTATTTTTGAAAAGCTGTTATAAGTTCTACTAACTACCTGGAAGCTTTGGTGCTTTTTTTGACCCAAGTCCCAAAGCTTCTCTCAGACAACCCTAATTAAAAACAGAAACATGTTTGGAGCGTTGTAACTAGATTATTTTATGGTTTATTTTTGGTTTAAATCACATGAGCTGATTGATCTCGAACAGTAATACCAAATATGTATTATGATTGTATAACATTAAATATGCAGTATCCATTATGTGTGTGTGTACTTTCACAAAAACAACCACACTGAAAGAAGAAAATGCAGAAACTTATCGGTGGAACTTTGGTTCACATAAGCTGATGAATCCATCAAACCTTTAAACTGTGTTGTCATGCAGCAGCATGAGTCATCACGTTGTGTTTTATTGATTAGTGTTTCGTTTAAATGACATGTTTACATGTCGGAGGTTTAAAATAATTATCAATAATCAGAAATAATAAAGGCTCCAAACAAAGAACAGTTTGCAGAAACTTTTATTTTGAAATCAAAGCTGTAAAAATATTATATATATATATAACAATGAATAACATTATATAACACTTATTAAACTATTTGAAAGGTATTTAACAGCACATTTGGCATTATAATACAGTAGGCTAATACAGACACAAGTCCAGTGTCTTTTTTATCATCGTTCACGAGCATTGACGCCTGTACTCTCCCACTATGTGCGGGTTGCGGTTAACGCTTACAGCTGCAACAGGAACACAGATGTTCACGAGCGGGTTTAGAAAGCAGCGAGTTTCTTTAGAGGAGAAATATCGGACGTGTCTCTACTAAACACTGGTCCATATCCCATTAAGGAGACACGGTGAAAAAGACCTTTTCGGAACACGGTTTGCCGAAAACAAATCAAAAACACATTGTTCGGATCCTCTTCACGGACGATTTCAAACAGATGATTTTGCTACAAGTCACAAAACACGAAGGGAAAACCTCAGGTTCGAGTCCTTCTTACGGCTTTTATTTTTTTACAGTCGCGGAGTGGAAAACACGTTTTGAATCCACACATGAAGACAGTGAATTAATAAACGACCAGACATGAGCCGGCAGTGTCGTAGTTTAGTTTTTTCTTAAGATACGAAGAGTTTAAAAGTGAGTGAAAGACACTTCACGTGCTGCAGTAGCGCATGCGGCCGCGGTGGCGCTGTTTCTCACACAAAAAAGAAATACATGTTATATTAATCATACAAATTGTGATTTTTATGAAAAATCTGGAACGCCTCACGATTTTGCGTGTCATCCTTGCGACAGGGGCCATGCTAACCTTCTCTGTATCATTCCAGTTTTAGTGTATGTGTTATATGAAGTAACACAACCACCACTCTGTCCTAGGAGGTATTTATAGGCATCTTATACGGGAAACGTCCTATACATGGTGTGAGAGAAGGATGGAAGGGAGGGCAAAAACTAGCTCCATCCAGATAAAGAATAACACTTTATAGAAGTCTGGGTTCTGTGCTGTGAGCTCTGTATGTATCGTGACCAACCAGGACCTAATCCGACCCGGTCCAACCCATTTAAGGTCCCGCCTGCCTCGATGAGGAGCTCACTAGGCTGTTGGGAGAATTATGCAGAGAGCCGCTGATGATTCGTCCGCTGAGGAGCGCGTGAACAAACCATCTCCTCACAGCTCCTCCCCCTGTCGTCCCCCCAGAGGGACTCTGATCCCCACAGAGACCCCGGCTGGGCTCCAGGAGCTGCTGCCCCGCCACGAGTGACATACAGAGAGAGACGCGGGACACACGCATGCTGCAATAAGTGCTCTGTTCTGTCACCCGGATGTTCACGGCAAAGACAGTTGAGCTCAGCTTGAGTTGCAGCGTAGTGCTCCAGTTTCTGCTGGTTTCTGCTGTTAACTCCAGCCTGAGCAGAGGGAGAGAGACACATTCAAGACAGGAAACAGAAGCAGTGTATGTGTTTGTGAAGAAATCAAACCCCGAGCAGAAGGAGAGGAAACAACACGGTGTTTACTGCTGAAGCTTGATGTGCACTTGATCCGCAGCTAAAGTCTTCCAAACCGTAACAAGCTCTATAGCCCACATTATCGGGAGTAAAGAGACAAAAGAGACTGCTATTTGGCCTCATTCAAATTAATTTACAGTCAAACTACCAGTGTTGATGTGAACCAAACGTTTTCAGAGACTTTGAGTGTTTGTAAAACAACCAGGACTCATTTTTGTATTCAAGTGAATAAACTGGTTATTGTCGGCTTCCTACTTCCTGTTAAATTAAAAAACAAGTAGAATGCAGTTTCGCAAACCCACCACCAGGTGTCAGCATATGACCAGTCTATGGAGAAAGGGGCGCTGTCATGTGGGAAAACATACAGAATATGGGTCACAACAACTGGATTTCATTTATATAATTGTATTTATCCTTGAGATGAATTGTTGTATTGTTTAACAATGATCCAGCCACAAAACACGCCGTCATTATCGTATGTGTGGAAATCTCCAAATTATATTAAATTAATAAAATCTCTAACTTTACTTTTGTTTTGCTTTTCCACAAAAATATTATCTCCCCCACAAACATGAATTATGATTTATTTATATCGGGAGTTTAGACTAGGAAATTCGGCACACAACCAAACCCACCAATAAACTCGTATTCTAATTTCTAGAATCGTTTTACGGAAGGACAGCGCGCGACAGTGAGTGTCAACACAATACAAGTTGTCATTATACTGGAATAAAGTGTCTATTTTGGTTATTAATTGCCCTACCGTAGACAATGGAGCCTCGTTTGGCTCCAGCAAGGCGTGAAACATATAGTCCACATCGACCCTGACTTTACCGAAGCGTGTGGGTGGCTGGAAGTTGCCCATCGCCCCCTTCTAAAGAGCAACCAGCCAATCACATCCGCTCATCAAGAAACTGCCAAACATCATTAAGATGGATACTAAATTCAGGGATGCTTAATCTTAATAATTACACCGGTGCTGTCACGGCTTCTT
Organism: Cottus gobio; assembly: GCA_023566465.1. Classification (NCBI taxonomy): domain Eukaryota; kingdom Metazoa; phylum Chordata; class Actinopteri; order Perciformes; family Cottidae; genus Cottus; species Cottus gobio. The sequence continues at coordinate 27,669,499 of CM042223.1, read as the reverse complement.
AGAGGCCCTTAGAAAACTGCTCCTTGTTGGTTGTCTCGTCACTGGGACGGCGTTCATCAGAAGTTAATACAGTCTAGAAACTGAGGGCTAAATAACATACGTATTTTGACTTCATGTTTAAAATACAAAATAGCATTCCCATCCCTCTTCTGTTTCCCAGTCGAAGCCTGTCTCCACTGTAGCTTCCTACCTTGGCCGTGCCTCCTCTACTCTGAACGCGGGTCTTCAGCTGACATCTTCGGCTGCTTTTCTGCTCTTACAGGCTCCACCTCGGCTCTTCCATCGCCAGTGCTGTCCTCCCTCCACCCGCGGCCGTTCCCACCTGGATGTTGACTTGTGACCGATGCCCACTGGACTAAAGAGTGCGAGGAAGCTTCTCAAACGGGTGAATCCTCCTCCCGTCTCTTCAGGCCGACGAGGAGGCAGCTCGAGCGGGACTGTTTGGTTAGTTATCAAGAAGGTGTTTGTTCCTGCAGACGCCTCAGTACTTTACATCACATTACATGTACTTCAGCTGTTTAACACAGTCGGCAGTCTCCATCAAGAGTTAAAGCACGTTGAGATTCATGAGGTGATATTGGTTGTATTTTTCACCAAGTATTCTGCCACAAATGTGAAAAAAAGAGTAATGCATATTCACCTGCTCAATAAAAAATTAAAAAAACACAATAAGAGACAGAAAAGAGGGGGTTTTGCAGGTGACCGCAAGGTCGGCAGTTCAAACCCAGCCAACGGCAAAGAAGATGCTGCACATCTGTCCTGGGGTCCTGATGCTGCTGGACTAGATGAGGTCATCAGACAGCAGCTGGACAGCCTGAGCTTCATGGTCCATGTTCAGTTATGTATTGTTCTCATGTCACCATTTCTATCAGAATGTGGAGAGCTTGTTTTTTAAATCATACAAGAAATAATACAGCTTCAAACAAAGTGCAGTTTGCAAGACTTTTATTCATGATATAAGAAAACACAAAATAAATGACGACAATAGTAAATTCATAAATAAAAAGGAATAAGATAATAAACAAACTATTATACATAAATATTACATTTCCCTCATTTCCTCCCTCCACAGTTTTTCCACTGACGAATGCACAGTACGTCCCTCCATAGAGGTGAGTGTGGCCAGCGTCAGGTCTCATATGCTGATTCATGCAGACGTACTGCGTCGTCTCTTTGCAGGTTTTGCTGCTGGGCTGCTGCTGCTGCTCCTGCCTGGCAGCAGCAGCAGCCTCGGCCTCCTTCCTCTTCCTGTAGGCCGTGGACCTGAACATGGGCGGTACAGGAAGAGCAGGCTGACCGGCAGGAGGAGGGGGAAGGCCAGCAGCAGAGGACGGGGCGGGCTGCTCCCCATCTGGAGGATGAGGAGGAAGGGGAGGCCCCTGGATGATGGTCTTGGCTGCACATCAGGGACCTTGAAGTGGAAGAGCTGTCCTTGTCCAGGTCTGGAGGGAGAGGATGGACGACAACAGCCCTCCCTTCAGCCTTCTGACGCCGAAAGTACAGATTATAAAACATCAGAACAGCTTCATGTTGAACCCTCACCACTGGGTCAGGGTCCTCTGCTTCTGCTCAAAGAGCTGGTTCTCCGGCTGAGCCATCAGCCTCGGGCTGCATGGCCATGTAGTCTGCGAGGACGAGGGACCCCCGACAAAGCAGCTGAAAGAGTCGTGGAGAGAAAGCGTGGGTTAATATAGGTATTTAAGAGAGGACACGTTCATATTTGTAGAGTGTCACCGTCGGAGTCAGGAGGAGTTCTTCCCCTTCGCTGCCTTGAACACATGGTGATGAAGATCATGTGACTTACACTCATTGTTTGAGCTTGAGATCTATAAGAAAACAGGAACAGTTGCAGTATTTTATTTCAGTTTGTAATAAAACAACTTACTTAAAATTAAACTCCATTACAACTCTACTGAACTGTTGACGTACTTTCATATGAATAAAACGGGTTAATTTCTCTTGGTTTACATGAATAACCATGATAATGACAGATACCATATAATCATATAATATATAATAGTTTAATATATTATAATGTAATATAATATATTATAATATAATACATAATGTACAATACATAACATATAATATATACTATATATAATATAATAACAGTATTAGATAGACAGTGGGTAACACATAATATATAATATAATATATATACAAATATAGTATGTATTATTATATATGCAATATATAATAATATATACTATATAATACCAGTGCATTGAACACAGCACACAGCAGTGATTATAAGTAACTCCGGGACTGTCACTAACAAGAGCACTAATATGAGCACTAATATGTCATATGCAACACCAGTGGCTGCTCAGAAGTTGAGACAGTTGAGACAGAGAAGAGTGAGCACACAGAGGCGCAAGGATGACACGCCAATTCGTGAGGCATTCCCAATTTTTCATAAAAATCCTAATTTGAATGATTAATATAGCATTTATTTTTGTATGTGTGCCAAACAGCGCCACCGCGGCCGCATGCGCTACTGCAGCACGTGAAGTGTCTTTCACTCACTTTTAAACTCTTCGTATCTTAAGAAAAAACTAAACTACGACACTGCCGGCTCATGTCTGGTCGTTTATTAATTCACTGTCTTCATGTGTGGATTCAAAACGTGTTTTCCACTCCGCGACTGTAAAAAAATAAAAGCCGTAAGAAGGACTCGAACCTGAGGTTTTCCCTTCGTGTTTTGTGACTTGTAGCAAAATCATCTGTTTGAAATCGTCCGTGAAGAGGATCCGAACAATGTGTTTTTGATTTGTTTTCGGCAAACCGTGTTCCGAAAAGGTCTTTTTCACCGTGTCTCCTTAATGGGATATGGACCAGTGTTTAGTAGAGACACGTCCGATATTTCTCCTCTAAAGAAACTCGCTGCTTTCTAAACCCGCTCGTGAACATCTGTGTTCCTGTTGCAGCTGTAAGCGTTAACCGCAACCCGCACATAGTGGGAGAGTACAGGCGTCAATGCTCGTGAACGATGATAAAAAAGACACTGGACTTGTGTCTGTATTAGCCTACTGTATTATAATGCCAAATGTGCTGTTAAATACCTTTCAAATAGTTTAATAAGTGTTATATAATGTTATTCATTGTTATATATATATATATATATATAATATTTGTACAGCTTTGATTTCAAAATAAAAGTTTCTGCAAACTGTTCTTTGTTTGGAGCCTTTATTATTTCTGATTATTGATAATTATATTAAACTTCCGACATGTAAACATGTCATTTAAACGAAACACTAATCAATAAAACACAACGTGATGACTCATGCTGCTGCATGACAACACAGTTTAAAGGTTTAATGGGTTCATAAGCTTATGTGAACCAAAGTTCCACTGATAAGTTTCTGCATTTTCTTCTTTCAGTCTGGTTGTTAGTACACACACACATAATGGATACTGCATATCCAATAGGAGAACTGGAATGTTACAATTTCAGATGGACAGCCAGCCAATCAGATGTCTTTGTTGTACCAATTTCTAGACTCTAATGAAGTCATTAACAATGACAACAGATAACGTATTTAAATCAATCAGCTCATGTGATTTAAACCAAAAATAAACCATAAAATAATCTAGTTACAACACTCCAAACATGTTTCTGTTTTTAATTAGGGTTGTCTGAGAAGCTTTGGGACTTGGGTCAAAAAAAGCACCAAAGCTTCCAGGTAGTTAGTAGAACTTACAGTTAAGATAACACACCTCTGCTTTTAACGGGTTTATTCTCATATTTGAGAAATACAAGTCCAACAAGCCTGCATGTGATACATTTTTTCAGAAGTCATTGTTAAAAATATATTTTCATGCCTGTACATGGATAATCATAAAAGTTAGTACTTTATGTATGAAGGATTTAATGAGACACAAGTATGACAGTAGAGCTCACACAGCACGCTGCTTCTGCTTTTTTACGTTGAGCCGTTTGGGTTTGGAGGTTGGGGTCGGTGGGCTTCGTCTAACTTTAAGAGTCTGAAATCTGACTTCTGGTGGTGATCAGCTGGAAACCCTAATTTTGCAAAGATATCTCGGTCATGGTGGTAACAAGATAAAATCCCTCAGGAACCTGATGGTGAACCAAAAGTGTGGCGAGAATCTCCCGTAACTTCAAGCACAGTGCAAAAATGTCTTTGTTAATGGATAAGCAAAGTTAAGTTGAGTTAAGATCTCTTACCAAACCAGCAAGGCAATTTGTGCAATCTCACAGTTGCATGCAGACAGTTCCCAGGAGAATAAACAAGGTGAGCATGTATTACTTATTTTAAATCAACTCCAATCTAATTGGGAAATCTATTTAATGCATATTGTGATTGACGGAAATGAAAGAAATTCAAGATGCACACTCCAGTGCCATTTGTTTATTTATTTCACCCCATTCTTGTAAATCAGATGATAGTATATTAAGATGGTAACACAGTGATGGTTTTTGAACAGAGGTCCCCCATACAAAGTGTTTTATTTACACAGGAGCAGATTTTGTATTGGGGGGGGACAATCGGTCTCAAAGAGTAAAATAATCAGAACACATCCAGCCTCAGAGTGTGATGGAACTACAGTAAGACATTTAGGGCGGTGGGGGTTCAGACACCAACAAAACATCGACTTGGGTAGATGGAGATGAAGTGAAGAGGGCCAGACACGTCAGGGATTGGCCAGTTCGTCTGATGTCACAGAGGAAGGCAGGCTGTCCAAGGCTCCCATCTCTGGAAGCACACACACAAACATAGATGTCTTGGGGGAACATCACTGTACGTGTCAGCGTGTTATTCCACCCAGCACTTCAGTATTGTGAAGCATCATGGACATTGTGTCGGTATCAGTGGCTAGCTTGATTCAGATCAACTTCAAAGTCTGCTTTATGTATGCGTTCTGCATATGGGCTCACATTCACCCCTCATTCAAGGATTCTCATCTTAACCCAGTCGGCAGAAGAAAAAAAAGAACTCGGCATTGTAGGTTATCCAAACCACAACAACATTACCACATGACAGCGGAACGAAACAACGGAACATAACGAAGTAACATATCAACTGTAACATAAAAACCATAATAACCAGGGTAAATAAATAACAGCCCTTAGCCCTTTTACCCATTCTTCCAACCTCAATGGACTTTCTGGCAAAAAGTTGCAAATTTAGCGCAGCTGTTGTTACAATGCAAACATTTTTTCCAGGTATTAATTTTGTTTATACTGTTTTGTTATGTGGTAGTGGGGATAGTGCAAAAGAAAGTCCTCTACTCAGACATTAGTAATTTCATGAATGCTCTAAATAATGCAAAGTAAAACCCTTTTACACATTAGTACACATCCATCTCTGCTCGATGTCTTTATTTAGAGTTTGATTTTCTATCAACATGCTGTATTTTTCTGCAGCAAACTTTCAGGATCGTCTCCATTGACTCCTAACATCAATGCTCACTTTGAGGTTAGTTCAAATAGAAATGACGGACATACCTTTGAGCTTCAGGTACGACAGAAAGTCAATGATAGTGTGGATGATATCTCCATCTGCTATTCTCAGGGAACCTGTGGAGGTAAAGCAACAAAGTGCAGCCAACTGTCACGCCCTCTGAAGCTGGGAGCACACTGAAAGCTTTGACAGCAGGAAATCAGTATCTACAGATACGAAGATATCATGATACAGGGAGGAATCTTAAAGTATCCTTTAAAACATTTTTAACATAACAGAGATGTGAATTATAGAAAAAACGGATCCAAAAAATGACTCTGTTTACGTTCACAAAATATTCCCCCTTTCCGAAACAGCTTAATAGGAATATTTTCTCCATATTATGCTAATGCAAATGCAAATTCACACCTATTATAAATGTGCTGTACACATGCCCGAAGAATGTTCCAGAAACCTAACAATATTGACAAATTCCAAACGTCTTCCAAAATTCTATATTAGGAACAAGGCATAATTCAGAAAATTAAAATATGCAATTTACATAACTTGTAAGAACTGTGTTAGCCTTTGTACTCAGGGTTAACCTTTGTGCTACTGTGTTAGCCTTAGTGGTAATGTGTTAGCCTTAGTGGTAATGTGTTAGCCTTAGTGGTAATGTGTTAGCCTTAGTGGTAATGTGTTAGCCTTAGTGGTAATGTGTTAGCCTTAGTGGTACTGTGTTAACGTTAGTGGTAATGTGTTAGCCTTAGTGGTAATGTGTTAGCCTTAGTGGTACTGTGTTAGCCTTAGTGGTAATGTGTTAGCCTTAGTGGTACTGTGTTAGCCTTAGTGGTAATGTGTTAGCCTTAGTGGTAATGTGTTAGCCTTAGTGGTACTGTGTTAACGTTAGTGGTAATGTGTTAGCCTTAGTGGTAATGTGTTAGCCTTAGTGGTACTGTGTTAGCGTTAGTGGTAATGTGTTAGCCTTAGTGGTAATGTGTTAGCCTTAGTGGTACTGTGTTAGCCTTAGTGGTAATGTGTTAGCCTTAGTGGTACTGTGTTAGCCTTAGTGGTAATGTGTTAGCCTTAGTGCTACTGTGTTAGCCTTAGTGGTAATGTGTTAGCCTTAGTGGTAATGTGTTAGCCTTAGTGGTACTGTGTTAACGTTAGTGGTAATGTGTTAGCCTTAGTGGTAATGTGTTAGCCTTAGTGGTAATGTGTTAGCCTTAGTGCTACTGTGTTAGCCTTAGTGGTAATGTGTTAGCCTTAGTGGTAATGTGTTAGCCTTAGTGGTACTGTGTTAGCCTTAGTGGTACTGTGTTAGCCTTAGTGGTACTGTGTTAGCCTTAGTAGTACTGTGTTAGCCTTAGTGGTACTGTGTTAGCCTTAGTGGTACTGTGTTAGCCTTAGTGGTACTGTGTTAGCCTTAGTGGTACTGTGTTAGCATTAGTGGTAATGTGTTAGCCTTAGTGGTACTGTGTTAGCCTTAGTGGTAATGTGTTAGCCTTAGTGGTACTGTGTTAGCCTTAGTGGTAATGTGTTAGCCTTAGTGGTACTGTGTTAGCCTTAGTGGTAATGTGTTAGCGTTAGTGGTACTGTGTTAGCCTTAGTGCTACTGTGTTAGCCTTAGTGCTACTGTGTTAGCCGTAGTGCTACTGTGTTAGCCTTAGTGCTACTGTGTTAGCCTTAGTGGTAATGTGTTAGCCTTAGTGCTACTGTGTTAGCCTTAGTGGTAATGTGTTAGCCTTAGTGGTACTGTGTTAGCCTTAGTGGTAATGTGTTAGCCTTAGTGGTAATGTGTTAGCCTTAGTGGTAATGTGTTAGCCTTAGTGGTACTGTGTTAGCCTTAGTGGTACTGTGTTAGCCTTAGTGGTAATGTGTTAGCCTTAGTGGTACTGTGTTAGCCTTAGTGGTACTGTGTTAGCCTTAGTGGTACTGTGTTAGCCTTAGTGGTACTGTGTTAGCCTTAGTGGTAATGTGTTAGCCTTAGTGGTAATGTGTTAGCCTTAGTGGTAATGTGTTAGCCTTAGTGCTACTGTGTTAGCCTTAGTGGTAATGTGTTAGCCTTAGTGGTACTGTGTTAGCCTTAGTGGTAATGTGTTAGCCTTAGTGGTAATGTGTTAGCCTTAGTGGTACTGTGTTAGCCTTATTGGTACTGTGTTAGCCTTAGTGGTAATGTGTTAGCCTTAGTGGTACTGTGTTAGCCTTAGTGGTAATGTGTTAGCCTTAGTGGTAATGTGTTAGCCTTAGTGGTAATGTGTTAGCCTTAGTGGTACTGTGTTAGCCTTAGTGGTACTGTGTTAGCCTTAGTGGTAATGTGTTAGCCTTAGTGGTACTGTGTTAGCCTTAGTGGTACTGTGTTAGCCTTAGTGGTACTGTGTTAGCCTTAGTGGTACTGTGTTAGCCTTAGTGGTAATGTGTTAGCCTCAGTGAACTTCTCTCATCGTGGAGGCATGCAAGAGAAACAAACATTTCCTTCATGAATAAAAGGTAATATGGTGATTTTAGAGTATTCCTGTAATTAAATAGAAGGAAAAGTAAAGGCTTCTGAGGTAAGGGGTTGCACAAAACCAAAGCGTTGATCTTTTAATAGTCAATAAAGGAAGACCATTCTGCGTGTGAGAGACAGACAGACCTGTTCTGAAGTCCTCCTCCTGGCCCATGTCCCTCTTGCCAGCCAGACCCGACTTGTCTCCCAGAGTCCTGTGTCCATCTATTCCATCTGGACAATGAGGAGCGATCACAATCAATACAGTCAACAAACACTTGCACTAAGGTCAAATGAGGTACACAGGTAGTTCAACTTGATTTAAGCATTGCAGCTATTCAGTTAAAGCAGTTTTTTATAAAAATTTTCAGCATGGTATTTGGTTTTGTAATTATTTGGTTCAATTTCCAAACTTTTAGGAACCACCTGCAGGGCTTGGCTCATGGAATTGCGGTAAAAAAAAAGAAAACAGATTTGGACAAACAGAATAAATAAAAAGTAGCACACGTGTAAAATGGGGTGGACGGCCGTGTTAACACACAAGGAAATGCAAAAGAATAATGATGATGATGATGAAATGAGAAAAAAATGTTGCGGGTCTCAAGTGGGGTTCAGGACACAGATTAGCAGCGCCAGCGGGTTAAGTTGGGTCCTAAAGACATGCGGTACTGGAAGGGCTCGGGCCTCAGAAGTCCAGTGCTCAGAAATAGGCCGTTGTGTATCCTGCTTGGAGACGGTCCTGAAAGATTTGCTACATTCACGCCTTGCGTCCGCACTTCTCCAGTGTTTTGGAACCCGTTACGTTACAGAGACGTTTGGGAAACGCTGATCAAGCCATTTTAGTTTGAACACTCCTGGGTTGCTTTTTTTTGTCTGGACGGGCATAAACGGAGACCTTTGGAAACGGTGACTCAGACACCTACGTTCGCTTCTCGATTGTGTCTCATCAGTCCCGACTCGTTCACGTGACAAACGCCATCAGCCTTAATTCAGTGGTCAATTCCACATGGATAACGGATTACAGGCGTTGCTGTCCATGCTAGCGTGTGGAGGGAAGCAATTATACCAGCGCTTCATCGACGACTCCCATGTCCAGTGGCGTTATCAGCCCTGGTCATGTGATGATAATTTGTTCAGAGCTGTGCTTGAACATGGCAAGCCCTCCGTGAGCCCAGAACGGCTGCACCCCGGGGAGCCGGTCAAGGCTAACTGCTCCTTTGTGCCTCTCGTGTTTTACCATTATGGTTGGATCACAGAGCTAAGCTTTTTTCTGAAAAACATTGACGATGTCAACACTTTCGTTTGTGCGACTGTGGCTCAGTGGTTAGCAGGTCCGACTTTCAATCAGAGGGTCGGTGGTTTGATCCCTGGCTCCTCTAGTCCATGTCGTTGTGTCCTTGAGCAAGACACTTAACCCTCATTGCTCACTGTTGCTGTGTCTACGGTCTACTATATAGCATGTAAGTCGCTTTGGACAAAAGCGTCAGCTTAAAGTAATAATATGTAATATAATAATGTAAAACTTACTGCAGGTCTTTAAGGTCTGATTAGAGTCCTTAAAGACTCTTCTTGCCATGTGGGGGGAAAAGAGCTGTTTTATAATACACAAGATGTAAAAACCGGGCCTATAACATTGAGCTGAGTCTGTTTGCCGATGATTAAGTTCATGAAAAACTAAACTACAGAAAATGATCGACCTTCATCTATTTTCTTTGACTTTGCAACATTACTCACCAGTCTTTGTTCAAGTATTGGGTCCTTATCACCTTATTTTAAGTTCACACTCTGGGATACGTTAAGAGTGGCCATGGTGTGGGTGAAGAGGAGGGACGTTAAGTGGCTGGAGGTGTTTGACTCAACTGAGCTTACTCATTTGCTTAAGTAGCATTCAAGCTGTTTGTGTGCGTGTTAAACTACAAGTCCAATTAAATGCATGTCATTGGAGTGACCAGGAGGGGAAATAATGTACTTTAATGGTTTTGTGTTTCAAGTACAAAGTGCTCCTCCTGTCGCCTGGCTCTTGGTGTTTTGATCGTTACACTTAACACTATACATCGTGCAGTGTTAACTGGTGGTACGGCTGGCTCTCCGCTCACGCTGAGGATGTGGCAAATAATCAACATGAAAATGTGAAATACTCAGAAGCGAATAATTCACATCAAAACTTTTCATAACAGAGTGCCCTCTGGTAAACAGTTACTCAGTGTTTATGTCTGGGACTTTTATTGTGAAAGGTAAAACAAAAAAGAAAGGGTGAGTGCGCTAACTTTGTCAAGGTCTAGAAGAGTAATGACATTTTCGTGTTTGGGGCTACGGAGCCCCCCTGTTGTTGTACACTACTGTCAGATTGAATATGTCCGTTCCGCACAACGTGATTATCGGGTTGGGCTTTTATTTGCGGTGCGAAAGCTCCAAAAAACCTGCGTAGCTTTTTCACCCAAGTAATATTAGCGTTCTGTGTGAAAGTACTGATGACAAAAACAACAGTTTCAAAGTATGTTGTGTGCGAATAGATCATACACAAAAAAATGGCTTTACGCTGCTGAATGGCATGCTGGAACAGCTCTCTCTCCTTAGATGTTCATGTGAGCTTTTACACCCAAACTATACAGGCAGGCATATTCTAGCATATAATGTTTAATGGAGCTATTTTGAAATAGCTAAATTCAGCATTAAGTTGTCTTAACTTCCAAGATGAATGGTTCCTAACATCAAAATCAACCAACAGAAGTTGTTGCCATACACACTATGCTATGCTAACATATACTACATGCTTGTGAGTGCAGGTAAAAAAAAAAGTATAGTATTTAAACAAACAGCTAGCCTAGCTCCATCTAAAAGAGTTTTTAGATTAGATCATTTTTTATATCCATATTAAATCTTAACATGACTAAAATTAAGTAAAAGCATCATATTAAGATGTACATGCCTTAATTACTAGCTGATATAATATTATAACACAGCTGAGGGGTTGGTGGAAGGCTTATTTCTTTAGCTAAGCACATAAAGAATAGATGAGACTAATACTGCCCATCTAATCTTACCCTTGGTAAAAACAGTAGTCAAGCATATTTCCAAAAATGAACTACTTTTAAGAAGGAGTTCTTTGAAATAACTTCCAGGTTAATTTCTGGTATTTTTTCTGAGACATTTTCAAAACACAGAAAGATCGGATGTATCTGTGTTGATGTAATTTCTTACAGTACATAACGAGCAACCCGATGGCCACAAACTGCTCACGTTCGCCATAATTCTGTAGTTCTTTTGCAACTTGGCCAAAAGAACTACAGAAGAGTCGACAGTCTGTGGGAAATGGCTGCAAAGTGGCCTGCACTGGCATCATCATCAAAACGAAATCCATTGGTAACATTGATACTTAAACTAACAGTAGTTTATTCAGATTTAGTGACTAACCAGTGCAACTAAAGGCATTCTAACCTCTTTTAGAACGATGCTCACGAGAGGGTTTTCCTGTTCCTACCAAACTCAACATGAAATCCTTCGCTTCGAACACAGAGAGAAATGCAATGTTTGGAAGCGTAAGCACAGGCAGCAGCGAGGTGATAGACGACCCTCCCCGGATGAGTGACAGCGGCAAGCTATAAGGAGGCGGGATGTTTGGACGGAGCAATTCCCGGCCCGATGCCAAAGCCCTGCAGCGGCCGTACGTTTTCTATCTTACATTGAGTGACCAGCTCGTCTCTGCCTCGGACACTGGGAGAATCCTTTATCTGAATTAGGTGATCAATACGACCTGAAACACAGGATGAGGCAGGAGCAACCTTTACCTGGGCTTCACACAAACACACACACACACTCACACACACACACATAGGGACAACATTTTCCAGATTTCCTGCCGTGAAGTTATTTGGACCCCACAAATTGGTAAGAACACACACACACACACACAAACATCTGGATATAGCCAGTGTTCACAGTAATGATCCTTGAATTATATTATATTTAAATCAGCTGACACGGTGGAGACAATGGACAGGGACAAAGACACAGAACAGCATTGATTCACAGAAGATGGGCTCGGCCCTTTTAGTGTCGCAAGCCGTTTGTTCACGGGCGACGTTTTCAACTGATGTGAGCTCAGGGGTCTGCAGAAAGCCTTTCAAGGAGATCATTATGTTCGCTCCCAGCATTTCACCACTATAACGAAGTTTGTATGATCTAAATTTACTCAAAAATATGAGTGTTTCCTCATTTCCTCGAATTCAATCCGATAAGTAGCATACCAATACATGCATGGCACCGGTACCGTATCTCCTTCTTCTTCCTCTCATGTTTTGACAGTGAGGACAGACGGGGACGTCGCAGTGACTCTTATCGCCTCTCCAGGAACCAGAGGTATTACAAAAAGCTGGCAATGCCTTTGACCGACGGTAAATAAATCCACCTAGCAGCACCTCTGAAGCGTAACGCGCTAGTCTACACCTAAGTTTTTACACTTTACTCATATGCAAATGTTATGTTTTCAATTTGTTCTGCTGAAATAAGGTGAAATCGTTGTATCAGGATTTATCGGACAAACCTTTTTTCCATCCCCTGGTTAAGGTAAATGAAGTTTGGATATTTAGGTGCCAAACGCTGTTAGTTATTGACACTCGACCCCAGCCTTGTGTGATTGATTTTGTGTTTGAAAAAAAAAACTAAAAGACTCAACGAGACAAATGGCGTCTAAGCACACAGAGGCGGAATGATGCAGCGATACAAATATCACAGTCTAACAGCAGCGTAGGCATGGAAGTGAGAGTTAGAACAGGTGATAGGGTTAGTTGTTTTTTGTTGCAAAAACACGTAGTTAAAATATTCACATTTCAGCAGTTCTGCAAGTGTAATTTAGTACAAAACATTGTTCAAGCAACACTCCCAACTCATCAAGTCCTGAACAAGTGTTGGTCAGTGGCCCACGCTTCACAATATGACCGTTCAATACATGCATTACAACTTTTCAAAATAAACTGGAAACGCACGGATTCCGCTCGTGGTACATGCCCGTCTCTGAATTTAGACTTATAACGTTTTTTAGGTTTACTTATACAACAAAAGCACTTGGTCAGGATTAGATCGTAACTGGGGTTTAGAATAATTACAAATTATGAAACTTTAAGTACAGAAGTTAGCACAGTACAAGTACAGTAAAATAATTGTATAGTTTAGCCGATTAAAGTACTTTATTAGGAGTAGGAAAAAGTTGTGTTTGGATTAAAATAAGTATTTTTGTTGCGTAAAACAAAAACATCACTTAGGTGTCCACGGTTAAATAAGTCAATGTTGATTTGCTGTTAGGGGACAGACACAGTGGTAACAGCCTGTTACTGATGCAGTGTGACACCAGAAGGTGTGTGTGTGTGTGTGTGTGTGTGCACTCGGTACTTACGGGGACCTAGCAGGTAGCCAGCACTGTTCAGTGTCCAGCCGCGTTTCTCCTTTGCCTGCAGGGTCACATGACACACAATGATCAGAACATCAGGCGTGTCTTAAAATATTAAATGTGTTCATATTCATGCACGCATTTGAAGATGAACTGGTGAATTAATAAATTTACACTTCTATCTATGTATTATCTTATCAATTCAAACTGCCATTAACTACTCACTGACAAATAGATTCTCATTGGAGCTGCTTTTATTGCCAAAAGCTCTGGTGTCACGGTAAATACACAATTACATATTAAGCACACTGAAACTCCACAATTCCATCAAACCTTTATTTAATGTTTGATTTCTCTGTATTTGTCTGCACGTAAACATAATCAGTGTATAGATGTAAATATATATATTATTTTTTTCTGTTCATTTTGCATTTAAGTTCTTAATTAAATTAGAAAATACTTTTCATTTATCAAGTATTTAATTCCCATAGGAGTATAAACAAAAGTAGGATTTATGTGGTTATTTTAAATAGCCTATTTATTTCTATTGCTATATATTATTATACATTGTTATTGAACATTCATTTCTGGGCCCAATGTGTGACCCACGTGGAAAGTGGCTTTACCTCTCTATATATTAAGCACATATATTAAATGAAAACACAGTAGTTTAATAACTCCAACTATTTCAGACAGTTTACTGCACAACTACTACAACCAACCTATACAGTATTGTGATATTTATATATATATATATATATATATATATATATATATCATGGTATTTCTCTCTGCCTCCATGTCAAATCTCTTAATTTAAATTGTCAAACTTTGATATTGTTTTATATTATTAATTTAGGTGTTTTACATTGTCATTCTATCACTTCTACTTTTCTCGTTTATGCTGGTATTTTGTATTATATTTGTGTACCACCGAATCATTTTACAAACACACACACACGATACCAATCAAGCCGTAATCAAAATGTTGAATCTGAACAGCTCACTTACCGCAATGACCAACCCGATGGTCTCAGAGAGAGTTGCGCAAAAGACGAGCGACACGCAAAAAATCCCAAAGCACCTCTGCATCTGAGAAAGAGACAACAATGAATACATAAGTCAAACGTATTCAGTAGCGTTTACTGTGGAGGAGGAACTTCATCTGGGAACATGCTGAGCAACTTTCTCCTTTAGCGAGCGCACGTTTCGGTCGGCGCGAGCGAACTTTTCGGGAGATCAAAAAGAAACCAAAGGAGCCGCTTACCTTTGATGTGACTTTCCCGCGCCTGTTACACTCTGAAGTCTGCGGCAGAAGATGTGTTGACACTCAATGGTTCGGATGAAACTGGGGGGGACTCCGTCCACCTTTTTATGCCACTCCAGGCCCGACCCCGGAGCGTCAGCGGCCCCACCTCCCCCCTCCCGCTGACCCGATGGGCAGGTCACGAACAGCTCATAATGAAATTCAATAATATCATATAATGCCATCATCAGATCTTTTTTCTATGTCGCCCTCGGAGACATGATTGGATTTTTTTTTTTTTAAAGGAAAAAAAAAACACCGTAATTCTTCTGTCCTAATCTGATATGTTCCTTCTTGTAACGGTCCTCTAGGAGCAGGTGGTCAATAAAATATGTTCTTCAATGTTTTATCAATGTCAATGATCATCGCAGATTTTACGACTTGTAATTTTTCTTCATGATTGCCTTAATTTATTGCTGTCTTCTTCTCATTGTCAGAGGAGCAGAATTTTTTGAACATTTTATATCACATTTTGTAAATGTGTTTTTTAAACAATTATAGCAGAACAGCAGTGATTTTGCAATAATGGTGGAAAATAATAGTAAAGCCTGTACTGTGGCTAGGACAGTAATTCAGCCGTAGCCATGTTGAGAGATATTAGGCAATCCCTAAATAAAGTCTCTTTTTTATTACAGGACAATCCAAAGAGATTGAGGCAATCCATGTCAGCATTTTTGTCAGCGCCATTGACGGAGCAGAAGGTATCAACAGAGCCAACGTGAGCCCATGAAGGTTCAGTATGGATAATGTTGGGTTTGATGGTCCGTGGAGGGAGGTCATGGTTCAGCACCACAGCCAGAGACAAAGCTAAAGTCACCCACCTTACAGTGTACTCTGCAGTGAACAGTTTATCAATCGTCCTCAGTTTCTTTGATCACTGGCAAGGGTAGTGTATCATAACATTCATTTTTACCCATCCATCTATAAATATCATTGCTATTGTCTTTTTGGTTGTTCGCAGAAAGTAATGTGCAACGCTACATCTTTTGTTCCATTGTAGGAGGACATTACAAAGAGTATGAATTGATTAAGCCATCAAGACTTGCTCCACACTACATTGTAATGTATGGTCTTTGGAATAAATATGGATTATATGTTTTTATGACCTAGAAATATAAATTAAACACCATTGTGAGTTGACGTACACTCAGTTTGGCAGTTTATAAAGTCCACTAGCTAAACCGAATGCGGTCTAATACAAAAGCCCTGCGATAGATCCTCCCTTCTATGACATGTCTGCAAGCATTGCAGCAGAAGCTGTGAAGATGGTGAATACAACATTTCAATAGAACTAAGGAAAAGGAACAAGGACTTCTCTTTCTTCCCTTGCTCTGGGTACCTTGTGATCGACAGGTCTACCACAGAATTGCTCAGCATTTGATTGTACTAAAAGACACTCTCAGGAGTTGGCTGTTCATTTTTTTCCAGTAAGTACACGTCTCTTTTTTTCCTAGCCAAAGAAGGGGCATCTAGATTTTCACATTTTCTGTAAATTACAGATGCACCAAACTAGTTAACTATCTAGCGGCAGCTGCTAACACTACTTCGCCCTGCAGGGCCTGACTCCACTTCTCATATACAGTCTATGGATGTGACAATTGAATTTGAGTGAAATTGGAGATGCAGCATTGGTTTGCACTCTAGCCACATTATGGATTTTAGGGTATACCCTGTAACAAAACGTGGTGTGTACTTTCTGTGAACCCCCATCCGTTTCAAAACCCACCACATGCAGCACACATCACAAAAGACAGGCAGCTAACACAGATTACATAAAGCTCCAGTAATATGCTGTGCTGCAGTCCGGTGCAATATGAGACTAATGTTTCTGGTAAAAAAACACCAATCACCAGTTAAACAATATATACTAACGCTGTCTGTAAAAGGTTAACAAATCCAGAGATTTCCCAACATCTGGTCACCACAATATATGTCAAATGAATCATTATAAAAATTAAACTATCAAGAATAATTGTGTTATTTTAAATAAATGCACATGGGTTCACAGCCCCTGTAACTGCTATTTGATTAGATTGTCTTGTACTTGTGACAAGATTTCAGTTGGGACTTTAATTTGGCACAATTTAATACAGCCTTTATATTTGCAGTGTGAGTGAACAACAGCTTTCTCTTCCTTGTACCGGGACTGAAGAACATCAGGATTACAGTGTGGCACATGTTACAGACTCAAATTAAACAATGTTTCATCTCTGCAAACTACTGGTAAGGTTTCAAGATTCCCTGGACACAGAGCTTGAAGCTAATTACACTAATAATCAATTCTAATACCATTCGGTTTTTTGGTCCTCTGGCACATCTTCACACGCAATTACCAAGCTCTTTAAATGAGGCAAAATCACATGATGCTTCATTTGATCCTAGCAGAGGGCCAATAAGCAAATCAGCAAAATAAACAGGAAGGCGATACAGGGACTCCAAATCTTGCAAACAACAAGGAAAGAAGAATTAAAAAGCCTTTATTGCTGTATTTATTGATTACTTCCTGTTAATCCTGTTTACATCCTGGTTTTCCAAGGGCGACCCACACATTTTGGATCAATGGTTAAAGGTACAGTGTGTAGGATTCAGGGTGACCTATTAGTAGAAATGGAATATAAGAATCATGACTAATTTTTCATTGAGGTATAATCACCAGAAACTAAGAATTGTTGTGCTAGAATGAACCCTTCATATCAACGTAGGGACAAAGTCCATAATGTTGCACTGCCATGTTTCTACATTAGCCAAGAACGGACAAACCCCACGTTGACGTCTAGAGAGCCTTTCACGTTTGCAGGAAGGCCCCTTAGTTCCTCTACATGCTTGTAAAGGAGGGGTGAACAGTTTGTTGCAATCTACAACTAAATCCTACACTCTGCTCCTTTGAATATAAAGAGCAACCAGTTAATCCTCTCTTCTGAGCACAATCAACTGTTTGAGGCTGTTCTCATACACTGTTCGTAGCTATACGCTATTATAGTGCTTTACACTTGGCAGTTATAGATATGATTGTTTGTATATCCCCCACGTAATTAATTTGTATGAAATCCACCATGAGCCAGGACAGGCAATGCAGTAAATAATTACAAAGACAGATGTGAGGACTTTCAACCAGGAGACCACTATTTCTGTTTTGTGTGAAACCAGAAGTCAACTGTGACCTATTTGACATGTAACTTCTGTACTTCTGCTTCCATATTTGAATCCAATTTAGATTTTTTTGCAATTCTTTCCGAGTGGTTATGTTGCCTGAACCGATGTATAGTCGTAGGAAAACGATGGCATGGGAGTTGACCTTATTCTCGTCTCAAAACTTTAGTAGTAGTTTTATTTCGTAACTTGTGTAGCCTGCCTAACTAATACCTGTAACATGAAATAAACACAGCCTACTTATTTTAAAGTAACAAACTTATTTATCCATGCATCCATTCATTTTCACCCGCTTATCCGGGGTCGGGTCTCGGTGGCAGCAGGTCCAGCAGGCTGACCCAGGCTTCTCTCTCACCCACAACATCTACCAGCTCATTCTGGGGGATCCCGAGGCGTTCCCAGGCCAGCTGGGAGATATAATCCCTCCAGCGTGTCCTGGGTCTTCCCCGGGGCCTCCTACCAGTTGGACGTGCCTGGAAAACCTCTAAAGGGAGGCGACCTGGAGGCATCCTAATTAGATGCCCGAACCAGCTGACTCCTTTCGACACGAAGGAGTAGCGGCTCAACTTCAAGCTCCCTCCTGATGTCCGAGCTCCTTACCCTATCTCTAAGGCTGAGCCCTACAGAGGAAACTCATCTCCTTACCCTATCTCTAAGGCTGAGCCCTACAGAGGAAACTCATCTCCTTACCCTATCTCTAAGGCTGAGCCCTGCAGAGGAAACTCATCTCCTTACCCTATCTCTAAGGCTGAGCCCTATAGAGAAAACTCATCTCCTTACCCTATCTCTAAGGCTGAGCCCGGCCACTCTACGGAGGAAACTCATTTCGGCCGCTTGTATCCGAGACCTCGTTCTTTTGGACACGATCCAAAGCTCGTGACCATAGGTGAGGGTTGGGACGTAGACCGACCAGTAAATTGAGAGCTTCGCCTTCCGGCTCCGCTCCTTCTTCACCAAGACGGCCCGGTGCAACGCCTGTTTTACTGCTGCAGCCGCACCGATACGCCTGTCGATCTCCCGCTCCATTTTACCCTCACTCGTGAACAAGACCCCGAGATACTTGAACTCCTTCGCTTGTGGTAGGCACTCTGTCCCCACCCGGAGGGAGCAATCCACCGGTTTCCGGCAGAGCACCATGGCCTCAGATTTCGCGGTGCTGACTCTCATCCCCGCCGCTTCACACTCGGCTGCAAAACGCCCCAGTGAATGCTGGAGGTCATGGTCCGAGGAGGCAAACAGGACCACATCATCTACAAACAGCTGAGAGGCTATCCTGAGATCCCCGAACCTGACATTCTCCGCCCCACGGCTGCGCCTAGATATCCTGTCCATGAAAGTCACGAACAGGACCGGTGATAAAGGGCAGCCCTGGCGGAGGCCAACACCCACCGGGAACGTATCTGACTTACTGCCGAGGATACGAACACAGCTCCTACTGCAGGCGTACAGAGACCGGATGGCCCGTTGCAACGGGTCCGGCACACCATACTCCCGCAGCACCCCCCACAAAAAGCCCAGAGGGACCCGGTCGAAAGCCTTCTCCAGGTCCACAAAGCACATGTAGACTGGTTGGGCAAACTCCCAGGACCCCTCTAGTATCCTTGCGAGGGTAAAGAGCTGGTCCACTGTTCCACGACCAGGACGAAACCCGCACTGTTCTTCTTGAATCCGAGGTTCGACAAACGGTCGGAGCCTCCGTTCCAGCACCCTGGCATAAGCTTTTCCCGGGAGGCTGAGTAGTGTGATACCCCGATAATTCGAGCACACTCTCCGGTCCCCCTTCTTGAAGATGGGAACCACCACCCCGGTCTGCCAGTCCATGGGCACTGTTCCCAACCCCCATGCAACATTGAAACTTATTTATTTTAACCCAAATTAAGATATATTGTTGCATAAGTAAACCCCAAAATATATTAATCCCATTGTTTATTTTGAAAAGAGAGTGTTTGCATATAACAAAACTGTAAATTTCTGATGACCAGGGAAGTTTGTTTTGAACAGAAGTTGCAATAGGTAAGTTCAAGCTTCCTTTTCTTATGTAACAGAAATACTTATCTTAACACAAACAACAATCTTTTGCCGAACCCAACCAAGTACTTTTGATTGTAGCTGATCCCTCTCACCCTGGACACAAACTGTTGGTGTCCCTCCCCTCTGGCAGGAGGCTGCGGTCCATCAGGACCAAGACCTCACGCCACAAAAACAGTTTCTTCCTGTCTGCAGTCGGGCTCATCAACAGAGCCCGGGTCCCCCTAACAGAGCCCGGGTCCCCCTAGCAGAGCCCGGGTCCCCCTAACAGAGCCCGGGTCCCCCTAGCAGAGCCCGGGTCCCCCTAACAGAGCCCGGGTCCCCCTAGCAGAGCCCGGGTCCCCCTAACAGAGCCCGGGTCCCCCTAACAGAGCCCGGGTCCCCCACTGACTCTATGACTCTGTCACCCCCAGACAATTTCCCACTGGACACTCCTCTACACATAGCCTTATATTTAAATACACTTGCCACTTTCACACAACACTTACATACTATGCACTTTATCATATTTTTATATTCTACTGTTCAATTGTACATATTCATTCATTCATTCACATTTATTGCACTGTGCTTATTGTTAAATGTTAAATGTTATGCACCTTCCTCCAGGACAAATTCCTTGAATGTGAAAACAAACTTGGCAATAAATGGTTCTGATTCTGATTTTGTTGCCTTAACTTAACCAGGTAAACCTGAAACCATGTGTGCATGTGACACACAACGGATGCTGATGTAATTGCGACATATATCACTGGGCCAAATGTTGCTGCTCTGTCCATCCAGGCAGGTCCTTGTCTTGTACAGAGGGATATTAGGGTGGGTGGCTGAAAGCCTCTGAGACATCACAGCCTTCTGTTACGGTGATATTAATTTGTTTTAATATTATCATAGTTATAGTTATAGACTCCATTCAGAAGCCCAGAGCAAGAACAATTCACCAATTAAATTCATACCAAAAGTTTGTATTGGATGTATTTTACATCTTCACTGCGGTTGTCCAAATAAACATGGTGATATTTGATAGGAGAGGTGGGAAACCATTCCATGCTCTCTCTCTTCCTCTCTACCTTCCCTCCGTGATAACACACCTCACAAACTGACCTGTGGACGGGCCTTAACCCGCATGAGGATTTACTGTTACTGGCTGTAATGATGGTCACTGGCATCAGACATGATGGTGGGCATTACTATGGAGTCACGGCACCTGATGATGATGATGATGATGATGATGATGATGATGATGATGATGATGATGATGATGATGATGATGATGATGATGATGTTGATGGCACAGAAACAGTGAGACATGGCACATGGTTAAAATAGGAGGGAATGTTACATTTCAAATAAAAAAAGGAGAATGAAATGAGAACAAAGAGGAAAGTGCAGAGTAGGGGAAAGAGAGTGAAGGGGGCGAACAAAAGGAAGAGGAAATAGGAGAATGAGCTTGCTAATGTCAAGTTAAAAAATCATAATCTTTGGGCAATTGTGCGAAGAGAAGTCCCGGCTGAAGAAAGTTATAATAAAAATAAATTTAATAAAAAGATGATGAACAGCATTTCAAATTGAATCACACTAATAACTACACAATATATACAAAATATATCCCATGAGAAAGAAATATCTCATGGGACAGAGATCCATTTGTATAATCCATACAGAGTTATTTATTTGTCTTGACCCTCCAATGTAAACTCTCTAGCTCTCACTAGGAGCACTATAAAGCATTATTCTCTAACAATCCCCCCTTACTCACTATTTATAGTGAGTATACAAAAAGCATGCAAGACACTCTGATTATCATAAACTTAACTTGCTGTTACAATTCCCATAATCGTCATTCACTTACAGACTAAATCATGTCCCCCCTTGATAAACAAATGCATCAATCAAAAGCTTATTTCTTCATCTTCAACTCTTAATTGATTCCCTTGAATGTTTTTTACTAAATGCAGCTTCAATCAATCTCTGCAGAAGTCCATGGATGCAGCAGCATCCTCAGAGGATCACGACTGTGGTGGCAAGACAAAGTGAGGTTATTATGGACAGAAATGCATCTTCCAAACATACTGTCCAACCAGCTTGTGATGGGATCATCAATCCCAGCATTCTCTGCAAGGTTGTGACTTGTGAGGAGCACTATAAAACATACCTTTCTTACACTAAGCACTTTATGCATGCCAGTATCCTTAGGAATGATGTCAGTGACAAAGTAGTGAATTGATATTTTATTATTATTTATTATTTGTCTGCCCTTCCCCAGTCCTAACCATACTGTGGTTGTCATGCCCAGCATGTGGAAGGCAAGACACCCGGCAGTGTCTGATAAGGACGCACTGAGGCACCCTTTAGTGTTTGCATGAGACGTACCGGGCTTTCCACCAACTGCAATGTGAACCCATTCGCGTCACTATTAGATGGTCAGAGCATCTGACGTCGTTCACGGAGAGAGAAAGTCCACTTGAGGAGGTCGGAGTGGATAGTTGCGCTAAACAAACACAGACTTTCACACAGTAAACTGTTGTTCGTGTCCAGTGAAACCAAGTCCATGTTGACTTATTTGACCTTACATTTGTTACATTTTATGATTGTGGGTACAAGCAAACAAACATACAAATGAACTTTCACCCAAGGAAACCAATGTTCATGTCCTGTGTGAAACCAAGTCAACGTGGACTCATTTTACATTTTGTTATCATGATTGTGGGGTTAGTTAGTACAAGCAAAAAAAAAATACAAACAAACACAGACTTTCACCCAGGAAACCACTGTTCTTGTCCTGTGCAAACCCAAGTCAATGTTGACTTATTTTACCTTAGTTTTGTTACGTAATGTATGTACATAGAGTTAGGTAAGTACAAGCAAACTTCACATAACAAACATACTTATTCTAACCCAAACATCTTTTCCTAAACTGAACCAAGAAACTTTGTTTGTTGTGAGTCCGTGTCTGTTTCATATTAAAAGTAAGCAACCAAAAAATAACATAGAAACGGGATGAACTTTAATATTTAACACATGAAAATGCGTTGCTTAGGGTTTTTATTTCAAGATATTCTTTGTTTTTCTTTAAAAAAATATTTCCTGTCTAATAATTAGAGGTACTTTTACATTCCTTTTTCCCACGTTTGACGAATTTACAACAAGGCACGATTAATTAGGAAGTCATCGTAGACACTGTTACAAGAAGTTTATGAAGTTTCTCCTAACTCAACAACTCACTAAACGGCATCATTGTTAAGGGAGTTTGGGGATAAAGAATCAAATTGT
The DNA here is from genome assembly GCA_023566465.1 of Cottus gobio. Taxonomy (NCBI): domain Eukaryota; kingdom Metazoa; phylum Chordata; class Actinopteri; order Perciformes; family Cottidae; genus Cottus; species Cottus gobio. The sequence goes on along the minus strand of CM042223.1, from coordinate 27,646,463 downwards.
GGTTACTGTTTACTGTATTATTGTATTATTGTATATATAAGGTAATCTCCCCATCAGAACAGTTTGGTCGAGACTGTGCAGGTCATTGACGTAAACTGAATTCTCCATCATGTTCCTGGAAGCATTTTGAGTGCACCGGGATGCACTTAATCAGACACGATGCCAAGGTACACTGTGGCCATTGACTGATGCTCCGTTGAAGTGGTGAGTGTCTGCCAAGAAGCTACTCTCCACTCCATTACAGTCAGCAACCTGCTGCTCGCCACTCCATGGAGCGTCACATCGACGACTTGTCTCAAGAGAAATCAAAAGTTTTTATACCAGATCATGTGTTTCTTCTTTTCAGTGTGGCTCAATTCAAGCTGAATTTGGTTGTGAAGTTTAAATTACGCAACCGTTGATTCAACATTTATTTCATCACATAATTAGGGCTTTCTTTACATTGAAATACAGTAACTGAAAGGTCTCAAATTTAGGGCCATTTCAATCTGGACCAATGGCCCTCGCTAATCTGAGGGGAGGCACTTATTTCGGGTGGAATACAGAGGATGAGGTGGAATTGAAGAGGAAAGAGACTGCTCTGTAGTCTGGTGGAGCGGCAGCAGGGTGGACACGCCGTGGCTGGGTTGGTTTGTATCCTTTGGGCTCTGCAAAGGCACCCCACCTCAACGATATCTGTAACGTTCTAGAGATGGGACCTTGGGGGTTTTATTCACCTGCTGAGGAGCCCTCCTTTCCTGGACCTTGCCAATTTGTAATGTTTCCAGTCAGGAGGCTTTCTATTGCTCCTCTGTAAAAGTCAACGTGGCACGGGAATTTTGCCAAAGAAATACAGCCGTTTCTTAACTTTCTTTACCAGGAAGGAGATGTGTGGGTACCACGTCAAGTTCTCGGTGCTGCTGATTCCCAGTAAACCTAAAACTGTTGCTTCACCTCAGCTCCATTGATGTAGACAGGTGTGTGTGTATTTGCCTCCGTCTTTCCTAAAATCAACAATCAGCTCTTTGGTTTTGCAGATCAAAGGTATTTATTTTGTGGTCGAATGGCTTGTTCGTTTTTTGTCTGCCACCGGCCATCCCACCAAACCTAACATCAGTCACACCACGTGTCATGCCAGCTCTGATGTTAAATCAAACACTTAGTGAACCTCTTGGCTGTCTGCATGATTCACAGTTTGGAGGAGCTATGAAGTTTATGTCATAGCTGCACTAGGAAATGTCATCATACAAGGTCCGTGGTCTTGCTTTAAACGTGTATGTAGCATTGTTTGGTTGCCATTTGGTAACACACAGCATTCAAAGTTGTCCCCTCATGCTGTAGCACGGGCTGCAAACCCTGAGCGCTGTTATTGGCCCAGAGTGTGGGGCCCAAAGGCTATTTGCTAACGTAAAAGAGAAAAGAGAAGAGGTTTCTGTAGATACAGACACCAGCACACACTTCTAGAGGGTCATACGTGATGACTGAGAGGGACTGTTTTTCATCAGTCAATCTGTTGTTTTTTAGAAAAATACTGCATATTATACCTCTAATATTAATAAAATAATAATGTAGCGCCTCATTTTGCGGCGGACGTGATGTTGGTAGATTTAACAGCATGGATGCTGTATGTCTGTCAGTATGGATGCCTCATCATTGCGCAGCCGAGTGGATTGAGTTACAATCGGTCGGAGTGTTGCGTCCGCGCTCTGAACCAGATCATCCTGCTCTGCTTTGCCTCAATCTATTCTTACTGAGGTCACTGCAGCCCACCGTGGAGGTCTGAATTTGGTTAGAGTGACATTTATGAATAGATCTTGTGCACTGTAAACTATTGACCTGTATGGATCCATGTCTTCAAATAAGGTTTGGTGTTACTTAGTGTGTACGAAATCAATCTTTCACATGAGGAAGAGTTTCCTCCAAATGGATCATGACCTCCAGGTCCTTGTAACATCTGTTAAAGCTTACTGGTAACCAGTAATCAGAGGGCCTGTAGGTACATATAGGAGCTTTCCCCAATCAGGACATATTGCAACATATACATAAAGCGAAGCGTGTGAAGCGGTGGGGATGAGAGTCAGCACCACGAAATCTGAGGCCATGGTGCTCTGCCGGAAACCGGTGGATTGCTCCCTCCGGGTGTGGACAGAGTGCCATACACAAGCGAAGGAGTTCAAGTATCTCGGGGTCTTGTTCACGAGTGAGGGTAAAATGGAGCGGGAGATCGACAGGCGTATCGGTGCGGCTGCAGCAGTAAAACAGGCGTTGCACCGGGCCGTCTTGGTGAAGAAGGAGCTGAGCCGGAAGGCAAAGCTCTCAATTTACTGGTCGGTCTACGTCCCAACCCTCACCTATGGTCACGAGCTTTGGATCGTGATCCAAAGAATGAGGTCGCGGATACAAGCGGCCGAAATGAGTTTCCTCCGTAGAGTGGCCGGGCTCAGCCTTAGAGATAGGGTAAGGAGATGAGTTTCCTCTGTAGGGCTCAGCCTTAGAGATAGGGTAAGGAGATGAGTTTCCTCTATAGGGCTCAGCCTTAGAGATAGGGTAAGGAGATGAGTTTCCTCTGTAGGGCTCAGCCTTAGAGATAGGGTAAGGAGATGAGTTTCCTCTATAGGGCTCAGCCTTAGAGATAGGGTAAGGAGATGAGTTTCCTCTGTAGGCCTCAGCCTTAGAGATAGGGTAAGGAGATGAGTTTCCTCTATAGGGCTCAGCCTTAGAGATAGGGTAAGGAGATGAGTTTCCTCTATAGGGCTCAGCCTTAGAGATAGGGTAAGGAGATGAGTTTCCTCTGTAGGGCTCAGCCTTAGAGATAGGGTAAGGAGATGAGTTTCCTCTGTAGGGCTCAGCCTTAGAGATAGGGTAAGGAGATGAGTTTCCTCTGTAGGGCTCAGCCTTAGAGATAGGGTAAGGAGATGAGTTTCCTCTGTAGGGCTCAGCCTTAGAGATAGGGTAAGGAGATGAGTTTCCTCTGTAGGGCTCAGCCTTAGAGATAGGGTAAGGAGATGAGTTTCCTCTGTAGGACTCAGCCTTAGAGATAGGGTAAGGAGATGAGTTTCCTCTGTAGGGCTCAGCCTTAGAGATAGGGTAAGGAGATGAGTTTCCTCTGTAGGGCTCAGCCTTAGAGATAGGGTAAGGATCTGAGTTTCCTCTGTAGGGCTCAGCCTTAGAGATAGGGTAAGGAGCTCGGACATCAGGAGGGAGCTTGGAGTTGAGCCGTTACTCCTTCGTGTCGAAAGGAGTCAGCTGAGGTGGTTCAGCATCTAATTAGGATTTTAGAGGTTTTCCAGGCATGTCCAACTGGTAGGAGCCCGACCCCGGATAAGCGGATGAAAATGGACGGATGGACAAAAATCAATACTCAAAATAAAAACCTCTCCAGAAATCATCTCCAGAAATGCCAGGTGTGTCTGCAACAACCACTGCTGTATTGTGGGATTAAATTAATACAACCCACAACTGGCTAACCCCCCTCCATGTACACACCAATGGAGTATGGCATCGCAAAACCCTTCATTGAAACTCAAAGGGTTAAGTGTATGCAGCTGAAGGTGTTAACAGTGCAAACAATGGCAACAGTGCTTACTGAGATTACAGTGTTGACCTGGGGGTGAATTGGAATTCAGAGACAATACCTTTTGTCGGGACGGCGTATATGTATAAGTATAAGAGTATAAGTATAAGAGTATAAGAATACTTGCTTTATCAAAGGTGAGAGGAGATATCAAGTTTGCTGCAGTTCGAAGTTATTGGTGGGCATATAAATCCTGCCCCCCTGCCAAAAGCTTGCTTTGGCCTCCGAATTTGCAAAGCTCAATAGAATTACTATTTTTGTATTCATATTTTTTCTAACTAAATTCAAAATCACTTGACCAGATAGGTCAGAAGCTACGTTTAGATTTGTTCTGGTTGCCTTCAATTATGCACACATATTATTTAGAAGAATACCACATTATATATAAATATTAGAAAATGACATAAGTTCGGGAGAAGGAAAGAGTGGAAAAGCCTATTTTGTTCCTTCCCCGAATTCCCAATTACTAAGTTGTGAGTGCTTGAGGGTGGGGGGCATCAGAGCCTCAGTTTCATCTGCTTTCATACCTGTCTGTGCTGTCCTCAGCATCAAAGGAGACCCAGCAGCAGCAGAGCACAACAGACCTCTGTTCTTTGAGAAGGAACCAAGGTCTTGCTGAGCAGAAAAAGAAAAGGATGCAACCAGTGAGCTATTTCAGTATCATTGACGGATACAGGAAAAAGGTAGCTGGAGAGATGGCCACAATAGGACAGCCTCAGCAGGACACAAAGACATCCACCACAGAGCATGTCATTCTTGAAATGGGCTCTTATCCTGCAATCAGAGTTATTCAAATGAAAATTACACTACAGCACTGACCGAGAGGTACACTAGAATGAGAAAAAATCGAATTGACAAGGATTTCAATGTTTTAAAGCATGTTTAAGGTGCATCATTTAAAATTCGGCCAGAAATTTTGTTTAAAAACTACATAAAAAAAGTAAACTAACATTACCATCAGAATATGAGGAGGTTGCAGTGTTGACGTTATGTCAAAGACCTCTATATAGCGATATCTATTGAACTTAGCACGCTAACCACCTAGCCCCGGCTCGGCCTTTCTTGTAATACAACTTGTACATATAGATAGTGAGTCACTGTCTGTCATCAGTCCAGCATGAGAGGACAAAGAGGTAGAGTGTGTCAATCACGAAGAAGATACAGGGTCCGTGTACCTTTAAGAAGATACAGGGTCCGTGTACCTTTAAGAAGATACAGGGTCCGTGTACCTTTAAAGAAGATACAGGGTCCGTGTACCTTTAAGAAGATACAGGGTCCGTGTACCTTTAAGAAGATACAGGGTCCGTGTACCTTTAAGAAGATACAGGGTCCGTGTACCTTTAAGAAGATACAGGGTCCGTGTACCTTTAAGAAGATACAGGGTCCGTGTACCTTTAAGAAGATACAGGGTCTGTGTACCTTTAAGAAGATACAGGGTCTGTGTACCTTTAAGAAGATACAGGGTCCGTGTACCTTTAAGAAGATACAGGGTCCGTGTACCTTTAAGAAGATACAGGGTCCGTGTACCTTTAAGAAGATACAGGGTCTGTGTACCTTTAAGAAGATACAGGGTCCGTGTACCTTTAAGAAGATACAGGGTTCCTGACCACGCAGTCAGTTCTGTTGTTGCCGTTTCAAAAGCATCAAAATACAAACTGTCCAAATATCTGGAAAGTACACAGTAACAAAATATGAACGATAGTATGAACATTAACACAAATAAGATTAATATATATTAAGTGTATACATACATTAAATCAAATGCATGTATTTGTTTCGGGCAGGATCAAGGAGAAATACATTTCTCTCTTTAAACTCGGGCTTCTCTGAGCTGAGCATTTCTATAAATTGTATCTTGTGTGAAATAGATGACACATAAAGAACCTCAGGCTAAAATACAACCCCGTTCTCCGACATTGTGATTATTCTTTTTGCAGTGAATGAGGGAGCCTGAGTAGAGGTTGATTATATTCCCCGTGCTCCCCTGCTGGTCCCAAGCAGGGCTCTGGATCGCTCACCTGCACACAGCATTAGCATTTAGAGAGGCTGGGATCATCCTGGGATCCGCACACACACACACACACACACACACACACACACACACACACACACACACACACACACACACACACACACACACACACACACACAAACATAAACACACACACACACACACACACTCAAACACAAACACACACACACACACACACTCTCAAACATAAACACAAACACACACACAAAATCCATCAGAGGTCTTTAGAATCTCATTCGCACACAAAAGCAGAAAAAGGAAACAGCAGAAATTTGGGATTATAATTCTATTTCTGTCGGGTGACGAGCATCTGCCACTGTGCGGTTTGGTCCTCGGCGTGAGGCGAGGCCAGATCAGGCCGGAGTGATTGTATAAGTTCTTTGTTCATCTTCAACTCTCAATCAAACTTCCATCGCACTTAATGTGGAACAAGAGCAAAAAGGTGTCCCGCTAAAGACATATTTTGTCTAGAGAAAGATAAATAATTCTGTTTCCTGAAGGTCTGGATCGGAGCAAATCCACGATCAGGCCATATCATGTTTGAACTGCACAGTGGGGGCTTTCTTCCATGATGCTTCCTTTAAACCAGGCTCTGTTTTCACTCCTCCACCAGAATAGCTAGCCAGACCGGTCTTTCCCAGTTACGCGTACAACAATATTCCCCATTGTCCTGATAATGGAAATTCACCACGTTTCATCATATTGTGTGTTTTTAACACACAATGACTCACTTCCACTCCTGCCACCTAAAAGGAGACATACATTTTCTGATATCACCATTTTTAAGTGACTGAACACACACTGTGCTGGACCAGAGTTCACAGAATTAATGTTTATTTGACTAATCTGCCCCAGCCGTACTCTGCCCTTTTGTGACAAAAATAAACGCAAGGAGAGTGGCCACTAGGAGAGCAGTGGGTGGCAATTGCATAGCAGAAGGGCGCAAAACCACTTTTGGCCAGTCAAGTTTTTCAGTGATAGGGATACATTTTTGGAATGATTTACCAACGGAATTAAAAACAGAAACCGACCTGAAAACATTTAATAGAAAGGTGAAACATTGGCTGAAAGACAATCAAATATGTAGCCACTGAGAAATTCTGGTTGTAATGCATCTATGCTGGGCTCTTAAGTGATGTGTTCTTTTGTGTAATGTGGTCGTGATTATGTAAAATGTTAATGTCTGTACTTATGTATTTGTTATATGATTGAGTAATTTATATTATGTAGTTTTTATTTATTTTTTTTAATTTATTTTTTGTGGATTATGTTTTTAGAAAGGTCTGACCAGGGACTGGGGTTGCAAATTAGCCTATTGGCTAGAAACCTTTTATGCAACACATCTACACATATTGTTATGGCTTTGTCTATGATAAATTATGTATGTAATAATGTGCGCTGCATTGTCCCTGACAAATAAACTAAAAAAAAAAAAAAAAAAAAAAAATATATAGCTCTTTTGAATTCCTACCATAATAAATTGGCCTGCTCTTAATGCAAATCAAAGATCTTTAAATAATCCAAGTAAAAGTGATCTTCAGTGGTCTAAATTAAATGTTAAGCCAACAGAAGATCATTTACTGATTTAAATTTCAATACAAATCGCATGGTACCCTTTAGAACGGTAACGTTGGGGCAGACATATGGGTGTTGTAGTAGAACCTTTGCTCCATTGATTTGGTGGTCCAACCTAAAAGATTCTGGGATTTGAGAAAAGGTTCTGGTCTCGAGTCACAGAAAAGTTGAACTTGCACAGTAGTTGAAGTCTCCGATGTCACAAGATCACACGAGGATTGTGAGTCTTTTTAGGCCTCAAGTAATGCAAAGAATCAGCGTCCTGCGAGGAGCTACTGTGGGCGTGTCTTAGGTGTGTGTGACGGACCGTTTGTGTCCAATCAGCCTTCCCTTTTCCAAACCGTTCCCAACGGCAGCTTCTCAGATGGTTTTGTGCTACAAACCGTGTGTACGGCTGAACTAAGACGAAGAACTACGGAGAGCCAGTTAGTGTAAATGTGTCATGCATCATAACTAGTTATTACATGAAGAAAAGCTGCTGCTGAACATTCACATTGACACAATAACTCAACTCAAATTCACAAAAATAAAACAAAAATAAAGAACGTCGGGACACCAAAAAGGTTTTAATCACCTAACGCTGGATATTGTTTTCTTGCTTCATTTTGGAGCACTCACATTCCTGAAATGTTATCACTATTATTCCAGTATTGTTTAGTAAAAACAAGGCGAGCAACCCCTCCTTAGAAAAAATACTTAAACGTTTTAAAATGTGCTCCATTCTTTTGTCATTACTCTGAATGTGAATCCCTTAAGCAGCATTTGTGTTTATGAAAGGTGCGTAATAAATCAAGTGTATTCATTATCTTGTTTTAATTGTAAAAATTAAAAACAACCTCGACATCCCATTGTGTCAGACTTTTGGGAGAAGTGGAAAACACTGATCCTGGCGCTCCCTTTCAGCTAATGGTTGCCACAAACAAAAACCTAACAACATGCTGTCAGTTTACTTGGTTTTTGTCCACTATTTGATCACGGAGCTAATCGGCCGTCCTCGCTACTCAACACGGCAGGGATGACGAGCACCACCCCCTCACCCCCACCCCCCTCGCTGTTAATATAATGTGCAAATTACACTTAATCACGCCATTCAGGTAATCTTCAAATGGAGCCGCACGCCAGCCACCTAAACACATTACATTGTGACACGGCAATTATGGGTTATTTGGGAATAATGGCCATCCCTCTTTGTGCATCTCTCGCCGCTTCTTTATGATCTTTACTGTCTATTAATACGCTGTCTGTGGTCTTCCTTCAAAAACCAAAATGGGTGTCTTTGATTTATAAAGAGTTTTGTTCAGGAGATGAATTCAAACTTAGTTACTACTCAAATATCCCACACTTGTTTGACTACCTACTGTTGCAAAAAAGTAGATCTCAGGAGGGAGACTTTGGAGATTTGAAGAATTCATTAGTGGTATTCCCTTTTGAACTCTCTCCATCTTTTTTCCCATCGTTTTTTTTAGCCCTGGACTGATCCAGGACCAGTAATTTAGTCATGTTTAACAACCAACAGCATTCATTAGATGACTCATATGCACACACACACACACACACACACTGAAATAAGGGTTCTGTTCTGTATCAGTCACCTTGTCTCATTCAAGGTGTCCTTGATTTGTTCTAGTATAACAGACACATTATCCCATTATTTATCTAATATGCATCACTTTTCTTTTTTTTAAAGTTACGTGCCTACTGCTTGCATGTATCCTTACATTAACATCTTACCGATTTCCTGTCGGTCTGGTGCTTTAATACATGTTCATACATACTGGACAAAGAATCCCTGCTAACAACAAGTAAGATCTGTTTTTTTCATCTTTTGTGGTAAAGGCCATATGACTCTACAGTAGTCGTGGCTTTTTACCATGCGCCGTGTTTTGTTTAGCGGCGACTGCGACATGACACCCAGATGGACGTTTTTGAATCCTTTTCCAGCATGACGCTGTTTGACGCCTCAGAATATAATAAATCACATCAACAGAGATTTATTTAAGTACAAAAAATGAAAGTAAAAGTGGCAACCATAACGGGAGCTCTTTTAAATGCTCTCCTTTAGCATGGGATACACTGGACCGAATACATAATCTCCTGGCGTATACCAGACTGTAGCCTCCGGTTCTGCCGAGTGACGCCAGTACAGAAGTGTTTTAAAACTTGCATTCTCTCTCCTGACCACCAGGGGGCGACTCCTCTGGTTGTATAGAAGTCTATGCTTCATGTGTTAAAGCTGCATTCTCTCTCCTGACCACCAGGGGCGACTCCTCTGGTTGTATAGAAGTCTATGCTTCATGTGTTAAAGCTGCATTCTCTCTCCTGACCACCAGGGGGCGACTCCTCTGGTTGTATAGAAGTCTATGCTTCATGTGTTAAAGCTGCATTCTCTCTCCTGACCACCAGGGGGCGACTTCTCTGGTTGTATAGAAGTCTATGCTTCATGTGTTAAAGCTGCATTCTCTCTCCTGACCACCAGGGTGCGACTCCTCTGGTTGTATAGAAGTCTATGCTTCATGTGTTAAAGCTGCATTCTCTCTCCTGACCACCAGGGGGCGACTCCTCTGGTTGTATAGAAGTCTATGCTTCATGTGATAAAGCTGCATTATCTCTCCTGACCACCAGGGGGGGGCGACTCCTCTGGTTGTATAGAAGTCTATGCTCCATGTGTTAGAGCTGCATTCTCTCTCCTGACCACCAGGGGGCGACTCTTCTGGTTGTATAGAAGTCTATATAAATGACTCTACTTCTCTCTTGATGTATTCCCTCAGTAAACATTGTAAACATGAGTTTATGTCTCAGTCTCTAGTTTCAAGTCTTCTTCAATACAGCATGATGTTCATTTAGTAAATTATGCTCATTTAGAGTCAAACAGACCATAAAGCAGGGGATGCTTTAGGGCGGGGCTACTGTGATTGACAGGTCACTGCTGCTACCAGAGTCGATACGCCGTCTCTATGTCACTCCTCCGCTTTACAAAAATAATAACTTCTGTTTGTTGGTTGTGTTAAGTTCAAAAATCTTTGGGTGGTTGTGTGAAGAGAAGTCCCAGATGCAGAAAGTTATAATAAAAATTGATTTAATAAAAAGATGATGAACAGCATTTCAAAATGAATCACACTAATAACTACACAATATATACAAAATATATCCCATGGGAGAGAGAAATCCCATGAGACAGAGATCCAGTGCCCCCCCCCCCCCCCCCACCGGGCAGCAGATCCATACATACCTGCCCGGCAGAAGGCACCCAGAGATCTGCTGATGTTCTCACAATGTCTCAGCTTTGCCAGGTTTGGGGTCAGCCCCCCTTCCTCTGGCTAGTCTCTCTTCCAGTCCATTCATTGGACAAGACCTCGTCCTTTTAGGTGTTTGTCAACCCAAACCCCCTCTCGCTTAAACAACAGTACTCAGGACTTCAATCAACCCTCTCACATTCCTGAGCATGTCCTCCTTATCTATCTGCTCCAATCTTCAGGCTGCGTAACTGTTTGTGGGCTCCTGATGTTTTCAGGATTCCTTCCACAATCACTCAATACATTTCATAATTCTAATTAATACATTTGTGTAGTACATACAGTGTCATTCATTCGATATTTGATAATCCATACAGTTACTTAATTGTCTTGACCCTCCAATGTAAACTCTCTAGCTCTCACTAGGAGCACTAAAAAGCAGTATTTTCTAACAGTTGCAAAAATGGGGTTGGCCGTAATCCACGATGGTGACGATCCAAAAATTGCCAAACTTGAGGCTTCATAACGGCGATAGATACTAATAGTGAACGTGAGACTGACTTTGTGGACTCACAAAATGTTTCTTTTCTTTTTTATTCCCAAATTCTATTTATTATATTGTTGTGTTCTCAGATGTGAAACCAAAAAAGTTTCCATATACTCAGAGCATTCCCCTGGACACTCTGCGTCATCTCCCAATTAATTGTCAATAGAGCAGATTGGTTATACTTTATGAAATCAATAATTTAGAGAGAGATGTTCATGTTTGCTGTTATCTTTTGGACTGTCTTTGAAGATAGGAATAAAATGCATGAATTTTTAAAACAGTTGTAGTTTCCCTTTAGGTGTGTGTGTGTGTGTGTGTGTGTGTGTGTGTGTGTGTGTGTGTGTCTTCAACCTTTGATGATCAATAACTTGCTAACATTTTTTGTTTTTACCATTCTCTTGTTTAAGCTTCTCAATTGTGAAAAAGTCTGTCACTTTTACTTATCTTAGGTTTAGAGTAAATTGAATATTCCTGGTACACTGCGATGGTTCTTTTTTATTTCATATTGGTCAAACCTTCATCAATTAGAAAAATATAGAAAAAATGAGCCAAATTATTGATTGTGAAAGTAATTGTTAGTTGCAGGCTTGCAGCCCTGGCGACTACATGTGTGTGAGATCATATCTATGGAAGCGGATCTGCAGATGAAAGTGTCTCTGTGTTTTAACCAAACAGCATCCCCTGCTGGTCCTAAACCAGTTATAAAGTTCTCTAATACAGTGGTTCTCAACCTTTTTCAGGGTTTTTCCCTGTGAAATTTTTTTTTTCAGCCAACTACCCATTAATGTCAAATATATGTAAAAAAGAAATCTCACATAACTGCCTTCACATACACCCATTTGAGATCCAGTGTATGTATGTATTAGACCACCGATACCGATGGTGGTCGATACTGCGTTAAATACTCGTACTCGCATCGGTTTCAATGGCCGATACCAAGAACCGATACTCACTCAACAGTATTTCACTACAACAAACTGGTCGCGCTTTGTGGAGAAGCAACCCCGTGGCGGAGCCGGAGACACTCTTCTCTGTCTCAACTGTCTCAACAGTCTCAACTTCTGAGCAGCCAATCACGCTATCCAAGTTGTTTTGCCGTCCAATCAGATGGCCAGTTTGTCTCAACAGCAGAATCTGGAGCCGCCATCTTGGATCCTCGCTACGCAGCGCTCACTTCTTTCAATAGACAGGAGAAAAGTGAGACGCGAGTACAATACAAGACTTTATCGATATTGTGCTTATTAACCGGTGTTGCATACGTGTGTATGACATATTAGTGCTCTTGTTAGTGGCTGACAGCCCCGGAGTTACTTGTAATCAGTCCGTCCCAACGCGACGCAAATGTTTCGCGCGACCAGATTACATGTAAAGTCTATGCACAGACGCGTGTGGTTGCGACAGACGCAAATTTACGCCGGCGGCACGTTAGACGCGAGAGTTGAAATTTTCCATATTTAATACATCTATAATTGAGAAGCTCTGCGCGTCATCACCGCCGTCCTGCCGGTGTGAATCAAACTGTTGCTGATCCACCAGAAGTAGCGCTGGCAGCGGCCTCATTCAGACGCTGTTGTGCGGCTACGGATGATATTATTGTAGCCGAGTGTCTGTTGTGTGTCTATATTTGTAATTCTAATAAAATGAAAACACGCTGCAGGGTAACTTGAACCACTTTTCTATCTCCTTCACACACGTATATCCCACAATTCCACTCTTTTCCTTTCCGTTTCTCCCTCCACAATAAAAGCACCGGAAACATAACTTGGAACACAGCTTCCTATATAATTGCTCATACCTAATATTATCGCTTACATTATGAACCCGGACACGGGGCGTTTTATGGTCCGACATTAGAGGGACTTCCACAAGACGTTTAAAGCTTGGGATAGCCTTCTGTTAATTTTGTACTATAGGCTTGACATAATATGCAGAGGATAAAATAAAATCTGCCTCCAAATTAATTGCACTTTCATGGAGACCAAATCTAAGAAGTATCGGTACTCGGTATCGGCAAGTACACAAATAAAAATATCGGTATCGTATCGGTTTGTAAAAAATGGTATCGTTGCATCCCTAGTATGTATGTATGTATGTATGTATGTATGTATGTATGTATGTATGTATGTATGTATGTATGTATGTATGTATATATGTATATATGTATGTATGTATGTATGTATGTATGTATGTATGTATGTATGTATGTATGTATGTATGTATGTATGTATGTATGTAAATATATATACCGTATCTCTAAAAGTCTGCTTTGCATGAGATAATAAAAAAATAAAACACAGCTGAAGCGAGAGGCTTTGAAATATTTATTTTTTTTAGCTTAAGAAGTCGTAGGGTTTTCTCAACACGACGGAACACTTCACACACAATCAGCATCAACACATCTGTATACGGGGTTTTCACTGGGCGGGAACGGGATGCAAAATAATGTATAGTAATCTGAAAAGTAACTGAAGCTGCCAGATGTGGAAAAAAGACAAATCATATTCAGATAATGGCATACATTCTGCTTTTGCTAGATATCCTGAAACAGTTATTTATTTGGTACTGCCATTTTTGTGATCATAAAAAATGCAAAACATTCACTATATAGGTAAATCAATGCATTACCTTGACTGTTTATCAAGACTTTTATTTTGTTTACAAAATCTTTGTAAAAGCAAAACACCTTTGAAATTAAAGTTTAAACATAATAAATACATATTTTACATTACATTTGTAAGTATTACATTAACTTAAATGATTACACTTGCTGGAATCACAGATTTCTTTCTCAATGCGGAAAGGTCTTAAATATCCGTGCCTACACTCCAGTCCTGTAGGTGGCGCTAATGCTAACGTTGCCTGGTCGTCGCCACAAAATAAAACGTCCGCAATAGTCGAACAGTTTGAACCTCTGAGCTTGCCGTCCTTGTCACAGGACGTTTGTATCCTCACTTACAGGAACGCTTCAGAGACAGCGTCCCTGTTTCATATACTTCGCACATTGAAGTCATTTGTGTCCTGTACAGACTTGAAAGAGCAACAATTGAACTGTATTTTTATTTTACGAGGAGGACTTTGAAGCCAGTCACGTGTACGTTAGTAACGTTGCGAAATCAGTAAATAAGCTAATAGAAAACGCATTGGCACCTTGTAACGTTAGCATCATCTCCCCCACCAAGTAACGCTAAACCAACACTAATATCCCGAAGCCTTTCCCACCAAACATGATGAACATTTCTGACTACGACTCTGACGGATATTCGTCAAATGAAGATGCAGACTACGTCCCATCAGGTGAGGGCGGTAAACACCTTGCGTGGGTCACATGCAGGTCGGCTACTTAAGGGGGGATATCGCATGGGAGGTTCTAGGGGGCTTAATGCTTAAGGTTTAGCTAATTGTTGTAAAATAAAAGGTGCCTAACGTCAGCCACAAGGTACGCATTCAGCACGATGAACTGGCCACAGTGTGAACTACTCAGCCGCCGTGGTAGCCTACTAACCGCTCAACGTGACGCTCCTCCGTGGGAGATCGTCCACCAGACTCCGTTCAGAAAACGGGCAGTTTTTCGTGGCGTTGCTTCTCATCTGCTGCACACGCGCCTTTTATGGCGAGGACCCAGAGCCGTTACAAAACACAAGTCTGCCGCTAATTCCGGCTTGAATCCGACCAATCCAGCAATGTTTATTTTCACAAATTTCCGTAATAAAGGGTCAAATGTTAGAAAAACCTCTGAATAGAAAGCAGCCCAATCTGTTATGTCACCTCGATTCTCAAGATGTGTAATTGGATTCAGCATATATATATTCAATTTGATATACAGTATGGTAAACGTATGCACTATCTCCAAAAATCCATGTGAAAGGAATTAACTGTTCTGCTGCTTTACACGAGAGCCAACTTTTGATATGTTTCTAACTAGGGATGCAGCGATACCACTTTTTTACAAACCGATACGAGTATGAGTATTTTTATTTGTGTACTTGCCGATACCGAGTACCGATACCGATACTTCTTAGATTTGGTCTCCATGAAAGTGCAATTAATTTGGAGGCAGATTTTATTTTATCCTCTGCAGATTATGTCAAGCCTATAGTACAAAATTAACAGAAGGCTATCCCAAGCTTTAAACTTCTTGTGGAAGTCCCTCTAATGTCGGACCATAAAACGCCCCCGTGTCCGGGTTCATAATATCATCCGTAGCCGCACAACAGCGTCTGAATGAGGCCGCTGCCAACAGTTTGATTCAAACCGGCAGGACGGCGGTGATGACGCGCAGAGCTTCTCAATTATAGATGTATTAAATATGGAAAATTTCAACTCTCGCGTCTAACGCCCGGCGTAAATTTGCGTCTGTCGCAACCACACGCGTCTGTGCATAGACTTTACATGTAATCTGGTCGCGCGAAAAATTTGCGTCTTGTTCGGTGTGAACGCACATTACTCTACACACCTTGCTGCAAGAGAGCGACGAAAGAGCCGTATGCGGCTCTGGATCACAGGTTGCCGACCCCTGCCCTAGACGTTGAAGTCAGGTAGGACAACAAATCTTTTTCTCCACAAAGCGCGACCAGTTTGTTGTAGCGAAATACTGTTGAGTGGTATCGGTTCTTGGTATCGGCAATTGAAAACGAATACGAGTATTTTAACGCAGTATCGACCCGATACCCCGATACATCCCTATTTCTAACCAAAAGTAATCTGAGAACAATAACATGTTAAATCCAAAATGTCACAGCATGGTTTTGCTGAAATTCGGTACATTTGTGTTATTGTTGTATAGATAATCTATACATCTGTTAATCAGCTGGCCTATGCATGTTCACACCCTCTTTCTCTCCATGTGCTCTCCCCTCAGACGATGACCTCAGCGAGGATGACATCAATGAGTGTGAAAGGGAAGAGCCTCTGCACGAGGGCGACAGTGTGCCGCATCCCGACGATGTCAGCAAGAAGAAGAGGAAGAAAAATGACATCGGTGTGAGGTGAGAGGGTTAGGAGAGCTGTTTGAATGTCATCCCGTCCACAGGAGCACTTTGGGGCTCTCGGCACCTTAACAGTAGTCTGCAAAACCACTCAAGTTCACATGACAACCGAACAACCACTGTGAATGCTGGGGTCACGGCAGCTTTGCAGACTACAAATGAGCGAAAACCCCCGATGTAGAACCCCGAAACATTGAACCTCTCCTCTGGAACGCGAGTGTTACGAGAATGCAACATGTACACGCATAGCTGTTTGAGTTACAGACATAGGAGCACATTGCTAATCAAATGATTTCAGATAAAAGTCTTGACATTCTGATAATTGGCCAATATGGGCCTCCCAGTTTCCCCCAGAACACTTTTTTCTGGGGAAAAAAGCAACCCAAAGATGGATTAAAAAAAGAAATTTGTGTACTTCTGTGTACTTATGTGCGGCGGTTAGCTCGCCAGCTGGGGCACATTTTGGTAACAACACACACACACACACACACAGATGGGATGGGGGGGTGACGTAATACTCCACCCAGGTCAACATACCTCCACTTACAACTTGTAATACAACATGATTACCTTTTATTCACCGGTACCCTTGAACAAATCCACAGGAAGAGGAAAAAAGGAGTCCTGAAAGTAGATGAGGAAGAGGGGGACGGAGGCGGAGCAGAAGCGGAGGAGGCGTGGCCGCTGCAGGAAGTGGGGGGTAAAGTCCCGGTGGTGCGGGAGGAAGACGAGGTGCGACAGAAGAAAAAGTCCGATGACCTCTGGGCCAGTTTCCTGTCTGACGTCGGATCCAGACCCAAAGAGGACATGCCCGCCTCGGAGACCGGTGCCGCGCAGAAGGTGAATGTGTTCTGAACCGAATGTGCAGCAAAGGTGGTGCCGTGGTTTCAAACACTTTGAGGGAACCAAGTTCTTAACTTAACTTTGAAGGGAAACATTCCCAGGGCACTATGTTCCATCCCCAGATAGATAGATATTTTTCATCATCATTTGTCATAAGATAAAATAAAGTGAGGATGTCTGACCTCTACAGGTCATAAATGACAACAATATGGTCAAAATGATGGATTATTTTTAGGGATATATATATATGTATATATCTTACGGGTTGTTTGTTTTGTTACACCCAAATTCCTCCACTTACAAAATATCAAGTGGATTTAACAATATGAAGCCCTCATTATCAAACCTACTATATTTTCCACTGAGTCCCTTTAACTGATTCTTCAGTGTTTTATCCCCAGGAGGACACCGCAGAGTTGACGGTTGCTCCATTGAGAACGGAAACAAAAGCATCGGAGCCTGCGAAGGTCACCATCACTAAAGTGTTTGACTTCGCTGGAGAAGAAGTTCGGTGAGTCCTCTGAACGTCGTTCACACACAAAACCGTTGTTTTGGGAAGACAGGAAACACAAGTGTTATCCATTAACTTTGCTCCATGATAATGAAATGAGTTCAAAGCACTGAGATACAGGACAATTGAATACGTTCTGGTGATCTAAATAAGAACAGGTGTAACCAAAAAAAATGAATACAGGTGAAAAAAAATAAGTTTCAGTGTTTATTGTTGTAATACTCGTTTTGGCCACAAGACTGAAGCGTGCCACCATGTTCTAAATGGGACTAAAAGCTGACTTAATCTTAATCAAAAATGAATTATCCTGACAAAAAATACATTTTTCTTCTCACCTATTTCACCCAGGAGAGAGAACAATTTAGAAAACGTCAAACTTTCTTTTCACACCTTCATCACAGGGCTCCCTGGAATCAAAACGTTTTGAAGCTCACAATGAAGTTGAAACTTCGCTGAATAAAAAGTAATAATACTAGTCTTACAGTGAATATGAGCTCCTGGCATTCTCTTGATATTGTCTGTCTGTGTGTATTCAGTGTAATCATCTTCAACCCTAAACGAATAACTTCAGATGGCACATGAGCGCATAAACGATGATCTTAAAATGAGTTTGTTTTTCACACTGGCCAGTAGATGGAGCCACTAACTCACACATACACCATACGCCATAAAGTACCTTGGATAGTAGTAGTAATGGTAACTTTATTCAAACAAAGTGCTTAGACAGCAACAGACAGGCCAACAAAGGTAAACATTTCAACACTGAATTCAGTAGAATATATTACATTAAACAATTCAAATCAAGGCAGTTTGAGTGGTGCTCTGTTGCTGTGCTTTAGTCAGATATGAGTTTAGTTTGACGGGGCTCTGTGACCTCTGGTTCAAGTTCAACTTCCTTGTCAATCATGTGCATTTTAAATAAAAGTCACACAGTATTATTATAATAATAACAATAAGACATAAAGTTGTCACTCAGCTCCAGCAGCATCACACCCGTCAGCATGTTGTTCATTCCCTCTGTTCACAAAGGGGGACGTGAACAGTATCAGACTTGCGGCACCCAAGGCTGGAAAGCGAGTTGGAACCAGGCCCGCTCCAGCAGACCCTTCAGTGTGAGCTGTGATGACTGAGCTGGAACAAGCTCTGTGTGCAGCCATGACAGTTGTTGTTCGATGGGAGCCACACAAACATCAACAGTGTTTCCCCATAAAACCGGCATAATTATTATTATCACTGTCGTATACTGTATATTACGCAGACAGCCACGCCCCCCTGCCCCCCACACCCTCGGAGCATGGATGGATGGATGCTATGTGGAGCACTTAATGTGCCGTCCTAGATGTCAACGTCTGAGCGTTCTTTATTCAGAAACCAGAAACGATCCCGGTTATAATTCAGCTGGTTGATTATGCATGAAGCTGTGCACTCTGTAATTACACAAGCATAAGATTAGCTCACGGATTATGGTTGTAATTTATCCGCCGGAGCCTCGATGAACACCGCCCGGCTCTAACGTGCCCGTTGTAGGCGAATGGTGGTCTTTCGGCGAACTTGGCCATCGGCTCCAAATGCTCCAATATGTTGTGTGTCCAGCACCCTCGTGCTCCCAGCACTTTATTCTCCCCCCTCTCCTGAGACAGACTCGCCCTGACCAAGTGCTCTGTGTGATTATGCCTGCATGTAATCAGCCTACGTAACGGGGGAAAGCCTTTGCAGTGTCACCGTGATGGATGCCAGTGGTCATGGAGTCTGTGCAGCGCTGCTGTTCCCAGAGGACGCAGCGGTTGTTCCTCATATAGCCTGTGTGCGTGTGCGTGTGCGTGTGTGTGTGTGTGTGTGTGTGTGTGTGTGTGCATGGTTTAGCTGTAGCTCTGCAGCTGTGTATATGAGATATGTGTTGATGGATCTTGGTCTTTGTCACGCCTTAGAGGATGCTATTCCTGTGTAATTACACTCATTTGTTCAGGAAAGGGTACATTAATCAATATCTGATTTGATGTGTTGTGTATATATGTGTACTTGTGTGTGTGTGTATGTATGTATATTTGTCTATACGTGTATGGTTATGTATATATACATGCGTGTTTACATATACATTTATGTATATACATGTATGTATACGCAGTACGTATTTATAGATATACATTTAATATTCTTGTTAAGCAAGCAAACCAATAAACAAACATGACAGTAACTTATTAAAACCAGAGAAATTATTCATTTTTAAAAACAACAAAACATAAAATAAAACATACGAGTTAGCCGAGTCTTGCAAATGTCCCGTTTTTTTCTTTCAAGAGGTTTTCCGTGTTTTCTGGTGGTGACGGGCCAGTGTCGCCCCACCCTGTACTATCTGTATACTGTAGCGATGCGTGTCCATCTGCTGTCATTTCAACACACACATTGTGTGTCTGTCCCACTGTCAGGGTGAACAAAGTGGTATCGGCAGACTCCAAGGAAGCTAAGATCTATCTGAAGAGCCAGAACCCCAAACAGGAGGAGAGTGGAGACGAGGAGGAGGCCCCATCACCGTGCCAACCGGCTCTTCCTGGCACCAGGTACGCACACACCTGGGCACATAACAACCCCCCTCCCCCCCCTGCCCCCCCTCCGCTGTAGGGCTGTGCAATATGCCGTCATTATCTCAATATTGTGATATGAGACGAGATATTGCCTCAGATGTTGTGTGTAGGGATGTGCATAGTTAGTGTTGTATTAGTGTGAGTGCATGCACGTGCGCTTTCTCTCTCTTTTTTGTTGCCATGGCAATTCAAATCATATTGGGATGTACACGCCTTCCCTCCAAAACCCCCAGACAGGAAATGGGAAATCATCTTCCAACAGACAGGAAGTACAATGTGTCTGCCAGCTATTTCCTTTTATCCTGTGTGTGTGTGTGTGTGTGTGTGTGTGTGTGTGTGTGTGTGTGTGTGTGTGTGTGTGTGTGTGTGTGTGTGTGTGTGTGTGTGTGTGTGTGTGTGTGTGTGTGTGTGTGTGTGTGTGTGTGTGTGTGTGTGTGTGTGTGTGTGTGTGTGTGTGTGTGTGTGTGTGTGTGTGTGTGTGTGTGTGTGTGTGTGACAATAGGCGCTTTTCCTTATGACATCAATTATAAAAAAGGCTTTGTGCCTGTTTCTGTCATTTATTAATATCAACTAATTAGTTTCAAAATAATTTGCTGCCAGTAGCTTTTTGGTGTTTATAATTCCTTTAGGCTACCAGAGTGCACTCTGGCCAATTTAGTTGATCTAGAGACAACGTGCAGATTTAATTTCAGTCAACCAATATTTTCTATGGTTGACCACAGCTATTCTAAGTACAAACTGGTTCCAAATGCTAAAAAAACACTGCCGTCCCTCCTTAAACACAAAGACAACCACCCACATTCTGTTGGATAAAGGCTATCTTCTTATGAGCATATTTTCATACCATCGTACTTTGAACTGAACCTGGAAGTTCCCGTTTCACTCGGGCTCTCGTGGCCAAAATGGCGCTCACACATCATACGATCATGTTGTGATATGGGCACCACCACTCATCAGAGCGTGTTGGACGCTGTGAGTCAGAGACCACTGCTTTTCTCTCTGGTGATCTCACTCATTACAGATCTTTACAACATGTCTGCATTGCGTGGCTAGAAGTGTGGCCATCAGCATCGTGGGTCTTTAGAGGTAGTTCTTAAAACAACCAGGCTGGAAAAGTTCAACACACTGATCAAGTTAAAGCTTCTTCAGAAAAGAATACTGTGCTGTGTCATTGGAGTTGCTTTGAGTCGAGTTCACACAGTTTCATCGACCCCGCTCTCTTTTGAACCCTGAACTCTCGCTCTCTGCCTGCTGCATTCAGACTGACAAGGAAACGTGACAAAGGCGTTTGTTTCAAAAATAGCTGACGCTAAAATGCGACTCTGCCGACTCAAAGTGTTTTTATGCCTGTTTACTGTTGTCTTCAGTGATGTGCTGCTGTTTTTGAACAGTACCTGCTTTGTTCATGTGATACTTTCAAGAGGCTGTAAATGAAGTCTGTGCCTGGATGGCCTCCCTGGCTTTCGCCTCCTCCTGACATCACAAGTAGACGTAGCGTAAACGATCCAGCAGCGCTCACAATGTACACGGCGTCAACGCTGCTGCCGTATCTTAAGGTGCTAACAGCGCTAACCGTGTTAATGGGGTTTAGCTCACGCTCACCATAGCTAGCCAGTGTGGGAGGGAGGGAAGAAACTGGTAGGGCCAACAGCTTGAAGGCAGACTCTCATGCAGCTCGGCTACCAAACCAGGAACAGAGCAGCTCGGGTTACGCCACACAGGAGTGTGACTTCAATGTCAGGACGACATTACTCCACTAAATCTTTAGCGCCAGCGGAAAGAATCGCTAGCAAATACCCTCCAAGTTTCTGCCATGTGTAGCAGACTGGCCTTGGATAATGCAGCGTGCTTCTTTTAGTGCGTTTCCACTAACGCCTCCCCCTCTTGTGTCTGCAGTGCCAAGCGGACAGCAGGCATGTGCAGCATCTTGGGTCGCATGGGCTCAAAGAAACAGAAGATGAGTACGCTGGAAAAGTCTAAGATGGACTGGGACGCTTTCAAGTCGGAGGAGGGCATCACCGAGGAGCTGGCCATCCACAACAGGGGCCGAGAGGGGTAAGAAAGAGACTGTCCTACAACACGTGTTGCATCTTAGTGAAGTAACACTGAACCTGGACTTCAGTCGAGCACTTGTTGTTGTCAAGTTCTCACAAAGTTCTCCAGGAAAATACGTTTTAAAAATGACACGTTACGCACTACCAATGAATGAGTGAATGTGTTTGGATTAGCAAAGATTGTTTCAACTGATTTTATGCCATCAATGTCATAATAGGTTTTCTGAAATCCGTTTGCGAATTCATCAAAGTAGTTATAGTTGTTATTTCCTCCATGGTTGATAACAGTTTCCATGGAGATAACTTGAGATAAGCCACTCTCCTCCAGAGAATTTTGCATGAATGACTCAAATAAACACAAATAACTCCTTACTCATTTTCTTAATTGTGTGCGTTTTCTGTATGTATACATAAAGCCATTTTTATCCCCGGTAATGTCGCTACAGACGACCAGTCCGTAACACTGCGAATACATACATTTTGCAATACTTTCATCCGTGGGCTGTAGGAGCAATAACCATTGTGACTCAACAGACATTTATTTAAATCGGAAATCTCCAAGATTGCCTCTTAAAATTCAATAATCCCATAACGCTGACACTGCTCAACCGCAGTGAGCAGGGCCTTGGGGGAAAAACGCTGAGTTCTTAATTATGAAAATGGCAGCGCAGGGTGAATGGGGAGGGAGACATTGATTTCATATGAGCAGGAATCATGCTTCAGTCTGGATGGATGGAGGCAGCTAACGGGAAGAATGGCTGCTCCTCGGGAAATAACATGAGTTTGTTCTGTGCCACACACACACACACACACACACACACCACACACTCCGATAACATACTGATGTACTAACTTCCAACCAAGCAGAAGGATGGGGGCTAATTTAGAAACACTTAGGCACAACGGGCACTTAAATCATTCTACACACACACACACACACACACACACACACACACACACACACACACACACACACTCTGCAGGAAAAGTTGCGTAACTGCTTCCTCTGCTGAAGTGGAAAGAGATGTTGTGGGACATTTAGCGGTGGGTAAATGTGTGTGTGTGATGAGCACATGGCTCCTATATTCTCTGTATTGTTCTGTGTTAGAAAGCAGGACTAATGTTCTGCGTCTGTGTGTGTTTAGGTACGTGGAGCGGAAGAACTTCTTGGAGCGTGTCGACCACCGCCAGTTTGAGATAGAAAAAGCTGTTCGACAGAGCAACACGAAAGACTGACAGCACACACACACACACACACACACACACACACACACACACACACACACACACACACAGATGTTAAGGCTCCATGTATCATGATTTATTTTTCTCTAATGATAGTTTCTACTCCCCCGGTAAAATTGGTTCAAAGCGGTGCGTCTGGAGTCTATTTCATGACGGGGTATTAATCTGCTGGTTGACTGTTTCCTGCTGAGTGTTGACGCTTCACACCGAAGACACGTTCTTTGGGGGGAGTGAGGTCCCTCTCGCCGGTTCTTCTTCCTGACTAGGCTGATTTAGGAGTCAGTTATAGGGTTAAAGAATACATTCTGGTTTGATATAAGTTTTGTTTTATTTTTGTAGTTTTGTCCATTGTTTATATATTTTTCTTTTTCATTTAATGAATGATGTACATGTAGTGCCCCCACATGTACGTGTACACAGCACGTGTGAAACATTTCAGACATCGAAGCACACGCGACGCAAGATGGGATTTTTCAACGTTCCCTCATACAACGGAAAGTTCCTCCTCATCTTCTTTCTACAAAAGCTGGCAGAACACATTGCAGGAAACTCAGTTAGGATTAGGCAACAAGACCACTTGGCTAGGTTTAGGAATGAATGCTGTTTGGGTTAAAATAAGCACTGAAGTCTGCAAGTTACGTTTAGTTGACGTCTCCTTTCACACGGGGAACTCTTGGCTGAAAGACCAGCCCCACTTTTTTCTATGGGGAAAAAAAAGCTTATTCCATCAGAATATGCAGAGATTCTACGCATGCATTGAAGGCAGGTCGGCTACATCCTGAGAGCAACCAATACATGTAATGCTCTGACAAAACCAACCCCTCCTTTTTATTCTGGATTACAGTCATCCCATGGTTGGGTTTTATTGTTTTTATGTTCAACCAAAATAGTGTTTTTGAAGTCACTCATGATGTTTTTGGGGTTGATGTAATGCCTGTAAATTCTAATTTGTTCATACTTTGCAAACCATCATGCAACACTGAGGCCCACCACTGAATTGATGGGAACATGTATTGATACGTTCAGGGGACAGGCTTTGCTAGGACACTGCAGAGCACCGTGACGCTGATCGATACCACAACAGACGTGCCATCAATCAAATGGCGTCTTATCCGTCATATCAGAGGAGGACCACACCGCCCGGCCCTCAGGTGCTGTTTGCTTTGTGCTGCTCGTGAACAAACATGGAGACCGGGCGTGAGAGGAGGACGGACGTCTAGTTAGTTTGACCGTGGAGTCTTGGTGCAGCTCTCTGTTTATTCATGTAAATATTAGATATTCAATAAACAAACGGATCATTTTAAATATGCTGGTTGATTTATTTTTGTTTGTGGAGGTGTCACACTGTTTGTTCTCTGAAGTAGGTGATGAAGAGCCTCTGCATCATCATCGTTCTTCGCCACTGGTGTGATTTTAGCCCCGGTGGCAGGGATTACCTGGAACACCAAACAAGACGTTATGAGATTTAAGCAGTCTCTCCTTTATGTTCTCGATAAACTGCATTGTGAACCCAGGAGACGAGGTTTGTGTCCTGTAACCGGACTAGTTTTGTTTAGTACAACAACTATGGGACATTTATATTTCCCTCAACCTTACTGAGATTGCGGTTCAGTTAGGGAACGTTATGACATGTTTTTGCTTTTAGTCTGGACCAGTTGACTCGGTCCAAACACCCGCCTCCATGTCAACAAGGTGTTGACTTGTTCCCTTTCCTCTATAAATGTATCCTGTATCTTTTTTCCTCTATGCATGGGTGGCGTGAGCTACCTGTATGTGACAATTCTAATAAATACAACTATAACGGCCATGATTAATTTGGGGCGAGAGACATAACATTGTTTGTCTTTGCAAGTGATTTCGATCAGCTTTTAATGTTTTATTAGACTATCGTAACAGGATTCGGGATACAAGACTGTCCCGAAATTCGGGGATGTCTGGTCACAGTGTTGTAGTACTCTGGATCGGTCCTGGTCTCATCGTCTTCAGACAAAGAGGACTTTGAATTTCATTTCAACACCGGTCATGAACACTACTTTAGGTATCTCACTAAACAGTTTATTGGTTAATAGCATGACTGATGGTTCTCATGGTACACTCGTACGTTCAACGGGTTTCTGGTTTGCCTGTTCCACATTATATCGTACTCGTCTCGATACACTGTGGCCTTGGCCGTGTGTCCAACACTGCTGGTCACCGTATGGGTGTCTTCACTTCTATCTGTTAGGCAGGTTGGTCTGGTGGCTGAGGAGGAAGGTAAACTGCTGTGTGCATGTTTGAATAAAGCTGCTTTATTACAGCTCAAAGACAGAACGCCTCCTGACAGCTGCCTAAAAACAGCTTGTGATTCACTACTAAACGTTTCCTTTAACACACACACACACAGATAGTAGGATTTTTATGGTGCAGGGCTGACAGGAGATTATCCTCACACATGTTCACGCGCACCTCGTCGGGGTGCATGGCCTCTATGGGAACGTGTCGCAATCATTTAATTCTCGTCATGACTGAGGAGTCTGAAACACACTACACTCAAGCTCCACTCCAATCAATGTGATGGAAAGGTCTCCCGTAAACAACCAGTGCAGTTAGAGATAATGATGATGGAATCAATCAATCAGAGGGATGCAATATTCTCAAGGTGGACCTCAATGACGGGACACGATTAGGATTCTCTAAAAGGATCTCAGCGCTGCACGTTGGCACACTGATGTTTGTCTCTCCTGCGGTTTGGTTTTATTTACACGATAGCCTGAGGGCTGATTATGCTAACATGACGCTGGTGCTGTAGTTATTTAAGGACACATGGTAGCTTCAATTAGTCTCTTATGTTGCAGAGCAGTGGAACTAGATTTGGGTCTCATTTAAAACCATCAGTTTATGAGGGAATGATTTTAAAACAATTTTGAAAGGAATAAAAACAATTTTCTCAATATTTGTAAAAAATAGAATAAGACTAAAATAAAAAATAGATGTCACTTTGTTTCATACACACGCACAAACACCCGTGGTGTTATACTTGCCAACCCTGTAAGTGTGGCATGTAAGTGAGGTGTGTGGGTGAAAATAGCTGCTGTTATTGAAACCACAGCAGGGATCCTGACTGTTCCTGTAGAACTCACACACAAGCACACTCTCACACACAAGCACACTCTCTCACACACACACTCACTCACACACACACACACACTCACTCACAAAACACAAAAAGTCAGAGAGGAAGATGGAGTGCTCAGCAGGGGCAACTGGGACTCAGCTATTTATACCACACATCAACCTGCCAATCCATCCATTCCAATCATTATAACGACTCACTGATTTTCACAGCTGTCTGTTATCACAGGTGTGTTCATGAATACCAACGCTTTATTCTGTTTTTATTTTGTTGTCAGTGTCACTGTGGTGAAAGTGATAAAATCTGGGCCACATTGTTTAAAATGAGCAGAAACGTGCAACTGATTCTAAGCGGATTGACACCTGGTTGACAGCTTAATCACATTGTTTTGTTTTGTTAATGACATTGTAACGCTGATTAAATAAATATTTTTTTTAATTCAGATTCAGTATTCAGACTTCATATTTACTGTGGTGTGTATTTGTTTTTGGCCTACAGCAAATTACTGTATATTACTGTAATTATACATTGAAGGATACTCTGTGTTGTAGTATGCGTAAAGCATTCAACTGTCCGTGAGCTAATGTTACGGCTAAATCATCTGTAGCAAACCCATTGGTACGGTCCTTTTAAAGGTTTGTTCCAATACAGATGGGGGGTGGGGGTGGGCCGCGGTGCGTGTTAAAGTGCGTTGTAAATTGTAGGAATTATCGCCCTCCTAGCGAGGCGGTCTCTTTAAGGCTGGACCGGATCATCCCGGTGGAAAGGACGGCAGCAGCAGACGGCGGTGGAGGCGGTCCTCTCCTCTCCTCGCCGCTCGACACGGCGCAGACCCGTCAACGCAACGGGGGAAGTCGCCCGACATCCCGCATCGTCGACTCGTCGTTTAGCAGCAGTTATTCACGCGTTTGTAAAAGGGGTCCGTGAAGGAAACACTGACCGAAGCGAAGCGGCGGCGGAGGGAGAGGGAAGGAAGGAAGGAAGGAAAGGAAGGAAGGAAGGGAGGAAGGTGGTGACGGGAGGTGGGGGGCGCGCGGAGGAGAGAAACAGCCGGCTCTGCTGGACGCTGAGGCGGCCGCTTGCTGCCACAAAACCCCGCTTAATGCCGCCGCAGACACATTTCCTAACCCTCTAAATTCAACGGAACCCCGGCCACCCCTCTTGCGGCTGCATGTTTGCCCTTCGTGCAGAGAGCACCGCGGAATGGGCGAAGGGGGACTGACGCCCGGGGAGCCGTGAAGAACCCACTTCTGTCGGACAAGTATCCCTAGCATCTGGGAGAGAAAAAAGAAGAAGACCCCCGGACGTTTTTCAAAAGCCAGGAGCCTCAGCGGAGTGACAACCCAGCAACATGTCTGTCCCTGTAAGTATGTCAAGAAATACTTTCACTCCTTGTCTCCTTTTTCTTTTTCATTGTATTCATTTGTCCTTCAGTGTATTGCGTCCACACGGCAGAGACTTGGCACTCTCAACCAATTGACAGCTCTTCTTCAACGAGCACGCGCACACACGCGCACACACACACACACACACACACACACACACACACACACAAGCAGCACTTCACTTATTAAAATTACAACTTTCAGAAATGCTATTAGCTAACGCTAGCTACTGTCATGACGAGTGTAAAAAATGATGAGTGTAAAACCAATTCTTAAAAAATAAAGAACAAAAAGGTGCATTACATTGGTTGGGTTGTCGTAAGTGAGTGGAATTTGCTGGAAGAAGCGTGTGACCGACGCGGTGACGTGACACAGTTTAGTGCGCGCTCTCCGGTCCGAGGCCACACCGGGGCCGGCGCGCTCACGCTATTCTCGGCAGGCCCCGTCCTGTCAACACGTTTAGACAGCTGATGTTCCTGCTCGCGCGTGCGTTCTTGGGGTGTGGGGTGGAGTGTGTGAGTGTGTGTGTGTGTGTGTGTGTGTGTGTGTGTGTGTGAGTGAGTGAGTGAGTGAGTGAGTGAGTGAGTGAGTGTGTGTGTGTGTGTGTGTGTGTGTGTGTGTGTGTGTGTGTGTGTGTGTGTGTGTGTGTGTGTGTGTGTGTGTGTGTGTGTGTGTGTGTGTGTGTGTGTGTGGTGGCGGGAGGGTTAAAAGTGCTTGTGTTGTGTTGGTGCTTTATCGCATTCCTGAGGATCTGTCTCACCAAACTCTGCCTGGAGGGTCCAATGGCGAGCTGTGCGCGTGCGTGTTTGTGTCAGCCCTCCCAGTATGTGTGTGTGTGCTCGGTTATAGGCTACAAATGGAAAAGGGCTTCCATTTATTGTATTACTCCCACTATTAGGAATGCAGGGCATTTCCATCGTTAGTCACATCCGATATCTGATGATTTCCACATTCATTGTGTAAGATATTACTAATAACAATAATAATGATTACTCTAGTTTCAGAGTGTACCTGTCCTGCTCAATGCACTCCACGTAGCACTGCTTTATTATAACCGGATTCATTCATAATTGGGAATTCACATGTGCGGTAAACCACCTTCACAGATCAAAAATCGTTCCTAAACAAATGGTGTTTAAATAATTTGCTTCTCCTAATGAAGAGGTCTCCTTACAGCATACATTTTTCTTCCTACATGACAATATATGGAAAGAACAATTAAAACTACCTTTTCATTTCACACCCATTTTAATGTATTTTATGAACGTTATTGCTATTATAATATGTTATTACTGCTGCAGTTTGGGTTTGAATGCCAACAGTTCATTTAGACTAAGTAGCCTATTTGCTTTACTGACTTGTTGTATTTGTAAACTGTACAATACTGTTTGAGTCTGGAGTCTAATTAGAATTTTATCCTTGGTACGCTGTATTTTATAGATAGTACTTTACAGATAGTACTTTACAGTATTATAGCATATTTTAAATATACACAGTACAGTGATTGATTTTTTAAACTGTCCACCATTACTTTATATATTCATATAATAGATGTATACTAATATCAATTTGATTGTAAATTGCAATGAATAATAAAGAAACATATTTTTTTATCATCGGCTTGCACATGGAACAAGTGCTCAGTATCATTTTCATATCACCATTCTGATATGAAAATTGTAAGAATGCATTTCCCGATATTGACAAAATGATCAAAACATAGTGCACCTTAATGATCATACCTGTAGATTGTAGGGTTTTGTGAGGTGTTTTGTTTAATTAACTGCTGTCTCAGCCTATCACACCCAGCTCTGGAGAGTTGCTGCTCTCTCATAGAGGTAAAGTTCAGCCCCTTTTCCGTGGACCACCATGGGTCTATATTTCGGGAACACATACGTGGTCAGTGGCCATAAACTCTTTTAATTGTGCCATGAACTAAACGCACATGATGTTTGTCAATTGAAAGGATAGTTTTGCAAATCCAGAAAGTTAGATTTTGTTGAATTATAAGAACGTGAATATACGTAATTAGAAAGACGACAGACCCAAACGCTATAATACGGTAAGTGACGTCTCTCTGAACGCCTGTTTGTTTCTTACCAGGATGTAATCGCACCATCAACACATCTCTCTCGTTCTTTCGCTAAATGGCTGATACCATTTTTTTTTAAAAGAGCCACTGGATAAAACACACCGGGTAAGGTAACGTTACATTTGTTCGAGGCTGTATCTAAGTTACCTGGCGGTTACCCCCCATGTTGTGTCAGATCTGTGGCTGCCACGCCCCAACAGCATTGAGCAGTCGCTCGATAGCGACTTGACTATCCGTGAAAAGAGAGCAGGAGGACTTCGTGCATGGGGCTCCTGTGCACGGCTGTCATCTTCAGTAACGTGCATGTAGCACAGTGAGGGGAGTGTTGAGGGGGAGGGGTTGAGGGGGAGTGTTTCACCTGCTGGGTGCAGAGGGTTCGCCTTCTCAGCGGCAGGATGTGTTCTGATTTGCTAAACTTGGCATTCAGACATTGGACCTGCTGCCTCCTGCTATTCCACGGGACACACTGGAGAGGCATATCTGTGTGTGTGTGTGTGTGTGTGTCAAGCGTGTGTGTTCCCGCCACACAGGGTTTGGGGTGGGGGTGTGGGGAAGGTAGGATTGTGGAAGGCAAAACCTGTGATGATGAAAGCGATGCGCTCAGTTGCATATTGATATAGTGTGTGTGTGGATATTTCCCCTAAAAATACAGAAATAAAAAGAGACAGGCCGTCAGCTCTTCTCTGACAGCAGAGTGAGACAGCAGAGTGAGACAGC
>CM042223.1:27575997-27610997 GCA_023566465.1 Cottus gobio | reverse complement strand
CCTTGGCAAAGACGGCGCCGCTGCTCTAAACACCACGCGACTGGTTGACACCATCAAAGCTTCTTATTTTGACAGCTGTCACCAGCAGATTGGATCAGCTGGAAATAATTATCATAAATTCCGGGAGTTGGCAAACTACAAAATTAAATTGTGTGTGCGTGTGCGTGCGCGTGTGTGCGCGTGCACGTGCGTGTGTGTGTGTGTGTGAGACTGACGTGAGACATGTCTCAGTAAGTGTAAGCACCCCTCACACCCGGTCGTCCCCCTGTTCTCAACAGTGGACTCAGAGGGATTCAGGTAACTAATGAACTGTGTATATTGAGTTGTTTGCTACTGAGGGAATCACTGGCTCCTGCTATGCTATGGAGAAGGGCACCGTCATTGCTGCCATAACGAGTGATGGGTGGCCCAGCTTAAAGGCAGGACCACCACCTCACGGCTACGGCTCATCACTTGAAGCGAGGCCGCGTGAAACAGGAAGTCCTTCAGAGCTGAAGCTGTTCACCAGAGATTGTGTTTACATATGAATGATAAAGCAATGTTGATTGTTTTAATTAACTTAAGTCACGGTACGATCTTATGGCTATTTTGGAACTTCACATAACATATATTGTGATTTATATCTTCAACTGTTCAAATGATGAAGTTTGTCAACATCTGTTTTAGCTAATAAGATATTATTTTCACTCGCTTCATCTTCAGTCATTTTTGATTGCAGCAGACTGGGTTTGTCAGTCTGACCGACACTCCCATCTTTATTCCGTACAACTTCCTGTCAGTCTCGCTGACTTGACCCTGACCCCTGACTGCATTAGAAAGTGGACTGAAAAGCAGTTGTTAATGGTAAAGGTTTATCTCATAAAAGAACAACGCTCGATACATCCATGATTTATCGTTTCCCACCCCTAAACATCAACATGTCAACAAATTTGAATAATTTAATTTTGATATTTCTGCAGCACACTTTATTTGACGGCGTTTGACATTTAAAGTGATATTCACAAACAAGACCTGCTCTGCTGTAACAGCTGGAATATGAGCGCATAATGAGCAACAGCTGGGGCCTCCTTCCCGACCCCACTGGTTTAGAGCCTTAATGTGTAAAAACACTGCATATCCACTGAGCATCTCGTAGCTGTTGAGCTGAAGAGCAGGACAGCAGAGTGTCTGAACACAGATCCAGAGCTGCAGGGCTGTCGGTGCTATCAGCACATTTCACACACTGATGCATCCGTGTAAAGCACAGCAGGAACACACTCACTGTGTCCTCTGAGGACATGCATGATATTAACACATGCCGGTGTGTTTGTGTTCACGCAGGCTGATGGATGAGGGATGTCAGGATACCAGGAGTTTAGTAATCGATACCCGCAGTCAAACTCCACGATCCCTGAAACCCA
This sequence comes from Cottus gobio, assembly GCA_023566465.1. Lineage (NCBI taxonomy): Eukaryota > Metazoa > Chordata > Actinopteri > Perciformes > Cottidae > Cottus > Cottus gobio. The sequence continues at coordinate 27,609,597 of CM042223.1, read as the reverse complement.
ATATGATACAGCAATAAACAAACTAATCAATAAACACTTAAATGCTCAAATTAAATGAAACTCCCTCACCTTGAATTCCTTCAATAAACCTGGATGTCTGTCTTTGAGGTGCTTTGCCAAGTTGGAAGTGTATCTGAGAAGTTTGGATATTGTTTGTTTTTTTGCGAATGTATTATCATTGATTGTATTTTTATTTAAGTATTTGCTTTGATTATAACAAAGAATTATCTGAGAGCTTAACGTTAGTGATTGGAAGTTCAACGGATCATGAATCCCTCTAATATCTATTTTATATTGCTGTGAATACACCAGCTAATTTCAACAAAATTACATTTCAACACATAATGATAACGTTAGAATCTACCTTTGCCCGATACATATTTTTACTAAACAGCGCTTGAACGCACCATAATGTAACTAAATGGGACCTTCGTTGTTGTTAGCTGTCCCTTGCTACGCAATAGTTATGCAAACATGCACAAAAACCCTCTTTGCTCCTGAATGCGTCCTGGGGGAAGATCCCCGTCCGTCCATAGAAAACGTTTTTAGGAACAAGGCTCACTGATGGCCTGTGCTCTAACCCTGGACTCATGGGTGCCTGGTGGCCCTGTGCTCTAACCCTGGACTCATGGGTGCCTGGTGGCCCTGTGCTCTAACCCTGGACTCATGGGTGCCTGGTGGCCCTGTGCTCTAACCCTGGACTCATGGGTGCCTGGTGGCCCTGTGCTCTAACCCTGGACTCATGGGTGCCTGGTGGCCCTGTGCTCTAACCCTGGACTCATGGGTGCCTGGTGGCCCTGTGCTCTAACCCTGGACTCATGGGTGCCTGGTGGCCCTGTGCTCTAACCCTGGACTCATGGGTGCCTGGTGGCCCTGTGCTCTAACCCTGGACTCATGGGTGCCTGGTGGCCCTGTGCTCTAACCCTGGACTCATGGGTGCCTGGTGGCCCTGTGCTCTAACCCTGGACTCATGGGTGCCTGGTGGCCCTGTGCTCTAACCCTGGACTCATGGGTGCCTGGTGGCCCTGTGCTCTAACCCTGGACTCAAGGGTGCCTGGTGGCCCTGTGCTCTAACCCTGGACTCAAGGGTGCCTGGTGGCCCTGTGCTCTAACCCTGGACTCATGGGTGCCTGGTGGCCCTGTGCTCTAACCCTGGACTCATGGGTGCCTGGTGGCCCTGTGCTCTAACCCTGGACTCAAGGGTGCCTGGTGGCCCTGTGCTCTAACCCTGGACTCATGGGTGCCTGGTGGCCCTGTGCTCTAACCCTGGACTCATGGGTGCCTGGTGGCCCTGTGCTCTAACCCTGGACTCATGGGTGCCTGGTGGCCCTGTGCTCTAACCCTGGACTCATGGGTGCCTGGTGGCCCTGTGCTCTAACCCTGGACTCATGGGTGCCTGGTGGCCCTGCTGGGCTGACTGCACCCAGCTGCTCTTCTCATTCAGACACACAGGTGGAGGGACGAGTCACTGCTTGCCTGGCTCATATTAGTAAATGACCACATTTTAACCCCTTCCTCTGTTGATTTTTACAAAGTGAAATCTCCCGTTCACGGCATATCTCAGTCACGCTTATTTTCCAAAAACACATCATATTCTTTTAGATTGTGCAGTTATGTTCAAAAATGTCTTTCTCAGTATCGGCCTTAAAGAAAACCTCTCCATAGGCTCTCATTTGTATTAAACCTTGTTTGTACTGTATAATAATAATCCAGGGTTGTGATGTTGTGTCCTTATCCGTGCCTCCATTAGCCATAAATGGTTTAGTATTGATTAGCCAGTATGCTGCTACAGCGCTTTATTGATTGATAGACATGCAGGCTATATCTACAGCTCAGTAATCAAATACACTGAACCAAAGAACTGTCTACAATTCTCTGAAAGATGCAGTCTGCCGGAGGTGACACCGTCTTCCATCAGTGTCCTTCAGCTCAGCCGGTGTGTGTGTTATTAGCGTAGCCTAATATGGATTGCGTTGCCTTTCGCGGGATAGCTATCCATCTGAATATTGCTCTCATTGCCACGCAGTGGCAGTAAACTGTTGCATAGCCTAAGCGTCTGTAAGCTATTTTATTGAGTTTACTTTTATTGAAACAGTCATATATAAAAATATAAGGAAGTGCAAATGAATCACGCTGCTAAGAAAACCAAAAGGTCCCCGCTGCCTGAAGGCCTTCAATGCAGCCAGCGGCCACGCAATGTAAATAATGATGGTTTTGTGCAATGAGGCAGTTTATAACATTGAGTGTTCCATTAAATGCAGCTTATGTGAGTGTGTGTGTGTGTGTGTGTGTGTGTGTGTGTGTGTGTGTGCCTCGCTGATATTCATTTAAAGGGTTTTCTCGTGGATTAACATTTTGAATAGCATCTCCTCTGATTGTTAAAGGGAATCTATAATTTATTTATGTAAATTAAAAGATGATGTAATTATTTATGAAAGCATATAGAGTAGGGCTGGGCGGTATGGCCAAAAATGCATATCACGGTATTTTGTAAGATTATGGCGGTTTCACGGTATATCACGGTATTAACATTAATTTATTGATGCCGAAAAGGACCTGCGGCCACCTGAACAGCTGTTCACCGCTCGTTGTTCACCGCTCGCTGGCCAACTCCCTGTGAACAGCCGTTTGTGTGGCGTAACTTCCGGTCTGTCTCTTCCGGGTTTCTTTCACCTGCATTCCCCTGGGTCCTAAGTCCCTCCAGGTTCAGCTTCTTTGCAATACATCGTTTTCTAAACTATGTCGGACTTTTCAAACCCTCCAGCCAGCAGACACAGCTCCTCTCTGGGCAACACGTTGTGTTGGTGCGTCTCTGCTCTCTCTTGTTCCTCCTGCATCGCTCTTTTACGTTTTTTAATGTAGCGACTGAGTTTCTTCTTGCTGTGATAGTGGGTGGGCTGTACCCAGCATGCAGTTCGGCGGAGTAAATTTAAAAAATTTACAATTATTAGTGTTACAAATTGTTTATGTGTCACAAACTGTTGTTTTGTGGTGTTGTGCCCTGTTAAAGAGCGTTAGTTGCGGGTTATTAATTGTTGTTATAAAATTAAAACCATGACTCAATGCACGTAACACACGTAGCTCCGCCCGCTTCGCTAGTGACTACGGCTGGGCACCGGTGTGCCGGTATGTGAAAAAGTCATACCGTACGTAAATTTGACACCAGTATACCGGTTGAAACGATATACCGCCCAGCCCTAATATAGAGCCTTAAATGTAAAATGACTCATTCTAAATGCTCAGTGTAAATTGCAAAAAAACATGCTAATGAATCCTTTCATTAATGAGGAACATTACCAAAGAAACATATGTATTCACAGGGGCATCTGCAGGTGATTATGAAAACACAAAGAGGTGCTGTGTGATCTCTGGCTCAGAGACCGGCCCTCTGCCCTTCACCTCTTCATCACCCTCTTCCTCCCCCTCTGCCTTATTGACCGCTGACCACTTTGAACTGACGTGTCGACGCCATGAACACCATGTCTCTTAAAGTTGTCTGTCACTATGGCCGGTCCCGTCCCCATCCATGTCCCTCTCCTCTCAGAGGGTTAAACTCTGTTAGGCGGCTTGTTCTGTTTCCAGTTCACAACCTCTTCTTCTTCTTTTACTCAATTTACAAAGTTGCATGGAAACACAAGTAGTGTGTCCTTTAATGTCCTTCATCTCTGCCCATATCTTGCAAACAGCTTTGTTTCTTGGATGACTCAGTTGAAACAATATAACATCATGGCCTTTGTTTATTTTATTTAGCGCCAAAATCATGAAATAATAATATTAATTGTGGAATAGCTCTAACAAGACTGCGAGTGGTTGTGTGACGCCACATAAAGAAGCCAGACATGACAGCTGCTCACCTTGTTAAGGGTTTAAGCTTCAGGGAGCCTGTGATGTCTATTTTTCACCATCTTCTGACTTTTTGAGAGACTGAACAATTATTCAAGTTAATCTGTAAGATAAATTGAAGGACAAATCGATCTTGGAAATAACAGTTTTCTTCATGAATCTCATCCTGGAGGTGCAGAGCCCCGTCTCAACCCACTGTGCCGTCTCATTTCCTCATGGAATCACTGAATGCCTCCATTTATCCTCCCAGTCGGACACGCCTCATCCCAGTTTGTCTGTGCTTGACCCCCGGCCTCTGCCATGATTGGGTCTACGTCCGGCCTGATTGGATGATTTACACACCGTGGAGAGGCAGAAGGGGAGAGGGGAGGGGCAGGAGGAAGGATTGGAAGGCGGCAATAAGAGGGGGATAATGAAATGGTAAATTGGTGGAGGAGAAAGGGGAAGACGGAGGGAGATTAATGATGTGAAGAGGTAGATATTACTGTGCTCGGAATGAAAGATGGAGGGCTTGATGCCATCCCCCTCCCATACTTCCTCACTCGTCGTTCACTACTTCCCTTTCTCCTCACTCCCTCACTAGGCATCGGCGGCTTTCTGCTCAATCAGCTCTTCCTTCTTCTTCGTACCTCACACATCCATCAGCAACACGTTTCAAAATCTAATTTTCTGTAGTGTGGAAACCGGTTTGTAAGTGAGGGTGGGGGTGGTGGATACTGAAGTATCGCGAACTTTACCGCTTTTATTGTTGCGGTCTGAGTAGCCTCAAGTCATCTCCGCTTCAAGAAAAATAAAACCAAAGTGCAAAATCAGGAAACGCTGCAGGGTTGTAGATCCTCTGGGATACGACCCGCACCCTCACATTTCCAAGTATGGTAAACCTTGCACGCACACACACTTTGGGTTTCCACATATTGTCGAGAAATATTATATATGAATCTATATATTACAAAGAAGTAGAAAAAACACTAAATTGTGAAGGGAATGTCTTAATTCTCTGATTCTGTGTTGCTTGAAAAGAAATGTAATGAGCTATTTACGTCATTGACTGAATATTTGACGTAAAAACATCTCTGATTGCATACTAAGTTTTTAGATTTTTCAGACTAGAAGTCATTTTTCCCATGGTTTGGTGTCAAACGATTACACAAAAAACAAAGAAATCGTAATTTCGAGTTGCAATACCTAAACGTTGCAACGCATATTGAATGAGCCCCAAGTATCGTAGTAGCTCAGCATGTTGTCCACCTTCTGTCTTGGAAAGGTAGACCACACATGACATCCACCGCCTGTCAAGCACGTTATCTAGTGCTATCTTTCCACGCCAATAGTTTTGCATGTCGGAATATGCATGGGGGCGTGAGGGGTTAAGGGCTCTGGATAATCCAAAGATCCTAAATGGGTCCGGCGTTCCCATTGACGCCACTTCTGCAGAGTGAAGAAACAACCAGAGCTTTGCAGGCAGGATTAAGAACGGGGATTTCACTTTATTACAGACTGGAGCTTGTTCTAAAGCTACACCAGTGACAAACAGTGACGGAAGAACGGTGAGAAAATACTCAAAATCCTTAAATCCTGATTTATTTTATGGCTGAAATAAACCCCCCCTTCCCCCAGCACCTGCTAAGACAGCTCTAAAGTACATTTTAACGAGTGCTCACGTGCAGAATGAAGTATTATCCTCAGGTGGTCATTCATATTTAACATAACGGAAAAGCACTTTGTTAGATTTTTTAAATGAAAGCATTTTTTTGTTCTGCATAATGAAGCACGCTGTTCGGTTCATGTGTGAGGAGGAGGAGGAGGAGGAGGAGGAAGAGAGGGGGTCTGTTTTTAAAAGCCAGCAGGGTCACGTCTCGTTAGTTCTGCTGCGATGTGGCACAGACAGTGCGTCACTGAGGCCGAGCGTGTTGAGGCTCGTGCAGTCACAAGATGACTCCCTGCACACCTCACACACTCTTTTTTGCAGAACACACTATTTTTGTGAGTCTTCCGCCGCACAGCCTGTTGTTTTGGAATCCTTTGGTTGGTGCCTCTGCGGGTTCACCTTCCCTCCCATACCGTGCCGTGCAGCAACTCAGTGGAGTTCATTGGGGGAGGCGGGGCCTCCGCAGAGCCGAGCGCAGCGTAGTTTGACCGACCCACATGCAGCGCTGAGGCGTTGGGATCAGTGAGGACTTGAAGTCACGCCAGCATGGAAATGAGAGACTCTGGGTTACAAGCCAGAAGGCCGCTCCGCCCTTTTAGTTTTCAACCCTTCCTTTTTTGCTTCCAGATAGCAGCTTTCACAGATTCCTGATGATGTTTTTGTTTTGCCGCTGATATTAATGGTCGATCATTGATGATCCATATTGGCAAATATCTTTGTGGTTGATTATAGTAGCTGCTCTACAATGTCTAGTATCCCCACTACAGTTTGCTCAAGGGCACCTCTCCAGCTACCAGTCTACACTCTGCACTCGGCCCGTACAGGGACTTGACTTGTGATGATAACAATGGCCACGTTTTGTTAACTCTCTATATGATCATTTTTGGAGGAAAGCTGCCCACTTAGCAACTTTCTAGTTAGTTTTAGCAACTAGTGCTGCCAGCTTACATATATTCATTCCATGTAACAAGCCACGCCATTTTCTTCTGACCCTAACCAGGTGCTTTTGTTACCTCAGCCCTGCAGGGTCTTGCTGAGGCGCATTGCACTGCTGCATTCAGGGCCTCGGTCAGCTTCTGTACAGCTGGCAAACAGAAGCTGCTCCTATGGGACCAACCGCCTCACAGCTCAGAGCTCCCGGCTCGGTGTGTGTGTGTGTGTGTGTGTGTGTGTGTGTGTGTGAAGAGAGAGAGGGAGGCAGAGAGTGGAATCTGAGTCCCTGCTGTCTCGGCTGCACAGACAAGAGCAACTCACTGACGACTTTTGTCTTTTTTGCTGCAGGCAGCCAGGCAGCCATGCTGCTTACTGTGTTCCTCCAGTCTGTCTCCGGCCACTCGGTCCGTCTGTCGTGTCACTTCATTACAAGAAGACTTGCAGGAATTAGTAACGGATTAGGTTTTGTATTAGGTGTTGTTAGGATTCAGTTTGTATTGTTGTCTTGTTTAGAAATCTTCTCTCTTGATGTATTCCCTCAGTAAACATTGTAAACATGAGTGTGGGGAAGTTGCATGACTGGTGGGTTGGGTCATCAGAGTAGTTCATTAGTCAAATCCAGAGACGTATGTGCAAATGGATCGGCTCTTATGAGATCTAAGGATGACGTCATCGTAGAGTCAGTCACAGAGCATGTGTATAATGTGTGATGAGAGGAGTGTGACATCAGACCCTCCCCATTGCCATCCATCTTTATCTCTCTGCCCATCTCTCCTCACCTCTCCATAAACGCTGCCTTCACTTCCTTCCTCTCATTTCCCCTCCCTCACTTCCCAGCATCCTTCTCTCTCTTTCTCTCTCTCTCTCTCTTTTGCTCTCATCTCCCTCTCGCCCTTCGTATCCCCATCATCCATCCAGTCCTCCATATCCATTCTGCTGCAGCACTCTTTATCCTACACATATTCCACATCTATCCCTCCCCCTCCCACCCCGTCTCAATTCCATCACACACACACACGGGTGCGCGCACACACACACACACACACACACACACTGCTCGGTGGTGTGGAATGGCCTTTGTGAGGAGTAAATTGCTTGCCCTCTCAGTTCACAACCAATTCACAGGATGGCAGCTGGGCAGATTAAATCCCCAGCTCCCATAGTGTGCGTGTGTGTGTGTGTGTGTTTGTTTGTGTGTATAAATGTGCGTGTGCATGCACAGCTGACCACCCAAGCTGTAGTCACCTTAATGCCTGTCTGTGTCTGTCTGTCCAGTTGTCTCAGCTCATGGCATACTTTAACAGAACGTGGGTAGAAAGACGGAGAGAAGACGGAAACTGCTGCTCATTATTCTGCTGATCAGCTGCAGTCCCAACGAACAAACACACAAAAGACTGTAATTTGTGTAATTTGGCGGTTGCATTATTGATGTTTCTAGCCGGAAAAATAATTCTGACTTTCTTCAACTTCATGGAGGGCTTTTATGTTTGTGGTTTTGGCCATCATTGCGGCGCAAATGGACTTTGATCAGCACCACGGACAGCAGCCGCGTTACCAGCGCCGTGACGGACGAGGACCGGCCGATTGTGAATTTGCAGTGAGGGCTCATCTCTACAGGCAGGTTCATCTCATCCAGCATTCCTAGCAATACCTGAAAAAACATTCTTGTTGCCGTCCTGGTATCTAAAAACAAGAGGGACAACGTCTCTGGGGTTCTCACGAAAGGCACTGGATCAGATTTGTCTCAAGGCTTGCCTCGCAAACCGCAACATCTATGACAGGAAAATATGAATATTTGTGAATAAATGTGTTGCAGTTTGAATAATGGAAACTCCTATAACGTTGTAGTGCCGATTGCAAGCGACCCCACGTCATTTGGCCACTGAGGCTTTCAGGGGGTCAGTCAGTCGGTGTTTTGCACACGGCTCCCACCATCAGATGGACAAAGGCAATAAACGCTGCAATATGCGAGTGTCTCACATTAAGCAATAACACTTTTGCAATACTGTTTATATCAAGGTGGTTCTCCATTGTATATCTGTAGATGCGTTAGGTCAGTGTGGGCAGTGTGCTAATCTGTTAGCAGGCCTTTTTTATTGTCAGTGTTGGATTTCCATTTTGTGCCTCATTCTGAGGTCTGTCGCCCTTCATTCAGCCACCAGGGCTCAGAGACGAGCAGAGCGGAGGAGTTTCTGCTGAGTGAAGCTTTTAACACCCAGATTTTTCTGCTGACTGCCCCGGTAATGGCACCGCACATCAGCCTCAGATGTTACATTCATTAGGACGTGTGTGTGTGTGTGCGTCCTAGACTTGCACTCTGCTAATGGGCGTAACAATGGACAGTGAGAAAGAAAGAGAGAGGAAGACATAAAGAGAGAGGGCGTTGGTGTCTGCGCTGACAGAACAATGACTTGGAGAAAACACAGTCAGCTGCAGGCACACACACACACATACACACACACACACACACACATATGTCAGGATCATGCCCAGTTAGTATTTATTTTTCATCAGCAGTATCCAGCACTGTATTAGAGATGTTCAGCATGTTTCTTGCATTGAGGCTCACACTCAGTAACACTAGTAAAATCTGACCCCCTCGCTTTTACGGAGATGTAACAACTCTCTATTTTTAACCACAACTACAGCTCCCACGAGACACATTTCAGTTGCTGGAAATGTGAAAGAGCCTTCGTTCTGTGCTGGAAAGAAAGAAGAAAGAAAAAGAAATGGGTCTAACTAGAAGGAGTATTCGCCCAATCCTCATTTTCCCTGAATCAGAGCCAGAACACATCCTAATGTAAATGAACTAGTCGGTTCCCATCCCTAACCATGAGATGAGTTTTATTTAGCTGTGCAAACCTTTGTAACTTCATGCATTTGCATGTATTCATTTGCTCTGGGGAAAGTGTGAGTGTTTCCAGCTCAAAGTTGGAATGCAGTGGTTTCAGTAGCCGTGGTCTCTCCGACCAGAGGCCTGTTTCCTTATCGAGCCGCTGAGATCTGTGAGGAGGCCGCTGATCACAACACACAGGAAGCGGAGCATTCCTTCGGCCAGACAGAGAAGGGAAGTGGGACATGAGTCAGGCTGCACCGTGTGTGTGTTTGTGTGCGTGCCGAGGGAGGCAGGATAAGCGTGTGTGTGTGTGTCTGTGTTTCCGTGTATACTGTACATCTCCCAAACACATTCTTGACCTCGCTGGAAGAGCGCAGCAGTGAAATTAGGTCAGGATTATTCCAGCTCGCCTTACAGTAGCCTCCCACCAGGCCCTGTGGAGGAAAGAACCGGCTGCCAGGAGCTGCCGTCACTTGAAAATGGTTCATTCATACAATCATGTCAGATTGGGATGGGCAACACTTATTACAATATCCAAAATTCGAGACAATGTCTAGCATCAGTATATTGCCCTGCCCTAGTTTTAGATCATGCCTCCTGCACTACACCCTTTCTTCTGCCCTCCACACAATGCACACATGCACACTCATTTTACACTATTATTCTGTATATGACAATTTTACAAATTTGATAGTTAATGTAAACGTCATATTCCAACTGGATATTTGGAATAAGGCCTGTAAAACATGGGATATTGCAATAATATTCTGGTATTAGGAGCCTACTTTTCGGCATATACGTCTCAATAAAGGTTTTTAAAGTGTTGTTTGATGTTACAGGGGCTGTAAGAAATGCAGATCTCGTGGTTCTGATTGCATCAAAACCTGTTTTTTGACTGTGTTCGTTATACTGTAGGATCTTTCCCTAAAATTTGTTTAAAGAAATCGTAACATATTGCCTCGCTCACATCCTCACGATAAATGTGGATGTGTTGGACCGTAACCTCAGGGTCATGCCGCATATCGTATCTCCAGTTTCTTGCCTCTCACAGCTCTCAAAGCACTGCTGGCCAGATGTCATGACATTTAGTGCAGATGTTCACGTTCCCCAGAGGATGAGGAGCCTAATGCTTTCCCCGACCCTGACCTTTCTCATCCTGACTCCTCTGGGGGTCAGAATGTCAACCTTGCTCTCGGGCTGCATTGCCGTCGTGATTGCGGTGGAGGTCCATGGCCCCCAGAGAATGAACACTATTGATTTTAATAATCTAGCTGCTCACAATCTGTCTTTTGATTTGATATCGCATTTGTGCTTCTAGCTTATTCCCCTTGATAATCCGGAGCGATGGTGGGCTGTGTGGGGCTGAGTTTGGCATGAGGGATGCACAAAGCACAAGTACCAGCACTTACATTTGGGTACTTGCCAATACCAAATACTGATAAGAGTACTGATATACCAGTTTGATGTTCCTCACTGTCTGCCTGTAACAAATGAAATATACAACATGATGCTGCTGCTGACATTTTAACGTAATGTCTTAATATGTTATGTTATTATATTTGAAAGCATCCTTTTTTCCCACCTCTTGGTATAAGTTCTCTTCCAGACTACTGAAAGGGCACGAGAGGGCAGAAACACGGCAAACCATTTAGTGATGAATTAAGTGATATGATGTGATTAGTTGAAAAAAAAGTAATTAAGCAGAAACAAATACGTGTTAAATGTCATCAGCAGGACCGTTTAAATGATTAAACTCCGTCCTGGCTCGTGGCGTGAATATATGTCTATGAATGAGTGTGTAAGAGGAAGCTGTACATGTCTTGGTCGGCCCTCCTCCCCTCTGGCCCATTAGAATAATGTAGGCCAGTCATGTTACTCTGCTCATCCCACTGACATGCTGGCAGCGCTCCCTCCTTTCGATCCACTAGTTCTTCATCTCTGCAGATTTATTTCAGCTCGGCCGTGTCGGAATGACAACAAACAACAAAAAGCAGCAAATGATTTATTTTTCTGAAGATGGTTTCTTTGCAATGTGCTTGTTGGACCGCATACTGCTGTTTATGGCGTAGAACACTCTAGAATGCAAATGAAAGGTGCTTTAATCAAACTAGAGTTCAGGAAATCCAGTTTGTCCTGAGGCTGACGCCAGACTCCATTAATGCAATTTGCTTCATTTATCAAACATGAGTTATGACTCTAAGAACAGTAAGAACATATTGCTTAATTCAGCAGGATTTACTCTTTCCGAAGATGAACGTGGGTAATTAATCATATCAACTATATATATATATATATATATATATATATATATATAACTTCTTCAGGTTCTCATAATCATTATGTTTAGCTGTTTCAAAGCAGTTTCCATGGTTACAGTGTGACACAGGAAGTCACGCAGCATCATTTTCCCTGGTGCAGATTTACGAAAACATTAAGAAATATCGGCATAAAAAATATGGCAGCGACGCTAAAGTGTGAGGTTTATGTCACATTGCAAGTCTAATATGTGTAACACACTGATATCCACTCTGATAGTAAGTACTGCAGCCATGTCATCCCTCAAATCACACTTCAGGATGTTCTCTTAGTAATGAGAGAATATAATGACTATGTAGTAATGACTGTGGCTCAGTGGTTAGCAGGTCTGTCTTTCAATCAGAGGATCAGTGGTTCGATCCCCGGCTCCTCTAGTCCATGTCGTTGTGTCCTTGAGCAAGACACTTAACCCTCATTGCTCACTGTTGCTGTGTCTACGGTCTACTGAATATCATGTAAGTCTCTTTGGATAAAAGCCTCAGAGAAATGTAATGTAGAGTAATGTAATGCAAAAGTAGCCGACTTAAACTCTAGCTGTCGTGGCAATAAACCTTTTCACTCTTTCAAAAAATAAAAATCCATCTCACCTAGAGATTTTTATGGCTTTTTTGATCTTCAGTTCAAGATTTCTATTGGCTATTTATTTAGGTTTGTATTACTTTTTTATCGGTGTTACATCGGCCTTTAAATACCCTCCACCGGTCGACCTCTGGAGGAATCACACTGGCCAGATGTTTTCTGTGTGTCGAACAAGTTTCTTCCCAATCTTCTCTTCAGGCGCCAAAATATCTTCCTCCGCACCCGAGTGTCAGTCAACTGTTGCTGATCGATAGAGATGATTCTGATCGTTGTAGTAGCGTTAACAGCCCTCAGACCGCTGCAGGTTGTGCAGGAGCCCTGATGGGGAAACCCATCAGTAATCCACATAAATCTCCTCTAATCTACATATTACGTGGATTAAAGAGCAGCCAGTCGGCTGATCAGGCTCCCGCGGGGACAAAAGGTCACCGGTGCAGCTCCATGCTTTAAACTCATAAGTCAATTGTTTATATCAGCACTAATGCTAACAGGCACTCAGAGTGCAGGCCCTGAACCGAGCCTGCAGATGATCTTTTCTGTTGTGGTGAAAGATTCGTGATATTCCAGCGGCGTGCAGCAGACCATGGCCGAGTGCTTCTGCTGCTCTATATTGGGGCTTGAATGCTAATTAGCCTACTCCACTTCTGAAGGCCTATAAAAAGACGGCGCGTCCTCTGGAGAACTTTCAGCGACTGATCCGTCCTTCTGCTCGTTCTCTCCTCTGCAATGTGATGGTGGGATGGGTCTTTGTGTTTACAGGAGCGATGCGTTCAGGCGTCCCAGAAAGAGACGGGCAATGTGGCATCTCCAGAAATGTGCATCATGGCTTTAAATTCTTTCAAACATTTAGGTTTTGAACATCCTCATAATAATGCCTGTCATTGCAAATACATGACTGTGACAACAGCTATGACTAGCAATAGTGTAATATTGTAAAAGCCCAGAGGCCTTTTCCCATACGTCTGTAGCTTGGCGCTCTTCAGTTATACATTCAAATGAATCAGCATTCATTGTGTTTATTACTATTGGTATGTTTTTGGGGGAGATGTGTGTGATTTATTTATAATGTGGCTGTATGGATAACAATAGTGTGATGAAGTAAAACTCCTAGTTAAAGAGTCAACATGTAAACCGTAGAGACCCCACCTGAAAACACCTTTGTTAGTATCATAAAGGTTGTATTTTACTTTCTTTTCATTTACAGTCAGTAAAAGAGTAGTACAAGATATTCAGTTGCATCATTGTTTACAGATTTTGGTTGAAATTTAGATAAGGATAGCAAGGATAAACATTTGAATTTTTTCATTCATTGCATATACAAATATACAAATATATTTGCTTAACAAGGGGTTCATATTCCTTAGCTTCTTTCTAGGGATGCAACGATACCATTTTTTACAAACCGATACGATACCGATATTTTTATTTGTGTACTTGCCGATACCGAGTACCGATACCGATACTTCTTAGATTTGGTCTCCATGAAAGTGCAATTAATTTGGAGGCAGATTTTATTTTATCCTCTGCAGATTATGTCAAGCCTATAGTACAAAATTAACAGAAGGCTATCCCAAGCTTTAAACTTCTTGTGGAAGTCCCTCTAATGTCGGACCATAAAACGCCCCGTGTCCGGGTTCATAATGTAAGCGATAATATTAGGGATCGAGCAATTATATAGGAAGCTGTGTTCCAAGTTATGTTTCCGGTGCTTTTATTGTGGAGGGAGAAACGGAAAGGAAAAGAGTGGAATTGTGGGATATACGTGTGTGAAGGAGATAAAAAAGTGGTTCAAGTTACCCTGCAGCGTGTTTTCATTTTATTATAATTACAAATATAGACACACAACAGACACTCGGCTACAATAATATCATCCGTAGCCGCACAACAGCGTCTGAATGAGGCCGCTGCCAGCGCTGCTTCTGGTGGATCAGCAACAGTTTGATTCAAACCGGCAGGACGGCGGTGATGACGCGCAGAGCTTCTCAATTATAGATGTATTAAATATGGAAAATGTCAACTCTCGCGTCTAACGTGCCGCCGGCGTAAATTTGCGTCTGTCGCAACCACACGCGTCTGTGCATAGACCTTACATGTAATCTGGTCGCGCGAAACATTTGCGTCGCGTTGGGACGGACTGATTACAAGTAACTCCGGGGCTGTCAGCCACTAACAAGAGCACTAATATGTCATACACACGTATGCAACACCGGTTAATAAGCACAATATCGATAAAGTCTTGTATTGTACTCGCGTCTCACTTTTCTCCTGTCTATTGAAAGAAGTGAGCGCTGCGTAGCGAGGATCCAAGATGGCGGCTCCAGATTCTGCTGTTGAGACAAACTGGCCATCTGATTGGACGGCAAAACAACTTGGATAGCGTGATTGGCTGCTCAGAAGTTGAGACTGTTGAGACAGTTGAGACAGAGAAGAGTGTCTCCGGCTCCGCCACGGGGTTGCTTCTCCACAAAGCGCGACCAGTTTGTTGTAGTGAAATACTGTTGAGTGAGTATCGGTTCTTGGTATCGGCCATTGAAACCGATGCGAGTACGAGTATTTAACGCAGTATCGACCACCGATACCGATACCGGTATCGGTATCGGTGCATCCCTACTTCTTTCCCTTGAAAGGAGACTAGAAATACAAGCCTTATATTTCTAATTAACGTCGGATAAACTATTTTAGTGGTTCTTTACGCAGGGACATGTCTAATAAAAGGCCTTTGTATATTTCATTAGTTTCAATAGTTTTTAACGCGCTGCTATCAATGTGCAGGTTCAGGTTCAGGTTCAGGGGAAACAAATGCCCGAAACCGCTCTGGTTGTTATGCATTCCTTTGTTGAATCTAATTAGTTAGATTAGTGTGTGTCTGTGCTCATCCTGTGTTTTGTGTGAAGATGTGTGTCCTGCATGTGTGTTATCAGCGAATCTAGATAAGTCCAGACTGATGCACTGGCCCTTCAGACCCCGTTGCCCTAGTAACCTCCCAATGTGCGCAAGTGTGTGTGTGTGTGTGTGTGTGTGTGTGATGAGAGTATGGGCCAGACTTCAAATGATATTTGATCTGAAGGTAAAGCTCACTTAAACCCTTTTGTCAGACAGAGCCTCGGCCACACCGCTAGCCGCGGCTCTGAAGAGCTCACCGTGGAACCGTGTGTTTCACACACACGTTCTCCTTGTGGGTTCCCGTGCTCACGTGGTGTGCTTCCTGTCCCCAGGTGTTCTGTAGGATGTTTGACTGCCTGCAGGGGGCACCGCAGGTGGAGGTAGGTCTGCCAGCATGGGGTGGAGTGGTAACACCTGGACTGTCTAACAAAGCCTTTTGCTGTGTTTGAGAGGAGCGATGCAGACACAGTGGACTGATGGAAGTAGTCTACCGAGGTGGCCACATGTGTATCAAGAACCGTGGGATATCACCGGTGGTGATATTGACTACTACATTACGCTGTAACATCTTTCAAACAGGCTTTTGGCCACAGAATATAGGTGTCGGTTTCAGTGAGAAGCTGCATCGAGAGGAGCCTAAAGAAACATGTTGGAATCTGTCAAGTTAAAGGTGGAGGCCGCCCATGCGTCTGAGAATACAGGATTTGACTTGTGTTTACAAAAAAAGCAGTTAGAAATCCATCCCAGGGGACACACACTTCATGAGGATCAGAAATAGACTCAATAACTATAAAACCGTGTGACGTGACCACTGACTGTGACTGCAAACTGTGTGGGCTGATGCTGCATGAATCTGTTCAAATCTTTATCTATGTGAACTAATATGCATCGAGTCCTTCACTTCAGAATGGCCTGAGCACATTCATCCCGCTGTGGCTGCCGGTCATGTAGCTGGTGTTCTTTGTTATTTTCAAAAGGGCGATATTCTGTTTCTAATGTTGGGCTCTCTGCAGTGCAGAGCATCATACTGATTAGTTTAAAATGCAATAAAGAATGTTTTTTGAAGCACACGGTTGGCCCAGTTTTGAGATTCTCATGTGGGAGATGAAGCGCTTAATGTTTGGTGGCTTTAATTGTTACTGATAGACATTTTGCCTAATTGTGGCAGTCATCAAGGACGTCAGGAGGAAACCAAAATATGACGACTCAGCATAAGGGCGCGATGGATATGACTGACATGGTCAGCAGTAAAAAGCACATCGGATTCGGCACTAAACCAACCGCCATCACCACCAATTCACAACCCATTACTGGGGCAAAAGTTTAATATATACAGTACAAGAATGTGTTATGGGTTGTGTTTGTGTAAAAATATAAAAAACGATTTGATATTAAGCCAAACATCAGACCAGTATTCTGAATTTTACCTCGATGTGTTGCGTGTAGAGACCGTAAACTGTATATAAGAAGTGGCCATCGCATTGTGGGCGTCGCCATCACGTATCTTTTTGGAGCCAGAAGTGACACAAGTGGGTGGAGCAAAGGACAACCGAATGCTGACCAGGAGATTTCTAGGTGACCAACATTTTACAATTATTTACATGAACTGAAAACACACTGTGAAAGGGTTAAAGTTGTACAACCTGTCAATCACCTTGTAGCCCCGCCCTAAAGCATCCCATTACATTTCATTTAGCTGACGCTTTTATCCAAAGCGACTTACAATAAGTGATTCCACCGTGAGTACAAACAAGAATCAGAACAACAAGAATCAAGAAGGTACAATTTCATCAATAAAGTTCAGCTACAAGGTGCTATCAGTAAGAGCCATTTCAGTGCTACTATAGTGCTACATCCTTTATTCAAGGTATAGTCGGAAAAGATGTGTTTTTAGTTTGTGATGGAAGATGTAGAGACTTTCTGCTGTTCTGATGTCACTGGGGAGCTCATTCCACCATCGAGGAGCCAGGACAGAGAACAGTCCAGACTTTGTTGAGTGTTTAGGGACCCCAGTAGTGAGAGGACCCAGGACGGAGCCTTATGGGACCCCAGTAGTGAGAGGACCCAGGACGGAGCCTTGAGGGACCCCAGTAGTGAGAGGACCCAGGACGGAGCCTTGAGGGACCCCAGTAGTGAGAGGACCCAGGACGGAGCCTTGAGGGACCCCAGTAGTGAGAGGACACAGGACGGAGCCTTGAGGGACCCCAGTAGTGAGAGGACCCAGGACGGAGCCTTGAGGGACCCCAGTAGTGAGAGGACCCAGGACAGAGCCTTGAGGGACCCCAGTAGTGAAAGGACCCAGGACGGAGCCTTGAGGGACCCCAGTAGTGAGAGGACCCAGGACAGAGCCTTGAGGGACCCCAGTAGTGAGAGGACCCAGGACGGAGCCTTGAGGGACCCCAGTAGTGAGAGGACAAGACTCAGACACAGATCCTCTCCAGGTTACCCGGTAGGTGCGATCACTGAGGTAGGACGAGAGGAGGGAGAGCGCAGTGCCTGAGATACCCAGGTCCTGGAGGGAGGAGATGAGGATCTGGTGGTTCACTGCAGAGTCTGTTGCTGTGGGAGGGTTGTCAGTTCCCAAGAGTGGGAGAGAGTAGGAGATAAAGAAGTGGTCAGAGACCTGAAGTGGAGTTACAGTGAGGTTAGATGTTGAGCAGTTTCTGGTGAAGATATAGTCAAGAAGATTTCCAGCTTTGTGAGTAGGAGGGGAAGGACTGAGTGAGAGAGCAAAGGAAGACAGTAAGAGTAATCCCCTGCTTTATGGTCTGTTTGACTCTCAATGAGCATAATGTACTAAATGAACATCATGCTGTATTGAAGAAGACTTGAAACTAGAGACTGAGACATAAACTCATGTTTACAATGTTTACTGAGGGAATACATCAAAGAGACTTACATGATATACCGTAGACCGTAGACACAGCAACGGTGAGCAATGAGGGTTAAGTGTCTTGCTCAAGGACACAACAACATGGACTGGCTGAGCCGGGGTTTGAACCACCGACCGTCTGATTGAAAGACAGACCTGCTAACCACTGAGCCACAGCCGCCCTATATAGACTTCTGTACAACCAGACTTCTTTTTGAACATTGTAGGTTCACTTTTTCGAACTGGAGGTTGCCGACTGGTAGCGACTGCAGTCACCCGGTGACGCCCCTCTACGCTGGTGATTTGAATAAGAAGAAGAGCCACCTCTCGGCAATGTCTCTTCTCGTCTCCCAAATAGAAAACGTGAGCTTTCTCGTAGACAAACCCAACATGTGCATCGTCCCACCTCTACTGAAATGTGATCCCCTTCAAGTCGACCATGTTTGGACTAGTAAATTGTGCACGGCCCGTCAGAGACAAGTGGCTCTGTGAGTCCAGGTGGAAGCATAATATTATGTTAATCACACCGTTATGCTGCTTATTACTAATGCAATACGAGCCATAATGTCGATGGCACAACGCGTCGTAGTGAAAAGTGCACACTCGTACATCAGGAATGAACTCCAGTAACTACATTGTCGCTGAGGCTCCCAAAGCTTGACAGTGCGTTGCGTTCCTTCACATTTCAAACGAGGTAACTTCATGCTCTCAATCAGCGTACGACATAAGCTAGTTCTCAAAGTAACTGGAGTGGGACAGAAGCAGTATTTATGTATTGATTCATTTAACTGTAGCAAGGCACACGGCTTACTACTGTACAGAGAGAGATGGTGAACAGGTCCATGCTCGACAACCCCACAGGCCGTGTGTGTGTGCATGTGTCTCTGCGTGTGTGAGTGTGTGTGTGTGTGTGTGTGTGTGTGTGTGTGTGTGTGTGTGTGTGTGTGTGTGTGTGTGTGTGTGTGTGTGTGATGTTCCCTACAGTGGCTGTCACTTCTCGTCTCTGTCAAAGAGCTGATTGTCTGAACAGTAGAACAAAGCGTTGCCTCTGAGCGACTGACTCCGTGTCAGTCTGTGAGAATGTTTCTTCAGTGGGATCCTCCGCTGGACGGCTGGGCTTTAATGAACAAATACGTTTTCGGGACACTTTCCCGACAATTGGCAGGTTTTGGATTTTGCCACAGAGCTGATGCCTCTATCGAGGTTTGGTCCCCAGCCCTCGATGTCTAGCTCCGGGTTACAGGCCTAGATCACAAATACAGTGTCCCTCTCTTCAATAGGTGTCCAGCATGTTTTGTCTTCACTAAGTCGCAACTGACAGTGTAGCATTCATGCCTCAGTTTTATGATAATGGCCCAGACAGCTCTGAATGGCCGTTACTGTGCAGTGAATGGCACGCATTCACACTCTGCAGGCCAATACTGAAAGAGATCGCACCCGATGAAGAGGCCGTTGACCTCCAGGACGGAGACAAACTGCAGAAGCCTTTTCCTACAAAACCTCTTTTATGATCTGGTTCTATTCTGAATGAAGCCATTTTTACAATATGTATTCCAGTTCTGCTGTGGGTCTTCTTATTGTTTGTGAGAAAATGTTCACTTCAGCATGTGTTTGTGTGTGTGTGTGTGTGTGTGTTTGTGTGTGTGTGTGTGTGTGTGTGTGTGTGTGTGTGTGTGTGTGTGTGTGTGTGTGTGTGTGTGTGTGTGTGTGTGTTTGTGCGTGCGTGCGTGCGTGCGCGTGCGTGCGTGTGCGTGTGTGTGTGTGTGTGTTTGTGTGTGCGTGCGTGCGTGCGTGTGCGTTCTATCTAATTCACCAGTTGCATAATGTTTTGTGCGTGACCCCTGACCTCGCCAAACTCTGACATCACACTCACAGAGGGACTCTCTCTGTCACTCTGGACTCCCCCCTCCCTCTTTTACTTTCAGCAGGAAGCCATGACACATTCCTGCTGAACTGTTAGCATATTCTATATTGGATGCCTGGTAGAAACTCCGGAAGAATTCAGCCGAACAACTTCTCTCATTTGGTAGGTTTATTTCTCTGGTCACAATCAAAGTACTAGCGCTGCAATTGCAAGAGCAGGGATTCGCTTCATCAACACGCAGGTTGAGAACAAAACAAACTCCCTTCCAACCGGACGTCCTGCGGTTTTATACATAGATTTTCGTCGCAGGTTTCATCACATCATCCTAGCATCTAATTGGCTCTAACCTGTCAACGGGGAGGAAAGACACATATCCTCCCCATCTCACAAGACTGGGGCTCCCATGGCCAGTCTACTGCACCTGGTCTACCATAATAATAACAGATGTGGGTGTTGTGGCGGTGCTCGGCGTGTAACTAGTCTAAACACTCAGGGACCTCTCTGACTCCATGATAGCATTCTTATTATTCTGACCCTGAGCGACCAAAACTGGTTGCATAGACAAGAATGTACATTTATATAACGAATATCATGATTCATATTTTCAATCCCCCTTTTTACATAATTCATTATGTAAACTAAACAGTATGAATCAGCTACCTACCCAGGTTATATTAATTCCTAACTATGTGTGGGTTATTTATTTAACAGTGTTGAAATCTTTAACATACACATATATCATACTACAGAAGTGGCTAAATCAGTTCATAACTATGTGTGTGTTACTTATCTCACAGGGTGGAAATCTCTAACATATACATATATCCTACTACAAGCATGGCTAAGTCAGTACATGACTATGTTTAAACACATTACAATGAAGCTAAGCTAACCCCCTCTACCCCTTCGGGCATCATCTAAGCACATAAGCATAATATGGCACAAGCAGAACAGTAAAGAATCATCCTAGGCCCACAATCTCACGCCGTCTACGTGTGTGCGTATGCTATATGGGATATGGTCAACCATTAGCAAAGTTACTCATACAGGAAGGGGGATTCTAACTCAGTCTCTTCTTCGGATCCATCGATGTCGAATCTTACCATACCATTTTCCTCATTCTCCTCCAACAACTGTACCTGCTCTTCTAACAAGGTCATCTGATATGGCGGGGTCAATTTAGAGTCCACGGCTGTGGTGATACACTTCAGGCATAACTGTCTAATACAGGGGATGCAACAGCATCCACATAATGACATCACTACTGTCGCTATGACTATGGAGAGAAATGCAGATATAATCACGCTCTTCCACCTGCCGAACATACTATTTAACCGATCGTTAAGGGGGCTTACTATGCCTGAGTGTTCTGCCAACTCGTGGGACATTGCTCTCAGACCGTCTAAGGCCCTGGTAAAAGATCCATCTGGGGCTGTGTTATTTGGAATGAAAGTGCAACAAGTTTGGCCAAACATAGAGCAGACTCCTCCCTTCTCTGCTAACAACATATCGAGTGCCATCCGGTTCTGGTAAGACATTAAGGAGGTGGCAGACAACTGTCCATGCACTCCATCTAGGGCATCTCTAGTCTGGTTGGTCAGGCGTTGAATATTAAAATGTACATAATTCAGGCGGTCCACATTTTTATTTACTATGATCCACGGGAGAATGGATGCAAATCCATCAGCTATTTGGTCGGCCAGCTTGTATTCGTTAGGGACCCCTCTGGGCACTCCTATCGCATCGAAATATATGGGGGACCCCGTATCTAAGTCTACAGTCCTCCTCTTCCTTTCCCACGGACCAACCCTTCTCTCCCGGGTTTCTAACTGCTGGACGTTCATCTGAATTACACTAATGGGAACTATCAATGAGACAGAGGCGCACGCGCCCTGCCAATTAGAGGGCAATACATTCATTAGTCGTCTCCCTCCACAGAACCAATAGATATCTGCCCTGGCATACTGCAATTTTGTCACATTTTCCCAACTGGTGACGTTAAATGTGGTACCGCACCAATCTCTCTCAATCTCACCTACCAGGGCACCAATCTCATTTTCCCTCGTAAAACAGGTGTACTTATTTTTCATGGGGGTGAAGACAGGTGGGACCGCATCCCTCTGGGATCCGGGGTATATTTCGTCCCACTTTTTACACTGCTGGGTTGGGTTCTCCTGCTTATGGGCCTCTATTAAACAGTCAAGATTCTCTACCTGACTCAGGGTGGAGGGGACAGTCCAGGTACTAGGTCTAGCATTTGCACATACCACACAATCCAGAGATTTAACCCCTTCCGCTGCCGTAGTTACCCAGTCCATCCAATAATTCGTCTGCTCAAAACCAGTCTATATTGCTAATTTCACATGTATTCTCTTTATCCTAGTAACCTCAGGAACGGCTATGCTGGACTTGCTGGTGGTCTTTGACTTCAACTTTGGGAGTATCTTAAAGTTTAGTAACCCCAGTGGGTCCCGCCCTGATACATCCACCCCTATGGCCATGGTCCATTGATCTCCATTAGTGGGAACACCTGGTCTATCGGGGAATGGGGAAACTCTTAGGTCAGTTACAGAGAATAGAAGTGGATTCACCCCTGTCTTCCCCCTTCCAGATTGATCCCGAACCATCGTTATCTTATCCTGTATTCTAACCCCTGGCGTGGCTTTAGGCAAGACCTTCCCCAAATCCGTCTTATAGCCATTAAACCCCGAGTTCCACCCCACCACCTGCCATGATGGGCACCATGTTTCCCATATCGTCTCTCCTCATCTCTTCTCGCTCCCTTCTCCATCCAAGCCTGTTTCTCTGTCGGTGCTGCCTGTTCCTGCAATCTTCTGATGTGGTCTGAGTCTAATCTTCCTCTCTCTGGCTCTTCTGTTCCCTGCATCATCTGGCTCTTGGGTCCATACCCTGCTGTGATCTTAGCTGCTCGGTCTGCTGCATTGTTTCCCTTCACTATCTCAGAGGCATCTGTCTGATGTCCCTTGCATTTCATCACTGCTACCTGTTTGGGTTCCCCTAAGGCATAGTAGAGGTCCAATAAGGGTTGCAAATGTTTTACTGGCGTACCTTTACTGGTCACAAAACCTTTTCGTCTCCAATGGCAGAGGTCTATGTGTGCTGCTTGTAGGGTGTATGCTGAATCTGAATAGATATTCACTCTCTTTCCCTTCGCTGCCTTACATGCTTCTGTTAGTGCTGTCACTTCTGCAGTTTGTGCTGACGCTGGCTGTGGAACTATGCCTGTTCTCACTGTCTCCCAACCCTCAGATGATCTTCTCACTACCGCATAAGACGCAACTATCTCTCGGTCTTGTGTCTGATGGCTGTGGCCGTCACAGTAGTAGGTGTCGTCTGGATTAGTCAGTGGCTCTTTTTCTAAAGTCTGGTACACCTTCATTTCATGGTCTGTTGCCTCTGCACATACATGCTCATTCCCATTGCCCATCTGTGTTGCCATGTTTTTAGCTGAAGCCTCAAAATGTATGTGTGTCTTAGTCAAAAGGCTTTGCAGAGTTGCCTGCCTTGCCGCGGAGAGTGTGAAAGCATTTGACTGTAGAAACGCCACTACTCCGTGTGTGGAATGTACAACAGTCTGGTGCTCCATCGTTATATGGGCTGTTTTTATCAGTGCTTTCCCTATGGCCGCTACGTGTCTTACACATGTGGGGTGCCCTATTTCCACATTGTCTAATTTCCCACTGTAGTACATCAGAACTCTCCTATCCCCGCAACTCTCCCCCTTTTGAAACAGGACGGAATTCACAAATCCGTCCTTTTCATCAACATCAAGATGAAATGGCTTAGAATAGTCAGGTGGGTGCAACGTGGTCGCTTTGGCCATGGCTTGTTTAATTGTTATGAACGCGGCCTCTGCCTCCTGGGTCCATATCAACGGTTTAGAGTAATTCCGATACCCTGCTCCCTGTATAAGTCTCCTCAACGTGGACACTTCCTCTGAGAAATTAGCAATGAAATTCTTACTCCAGTTCACCAACCCTAAAAATTTCATCATCTCTCTTACTGTTCCTGGCTTTGTATGCTGCAAAATCGACGATTTCTGTTCCTCAGTCATAGCTTGCCCTGTTCTGGATACTATTCTTCCCAAAAACGTTACTCTCTGTCTCCCAATCTGCAACTTCGACTTGGACACCTTGAATCCATTCACCTGTAGCCACCCCAAAACCCCCTTTGTGGCCTCCATAATGGACTCCGAGCTGGTACCTGCTAGCAAAATGTCATCCACATACTGCAATAGCACCACTCCAACTGGTAATTCCAGCTTCATCAGAATGCCTTTTAACACAAGGTTAAATATAGAGGGCGAGTCTAAATAGCCCTGTGGTAGGCGTGTGTAAGTGTACTGCTTCCCCTGATATGAGAATGCAAACATCTGTCTTGAACTCTCAGCCAATGGCACACAGAAGAAAGCATTTGCCAAGTCGATGCATGAGAACCAAGTCTTGTCTGGACCCACAGCATTCAACATCGTATATGGGTTTGGAGTGTCATAGTTAGTTGGCACTACTACTTTATTTATTGGTCTCAAATCGTGGACCATCCTGTAGTCTGGCTTTCCAGGTTTGGGGACCGGATTAATAGGTGTGTTCGTCCTCTCCAATACACCTGCCTTCAACAGCCCTTCTATCGTTTTAGAAATCCCTACAGTCTGTTCCATCCTTAAGGGATACTGGTAACGATAAATTGGAATCGTCCCTGGCTTTAGCTCTATTTCAACGGGAGCCATCCCAATCAGCCCCACATCAGCTCCTCCTTTTGTCCAAAAGGCGTCCGGAAATGAAGCTAACATGTTTTCAGTGCCCCCATGATCAGTGTTTTCTCTACCATGTGTGCGACTAAGCATATGTGTCTCTGGCCCTAACTGAACCTCTGATGTGTGTGCAATTCTATACATGTCGATAGATGGGGAGTAATGCATGTTTTTATTCTGTGGGCACCCAGTCACTGTAATTCATACCTGCTAGCCCTACTGTCCCTTGCAGCTGGGTCCGTATGGCCTCAGGCAAAGATGCTACTATTATCACTCTGAACAACATCTCAGTCATGTTCACTCCAATGGGGTCTTCCCCCAGGTTATTGTTCCATAAATCTCTGACCCTACCTAAGTAGGCTGCTCCTCCCTCACCATCCAGTGGTGGTACCTCTGTAAGCTCCGCGGTCACTATTTTCGTCGGGTACCTATATCTAAGCTCAGGCCAATAATCACTGACCCAGTGTGCCAATGGTTCCCCATCAGCCACATCTGATGTTCCCGCAATCCTCTCTAAATGCTGCAATTCCGCTAATGAGGCGCAGGCTACAAAAATTCTCCTAAAGTCTCCCACCCCTGGTACACTCCCCGCACATTGCTCCAAAAACCCTCGGATCCAAGCTGCACCTCCTTTTTCAATTATCGGCAGCTTCTCCTTCAGCATTGACACGTCTGCCAGCGCAAGGGGAGAGTATGTTGTCTTTTCGTTACCATTAGCTCCTACAGCAGTCAGGAGTGGGAACTGACATTGGGGCTCTCTGCGTGTACTTCCAGTGACCCTCCGGTCAACTGGTCTATTCATGTCGGCACATTGGTGTACATTTTCTCCTCTAACTTCCCCTCTTTGATAATACCTATCCCTGCCACGCCTTAAACCTCCTGGTCCTGGATGCTGTACCACAGCGCGCTTAGTATCTCTTTCCCGTCTTTCATTATCTCTAACCACCTGCTCTTCCTCCCTCTCTGCTTCTTCCTCTTCCTCCGCTAAACTCTCCCTTGCATTTCCCCCTACTGGCTCAACCTCCCGTCTAGATAACCCCCTCTCTCTCTCTCTCTCCCTGTTCCTCCAGCTCTCCCTCTCGCTGTATCCCCAGTCCAGGATGTTAT
Source organism: Cottus gobio (assembly GCA_023566465.1). Classification (NCBI taxonomy): domain Eukaryota; kingdom Metazoa; phylum Chordata; class Actinopteri; order Perciformes; family Cottidae; genus Cottus; species Cottus gobio. The sequence continues at coordinate 27,583,945 of CM042223.1, read as the reverse complement.
GGGTCTAGGCCCGGTCACGGGACCTCCTCTATCTACACACTCTTTTGTCTCTCCTTCCATCTCCCATTCATCGATAGTCGTCCAATGTGGAGGAGGGAAGGGAGAAGAAGGCATTTTCACTGTCTCCTCCAGATACTGATCTATCTGTCCCTCTTCTGCTGGCTCTTGAGCGGTTACCTGCAATAGCCCTTTATGAACTAACAACACTTGTGTCTGTTCCGGTTCAGCTCCTCTGCTTTGCGTTAAGGGCATTTGGTGGAACGGATTTTTGTGTGTGCGTACAGGCAGCGAGTGTGCTCCGCACAGATCTGAGTGTGTGTGTGCGAGTGGTGAGTGTGACCTTGAGGGTGCAGCCACGGTTACCAGCATATGCGAAACCTCCTCATACGGCTTAGATAAATATGGAGGCGGTACCGATGGCTCTGAATTTAGCCCTTTTGGGCATATGTCAAGTGGGGGCTCGTCATCAGTTTTAAGTATTGTCTTCACTGTTTGCGGCATCTGCCTTGCCGTCTTACCCATTATCACTGCATTCATTTCCCCCAGGAAATAATTACAATCGGTCAAAAACTCTTCTGCTTGCTCCAAACTTTTCTTCTCCTTTCCATTACCTTTCCCTGTTGCTGCTAGTACCAGCTGTGATTGCTCTCTTCCCTTTCTAGCCATGCTCAGATGGCTTACCAGTCCCTGGCATGTCGGTTGGGGAGTTCTCTCCCCTTCCAGCATGCCTCTCTCTCTCATACTTTCTGTCCACTGCACATATCTCTTCGCTACACTCCCTCTATCTGCCTCTTGCGTCTTATTCATAACCCTCTCATACGTTCTCAACAAGGCATGCCCTAATGTACCTTCCGGGCATCCCTTCCACACCTCGATGGTTTTCCCCGTTCTTCCCATCTTCAACAGTTTATTTTATTTATTTACACGTATCCTTGAAGCTCAGGAGAACGGCTGCAATACCCAATACAGTGAACTCGAACGAGAACCTTCTACTGTATCAGAGGGATACAGCGCTCGATCGCTGGGGTTTCTAACACCAGCTCACAAATATTGTTTTATTTCTCCTCGCTCCTTAGTACCATAGACTATGATTTTCCCTTTTATTCCCCTTTAATGCCCCACAGATATGCAGTCTGGTCGAACACCTTCTCCCGAGGAATTTTCAGTCCACGTTCGTGTTCTGATACACCCGGTTTCAGGTTTCGTCAAAACACCAAGACTTACAAAACCCACCCACACATTTCATGAAACACAACAAATCTTTCCCTGTGTCCTTATCTTCGCCTCTTGCGACATCGCTACCACAGCGGCATTATCTAAAATCCTAAACTGACCGTCACCATCATCGCTATATCGCTCCGTGACTTCAGTTACCAGAGGTATCAATGTATCACACGGATTTCAACTTGGATTTCTACCGACTAAGAGTCGACCTCGGGTAGCTCCAAAGAGCATCCCTTTGTCCTATTTAAACTCTTTATTCGTATTAACTAAATCCCTAACCCTGTGGACACTTATTCTCTTCCCTTTTCAACATAACATCATAAACATCAGTGGAAATATGTGCTTTTACTTTACTTGTGACCAGGTACCATGTTATAACTATTTCTAAACTATGGGCAGAGACTCATTCAGTTGTTGACAACACAATTTAGTTTATCCAATCACAGACATTCTATTCATCTGAATAAAAGGTTGCCTGCTCACCTGTTCTTTATGAGGCACCTCTCGTTGTCAACCGCCAAACAGCCGCCGACCCTCAGCAGGGGGTCCGGGAAACGGACGTCGTCACCGCTCTTTCTCTTTACCCAGGTCAAACAACCAACGTTCGGGGTCACCAAATTGTGACATCCTCTCATCTTCATCAAAAGCCTCCAGCTCTATTTGGAACGGATGCATTGTGAAGTCTCAGTGGCGGTTTGCACCCGGCGGTGCTGTTTTCAGTCGAGTGCTGCTGAAAGCTGCTGAAAGCAGGGTGACAGAAGTTATTCGTATTGACAACGTTGTTTTCTTTTGGCCGTGACCACAATGGTCCCTGAACCTGAACCATGTGGTTATCAGTGTCAGAGCCTTGACAAAGTAGACAGGAGCAGGGAAAACCGCCGACAAAGCCATTGTATTTATTTTGAAGTTATACACAATGGGTCTAATGTACAATATCTAAATTGCAGTAGAAATCATAATCAAAAAGAGCGGATGGAAAGAGTATGTCGTAGCCTACATTTTAAAGTTAAATGCATCAATCTGTTGTACTGAGAGCAAAACAAAGATGCTGGATCTATGGAGAACTCACAGAAAGCATTTTAATCATAAACACATTGTTTTTTATAGCTGTGAATGTTCATGATGCAGCAAAAGAGGCGAACCCAAAGTGTTCAATGCAGCTGATGGTTTACCGCCCGCAGGACACGAGCCCTGCTGATGTTACATGACTGTGAATATGCTTTAGTGCAATTAGTTGAATTTAAATCACGACCTTGGCTCCCAACTACGATGAAAACTAGAGAGAGAGACCTGTCAATCACAGTAGCCCCGCCCTAAAGCATCCCCTGCTTTATGGTCTGTTTGACTCTAAATGAGCATAATGTACTAAATGAACATCATGCTGTATTGAAGAAGACTTGAAACTAGAGATTGAGACATAAACTCATGTTCACAATGTTTACTGAGGTCCGGTCTCATGAGGTCCGGGTCTCATGAGGTCCAGTCTCATGAGGTCCGGGTCTCATGAGGTCCAGTCTCATGAGGTCCGGTCTCATGAGGTCCGGTCTCATGAGGTCCGGTCTCATGAGGTCCGGTCTCATGAGGTCCAGGTCTCATGAGGTCAGGTCTCATGAGGTCCGGTCTCATGAGGTCCAGGTATCATGAGGTCAGGTCTCATGAGGTCCAGGTCTCATGAGGTCCGGTCTCGTGAGGTCCAGGTCTCATGAGGTCCAGGTCTCATGAGGTCAGGTCTCACGAGGTCCAGGTCTCATGAGGTCCGGTCTCATGAGGTCCGGGTCTCAATGAAGCGGCTCGTCTGCATACAGAGGCCTCAGTGATGGAGACGCTCATCACTTCACACGGAGGTCAACAGTACTTATGGTTTCATAGTGAGGACATTTTATAGCCACTCACAAAGAGGTTAGAGCCGGAGTCAGATTATGACAATGATAAAAGTGTGTGTGTGTGTGTGTGTGTGGGGGGGGGGGGGGCTTACTTGTCCCACAGTAATGTATTACAGTAGAATATGGAAGGATATTACTTCCACACACGTTCCAGAACTTGTTCCAGAATGAAAATAATATCTTCTCTAATGTTTGGCACCAAACGTCACAGAAAATGTCATTAGAAAATGGAAATGGTCATCAGCTTGTGGAGATATTATACGATTCATGAACGTCTCAGAAATCCGACACACAGGAGTGGGTTGAGAGGGATCACTTGCTGGTATAATAAGCACCCTTAATGATGAACACACAGTCCCATGCACACACACACTCTCTGAGTTCATCAGTGTGTGTGTGTGTGTGTGTGTGTGTGTGTGTGTGTGTGTGTGTGTGTCAGCTGCTGGACCAGAACAGAGAGCTGACAGGGGTTAATGAAGTTATTAACTATGTGAATGCAGAGATGCTCATCCACACACACACATTCATCTCTTCAAGATGGAGTGTGAATCTACACGGGAGTGAAGAAGGGATGCACGATGATGATGATGGTCATCGGCAGATGTAGGGCTTTAAGTTTGTGAATAATGAGCATTTTCTCTTGGCTCCAAAGTATGACACGGCATTGTGTTGCAGCGAGAGTTTCATTTCTTTCTATTCTTTTTTTGGCCGCATGCCTTTTGTTTTGCTGGAGAACTCTGCCAGTACTCACACTGCGTCGATGCAGTGGTCTCATTGAAACGGATGATGGGGCTGCGTTTTCTTTTTAATGCAGTGCTGATGTAGGAGTCTTGCTCGGCACATTTCTTTATTTCCTAACATTCGAGGACCGTCCGGTGCCAGACCTCCAGATACAATGTTAAAGCTGCATTCTCTCTCCTGACCACCAGGGGGCGACTCCTCTGGTTGTATAGAAGTCTATGCTTCATGTGTTAAAGCTGCATTCTCTCTCCTGACCACCAGGGGGCGACTCCTCTGGTTGTATAGAAGTCTATGCTTCATGTGTTAAAGCTGCATTCTCTCGCCTGACCACCAGGGGGCGACTCCTCTGGTTGTATAGAAGTCTATGCTTCATGTGTTAAAGCTGCATTCTCTCTCCTGACCACCAGGGGGCGACTCCTCTGGTTGTATAGAAGTCTATATAAATGACTCTACTTCTCTCTTGATGTATTCCCTCAGTAAACATTGTAAACATGAGTTTATGTCTCAATCTCTAGTTTCAAGTCTTCTTCAATACAGCATGATGTTCATTTAGTACATTATGCTCATTTAGAGTCAAACAGACCATAAAGCAGGGGATGCTTTAGGGCACTTTTATGTTGCTACTACGGCCTTGTCTGGTCTGGGAGCAGTTTTTGTTTCAGAACTTTGTCACAATGTGTTTTCAGTTCATGAAAGTAATTGTAAAATTTGCTCCACCCTCTCGTGTCTCAAAATGAACATGATGGTGAGTGTTGCGCTAAAGGGTTAACAACCAGAGTCCACAAACCAATGGATGCCATCACAGTGACTACGTCTGCTGTATAAGGTCTATGATCCTCCCCCCCCGTTGTGTGACCCAAGACCCAAACAAAGATGGTGGCCAGACATCATGGCTGCTGTCCGGTATCAAACTTCCACATTGGTCCAGAAGTTAAGCTGCCCGACATCCTCAACCTGAACTTAGAGTGAAGACAGAAACTTAGTGTCCATGAAGCAGCGTTGCCAGCATAATCCATTAGCATATTCAGATTCACATTGACCCACATCGCAAAATCCTCAATGACGGCTTTCTGTTCTTGTGTGTGTGGCACGCACTTGTCACTTGTAGGTTAGGGTGACAGAGGCTGTTGTTGTCCAGTGTAGCGATGCCCAGGTCATGGAGGGTGAAGTGTGTGTGTAGGTGTGTGGAATGTTCCGTCTGCATCAGACACAATGTAACGACTGTTCTTCAAGTATTAGAGGCTTTGAGGGCCAGAGGGTATACATGGACATATTTGGACATCCTACACTCAACTAATGATGCGTTCACACTGAACGCAGCATTAATCAAGTGAGTTTACTCGCTCGACTTTATGTGGTTCATTCGCGTCATCCGCTTGCTACCAGGCTCGTTGAAAAGAGCTGCGTCTCGCCTGGAGTCCAGACGAGAGCAGCGGCAGCAGCAGGGGGCGGAGCCAAGAAACTGAGGTCAAGTCGGACAGTTTTCAGCTGATTTCAGAGTATACACAGGAAGTCACAGAAAAAAGTTCCGATCTGTAGTCTACTTGTAGTTTACACATCACGTTTGGATTTATTCACGTGTTTCATATTCATATGTGTTTATAAATATATATTCATGTTGAAATGTGTGTGTAGCTGCATCCTTTATTATGTTTATGTCAGCCTGTGAAATACATCACTACTGGTTTTGATATGTGTTATATAAATAAGCTTTATTAGTATCAACCACACAATGTATGTTTTCAGATAAAACATGAGACTAATAGTCAACAATCGAGCGTTAAGTATTACAACTACACATAAAATACAACACGTGGTGTTTGCTGTCAAATCTAAGATCCAATCAGCTCTCTAATGTGGCGAGAGCCAGGCGTTTCCCATCATGCACTGGGCCACGCAGTTGGTGGAGAGCTGCTGCGGCGCCTGGCTCTAAAATCGACGGCCGCCTCGCTCTCGTGAGATTATCGTTGACCACGTGTGCATGACGTCAGAGCAAGTCGGGATCAAGTCGGACACAAAACTAACCAGCATGCATTGCACACCGATCGCAAAAAACAATGCCTGTTTTTTTCAATCATTCTATTGATAAATTAATTCCAAAGTACAACAAAAGTGGTGTAATTCATACTGCGCAGAAATACAGTAAATAGTGAAAGTACAGGAAGGTCCAGGTTATCTGAAAATGAAAATGCAGAAGTGCCTTCAGCTTACGTTTTCTCTCCTGACCACCAGGGGGCGACTCCTCTGGTTGTATAGAAGTATATGCTTCATGTGTTAAAGCTGCATTCTCTCTCCTGACCACCAGGGGGTGACTCCTCTGGTTGTATAGAAGTCTATGCTTCATGTGTTAAAGCTGCATTCTCTCTCCTAACCACCAGGGGGCGACTCCTCTGGTTGTATAGAAGTCTATGCTTCATGTGTTAAAGCTGCATTTTCTCTCCTGACCACCAGGGGGCGACTCCTCTGGTTGTATAGAAGTCTATGCTTCATGTGTTAAAGCTGCATTCTCTCTCCTGACCACCAGGGGGCGACTCCTCTGGTTGTATAGAAGTCTATATAAATGACTCTACTTCTCTCTTGATGTATTCCCTCAGTAAACATTGTAAACATGAGTTTATGTCTCAATCTCTAGTTTCAAGTTTTCTTCAATACAGCATGATGTTCATTTAGTAAATTATGCTCATTTAGAGTCAAACAGACCATAATGCATGTCTGCTCGTCCAGAGCAGTCGGGGCTGATCATCTCGGCCACACTATCAGCAGGGTCAGCGCTCACCTCGCCGTCCGGCTGGGTGAAAGCTGTCCAGTCCATTCTGAAAGCCAAAGCTTTCCACAGCCACCCGGTGTAATACGATTTTCACACCACCATGTTGTGCGTCTAGTTTGTTTAGTGCTGTTCTGCCGCTCTGCTCCATGTTTTCATTGTGACCTGTCGGTGGAAATGAATGATTGAAAAAACCTCAATCCAATGCATCAAATTATTTGTTGTCCTTGTTTCCAGTCCGATCAACAACTGGAGGCTGGAGTTGAGACACGACGTTCCAACCAATCAAAAGCTACACAGTTGTCAGGCGGCAGTCGCCGGGTTCCCCAGATCGCATTTTGCCCAAAAGCTTTCCGTCTCTTTTTGTTCTCCACACGGACTGTCAAACAAAGCCTGCTCAAACGTGATTGGTCAATACCACAATTAGAAAACCTCCGATACCGAAATTGTGTCACCGTTGCTTATGATTCGATATCTGTTTCCAGAGATCCGGTCCTGAACTCCTGTCTCAACAGCTTGTTCACAGTGGAGACGTCCTCATGCTGCGCTCACCAACGCAGGTCTATAGTCAGCATCCAACCTTTGAGTCCCTTTGTGTGAATTGAACATAACATTAGTTAATACATTATTTTTTAGTTATACTTTTTTTTATATAGAAATGCTTGTTAGATTATTATTAATAGCGGTAAAAATGTCTTTCGATTTTCATCTTTCTGACAGTCCTTGAACACACAATGTGTGACAAATGCTTCTATCTGAAAAAACAGCTAAAATAAAGCTTAAAGTTGTGATATTTCTTCAATTAAAATCATCTCATTTAAAATCTTGTCCCAAATAAACAAAAATTCAGTGAATATTTGAACTGCAGGCTGTTATAATATATATATATATATATATATATATTGCACAGGGAGCTTCTATTTTCCCTAACATTGGTAACCCTTGTTTGCACTTGGAAAATTGTCAGATACATAGATTCCAGTGTTTTTCAATTTATGTAAAAAGAAATTATCAAAGAAATTAAGCTTTTTCTTTTGAATGATTTATGGCATGATAGAGGTGTTCTACTGCATAAAAGATATGTTTGAGTTCCCTCTACTTCTAGCCATGGTTGTGCCGTTTCCGTAGAGGGGATGGACTTGTATACTGCAGTGAAAAGATGTGACAGGAGCAACAAGAGGCCCCTGAAAGTGCCCGAGGGCCGGAGAGTTAAAGCAGGGAGAGCAAGGAGCCCCGGTCTGAGACAGTGGAGGTCACGTGCACTGTGAGTGAGACTCAGCAGCATTACAATGCACTGACAGGCTCTCACAGCCAGGGGGAGAGAGAGAGGGGGAGA
>CM042223.1:27565997-27570997 GCA_023566465.1 Cottus gobio | reverse complement strand
AAGACGAGGCTTTGTGCTGTTGTGGACTGACTCACCTCGCTGGTCGTGGACGGCCCGTCAGAGGAGGTTCCCATGCACATCAACATTGTTAGCAGGCAGAAGTCATCTCACAGAACGAGAACAGAGGGATCAAATGGACTTTATTCAGTCATTTAGAGGTCAGGTTGTTTACTTGTGTTGGCTTTACAATAAGCAGGAAAATTGTGAGTTCCTGGTTTCCACCAATGGTTTAAGTATCATTTATTTAGCTTTAGAAGGGTAGTTTAGCTTCTTTGTGAGACCGGAATAAAGAACAAATACGGAAATATGTGCATATAAGGTGATTAATAATCCCTACAAATACCACAAACCTGAGTTCATCTTTAACTCTGTGCAGGCGCAAATAAATATAATCAAGGTTGCTTGAATTGTTCCATTTTATGGTTATATTTTCCATTATTTTGCTAGCTTTAGGAACTAAGCAAAAGTGTACCTCAAATAAAGCTGTCAAGGGTTAATGTAAGGGCGGACTGAGGAGTGGTCTAGCAAAGACCAAACTCAAGCCGCTTTCTCATATGAAGGGCAATCGCAGACGATGTCCAAAGAATGGTGTCTGGACAACGTTGGAGGCCTTCCACACATGTCCGTGTCATTCTCATTGAGCAGAAATGCTCTATTTGGTTTCGGCGGAGGGTTTCCATCGGGGTTAAACACGCACGGCGGGGCATGACGCAGCCTCACAGCAGGTCCGTGAACCAGTCTCTTGTAGCTCCTTGAATTTGTCTGACCTTTACCGACAGACGTCCGAGAGTCTTTCATTAGCATCTTCATGTAAATAACCCTGTTTGCCGATTATACGTGATATAAACGCCATCAACACGTCCTTTTGCTTTGCGTGTAGTCTCAGGACAATGAGCGGTTCTTCTCACACTGGGGATAGGCTTGTGTTTAACGTCCGTACCAACTGATTCCACTAATGTCTCCATCAGTTCAGGGCGGCTGTGCGTGTGTGAAAGAGGCTTTTGTCGTAAATTGTCACCAAACCTTCATGGAGTCTGAAGGTTTAAAATGATCTTCCTCTCCGACCTCTCAGAGCCAGGATGTGTGACGACTTCCTCAGTGTGTACCTGTATTCTTCTTTTGCCCTTGGCTTCACGGTACAGTTGAGTAGAGTTAGCAGACAAACAACAAGCTATGAATCACTGGATGTTTTCCCTGCTGCTCAGTGCTGAATCACAGAGTCAACACTGCAGCCTCAGCTGCAGCTTTCTCAACAGATTTATGTGAGTGATCAAAATGTCACAGTTCACCAGTGCGGAGATTTACGCCCCCGTGGTTGTGAAACCATTTTTAAACCGCACACCTTTACTCTGTAGTTTAGCCACAGCATTTCTGCGGGGAGATGTAGCATGACCAAATATTGATGCAGTTATGCCATTCGTGTAGCTGCACGTCACAGTGGGTTTGAGCTTCTGCATTTTCTTTTTTATTCCAGTGTGAAGATGAAGGCTTCAGCACTTTATCATACGTGTGTTTTGAGCAGAGAAATAAAGACCGTAGTCTCTCTGCCACCGACATACTCAGTCAGTAATCGGAGGGTGTGTCAGCGGGGACTTAGCTCCAGGTCGTTGCTGCCTCTGTAAGTGCCGGTTAGTAAAGCCCTAAAACACAGGTGTGAGCAGCCCACATTCACATCTTCTGTTGTGTATCGCACAACAAGGTGTTGGGTCACAATCATGCTCCTTGATACTCCAAACTCTCCGCAACAGGACCGTGATGTCAGGTGGAATGAATGAAGGGAAATAAGATGCCATTCGGTCTGATAGAAATCACAAATTAAAGTTAGTTTCAAGGTCACACATTTTAAAGAATTACTTTGTATTTCTGTCAAACCTTTACTGGTGTAAAATGTTTTTATTCTTCCACCTTCAGTTTCTGGCTGTGGCTGCGCAAGGAGAAGCTGCTTTGAACTGTCCAACTATCTGTGTGTGTGTGTGTGTGTGTGTGTGTGTGTGTGTGTGTGTGTGTGTGTGTGTGTGTGTCTGGCAGCTATTCATAAGTTCCTACCAGCGTTGTCTGTCAGCAGGTTGAGCAACACTCAAGGCCACGCCTACGCGGCCGATCCTGAGCTCCAGGCGACACAATCTCCGCTTGTTGTTTCTGCTGTTAGTCACAGCCCGGAGGCAGGAATTCTTCAGGAGGGATCATCGCTCATTACAGCTGCAGCTAACGAGCACTTAGCGTGGCACATAAAGCTGCAGGGTTGTTTGGAAAAGAAGGATTTTGTCGTACTTTTTTAGTGCCGACGAGTGCTACGATGGATCCATTACATGCATGTCTATTGATAATATGACGTATTGATCACCCGAACCTTCAAAATGAAAGGTTTCTAGGGAACCTTTAGATGGTCTTAGGGAGCTGGAGAACTCTCAAGTACAGATGCAACTTGAGGCGTTTTCTCGTATGAAATGTCTGGACCTGGTTCTCCGGAGCCTTTCAGCCGTGCAGCAGATTGTCCCTCTGATGCTTTATAATACTGAAAACACTCTGTTTGGCTCGGGCCAGGGGGTGGCTGGGTAAAACGTGCAGGAGGCAGGACACGACCCCAAAAACATTGCCGGTTCAATACCGAGTCTCTTGCCGTACCTTAAATTAGTTTGACGACTTTGCCGTCCCTTACCGATAGAAGCCCCTGAATCTTCTCGTCTCTCCAGTTAGAAATGTGTGTTTTCACATACAGCTCTTCCAGGAATGACGACATAGTTTCAGGGTTGCAGTGCGTGTGTGGAAGGGCCTTTAGGTGCTTCTTAGGACCCTTTTCTTCAGTAAAAACCCACAGGGGCCCTGAGGAGCACCAGAGGAGGGTCTATAACTTACGTGGCCTGAAAAGGGAAGTCTTCCCACTGACATCCACAATGTTGTAGGACTTGAAATGATTGGAGATGTTTTTACTTTTAGTCCCTTGTATTGGTCTCATTGGATTGTACGTTTCCCATGATGCAACTCAGTAGCACTTAAGACCGAACATGTAGGGTTTATGGTTGTTCCCAATGGTCCCCATTGAAGGGGGAATGAAGAGTCTACCGTCACACAGATGGGGCAGGGACTCGATGTGGTGCTCCTGGAAGACATGTATAGTGTTGCACACATGGAAAGGTCAAACGCACTTCCTCACCTCCACACACCAAAGTGGGCATTGGACTGTCGGTTTCTGGAAGTGACGGAGACGTCCGGACGCATCGGCGGGGGATGTCGAACTCGACCACTCTCCTCCCGAGCCACGGAACTCATCTTCACGGGTAACATGGAGGAGTGCGCCTTTAAAGCCACGCCGACAATCCTGCAGGTCCTTTCCTGTTTAGGTTTCATAAGCACTGTTTGCCTCAGAGCTGTGCTCAGCTCCAGCATGTGGATCAAGAGCTCTCTGGCCTCAACCCGGCCTCGCACATCACTGCCCCCACACAGCAGTGTCGCTGGCTTAGAAATGATGGACGACTGATGTGGAGGCCCAGCTCCCACCAGACGCTGCACCGGGTGGAGCGTTCTCTCTGCTGGTGGACGGTATCGTCTGACGTGCCAGGTCAGGAAAAGAGGGAGAGAAGGAGGGGGCGGAAGGAGAAAAAGGGGGATGTTGGAAAAGAGAGAAGGGCAGACTGTAGGAAGAGGAAGAAACAACGAAAATAATTAAAAAGAGGGGATTGCTGCGCTGTATTTGTCTGTTTCTCGTCTTTATCATACAATTCAAGAATCTGGATGTGTTTGTGTGTGTGGTGACACCTCTGGAATGTGAGGCAATAGGAGAGTTGTGTGTTTGTCTGCGGAGGCTGTGGAATGCTGTAGTAAGTGGGGCCGAGAGAGAGAGAGAGAGAGAGAGACAGAGAGAGACAGAGAGAGACAGAGAGAGAGAGAGAGAGAGAGAGAGAGACAGAGAGAGAGAGACAGAGACAGAGAGAGAGAGAGAGAGAGAGAGAGAGAGAGAGAGGCCCAGGCTCGCTTTAGCAATAGCAGTGATACAGAAACACACACACACACGATACAGTAGACCATCTGCAGGGCCTGGAATAACTAAATACTATACAATCCACATCTTCATATGTCATGTTCACAGTTTTAGTACAACAATAAATACCTTTGGTGTTTTCCTCACGTAAGTTATAGAACCTCCTCTGGTGCTCCTCAGACACAAGATTATGTTCTGCATAATCTTTATCAATGTCATTAAAGAGCTGGGTTGTATTTATGTTGTTCTTTAAAATGATCCTGAACCTGGTGCGAAGGAATATTTCACAGAAGAGAATGTTGAGATGTTGAGTTGTCATTTTTCAGAAGTCAAAATTCATAGAATTAGTAAAATAAAGATCATTCATCATAGTCAACCAATAGATAATGAAGCAAACTCTTTAAAAAAGAGGAATGTTTCACTCTGTAAACATCAGACAGTGAAGGTCCACAACAAGCTCACACAACATATCGTTCATCGCGAGAAGCATAAAAGATTAACTCATCAAATTCTTCGCATTTGATTGGACCGCTAATAAGTGGGCGGGCTCCCTCCCCACTGAAAGTTGCATATTGATGGATGTGGTTGGTATTAGCATACGTGTGCACGTCGTGTTTTGTTTTTACAAGAAAAGATGATTGACATAAAATTTATATTCCATCATTTCTTTTTTTTGCATATTTGTTAAATGGGTGCAAAATGTGACCATGGATGTGATTTAAAAGGGCTACAATTGTTTAAATATAAATCGTCAGAACCTGAGAACAGAACACAATTTGACTTTTGGAAGAAATGAAACCAAAACACACAAATCACCATGAGAGTGTGGAGTCTCATGTGGAGTCTTGTCTGGTTACACAACAAATATTTTACCACCTTCACGCACACACACACACACACACACACACACACACCATGTAATGAGGTATAAGGACCAGGCAATAACACAAGACTTTCTGTCTCCCGACACACACAAGATAGAAAATTGTCACGAAGAAACACTCAGAGTGCAAAACTGGGA
>CM042223.1:27423497-27560997 GCA_023566465.1 Cottus gobio | reverse complement strand
GCTCATCGTCATCGCTCATCGTCATCGCTCATCGTCATCGCTCATCGTCACCGCTCATCGCTCATCGTCATCGCTCATCGTCATCGCTCATCGTCACCGCTCATCGTCATCGCTCATCGTCATCGCTCATCGTCACCGCTCATCGTCATCGCTCATCGTCATCGTTCATCGTCATCGCTCATCGTCATCGCTCATCGTCATCGTCACCGCTTATCGTCACCGCTCATCGCTCATTGTCATCGCTCATCGTCACCGCTCATCGCTCATCGTCATCGCTCATCGTCATCGCTCATCGTCACCGCTCATCGCTCATCGTCATCGCTCATCGCTCATCGTCATCGCTCATCGTCATCGCTCATCGCTCATCGCTCAACGTCATCGCTCATCGTCACCGCTCATCGCTCATCGTCATCGCTCATCGCTCATCGCTCATCGTCATCGTCATCGCTCATCGTTCATCGTCATCGCTCATCGTCATCGCTCATCGTCATCGTCACCGCTCATCGTCATCGTTCATCGTCATCGCTCATCGTCATCGCTCATCGTCATCGCTCATCGTCATCGCTCAACGTCATCGCTCATCGTCATCGTTCATCGTCACCGCTCATCGTCATCGTCATCGCTCATCGTCATCGCTCATCGTCATCGCTCAACGTCATCGCTCATCGTCACCGCTCATCGTCACCGCTCATCGTCACCGCTCAACGTCACCGCTCATCGTCACCGCTCATCGCTCATCGCTCATCGTCATCGCTCATCGCTCATCGTCATCGCTCATCGCTCATCGTCATCGCTCATCGTCATCGCTCATCGCTCATCGTCAGCGCTCATCGTCAGCGCTCATCGTCATCGCTCATCGTCATCGTCATCGCTCATCGTCATCGCTCATCGTCATCGCTCATCGTCATCGCTCATCGCTCATCGTCAGCGCTCATCGTCATCGCTCATCGTCATCGCTCATCGTCACCGCTCATCGTCATCGCTCATCGCTCATCGTCATCGTTCATCGTTCATCGTCACCGCTCATCGCTCAACGTCATCGCTCATCGTCATCGCTCATCGTCATCGCTCATCGTCATCGCTCATCGTCATCGCTCATCGTCATCGCTCATCGTCATCGCTCATCGTCATCGCTCATCGTCCATCGCTCATCGTCATCGCTCATCGTCATCGCTCATCGTCACCGCTCATCGCTCATCGTCATCGCTCATCGTCATCGCTCAACGTCATCGCTCATCGTCATCGCTCATCGCTCATCGCTCATCGTCATCGCTCATCGTCACCGCTCATCGTCACCGCTCATCGTCACCGCTCATCGTCATCGTCATCGCTCATCGTCATCGCTCATCGTCACCGCTCATCGTCACCGCTCATCGTCACCGCTCATCGTCATCGCTCTGCAGGAGGAAGCTGCTGAATTCATGTTTACTGCCACAACGTACTCACTTTTAAATGTCACGTGGAAGCCCAACGTTAGGTACTACATAAACAACCTTTTAACAGGCGTACTGTGATCTAGAAGTCTTCCCAGGTCTAGGGTTTACATAAATGAGATGAGTGGTGGTTCTGAAACCACAAGGTAGCCGGTTCGATCCCCGGTCTCCCCACTGCTCCTTCATTACTAACCCTGTGGGACTAATAAGGGATTTAAAATGAAACAAAGGCCAGTCTGAAAGGGATCTTTGGCACAGTTTAGACCAGGTCCCGGGTCAGGTTTTGGATACACCATCATCGTACTCACGACCACACTCGATCATGAATAATTCTAGAAGAACCCTTTTGTCCCCATCGGACATCCACCGTGTAAATAGCGTCTGCGTGTCCCACTGGCCGCTCACAGGAGACAGAAATAGAGAGCATGAGGACCTACCAGGGTGATTCTCAGACCTCGGGGTCGAGTCGCTGACTCATCGTCCAATCAGCAGGGTCCGTGAATCATCCTCACTGCTGCACTTCCTGTTTCTCTGGACGCTGGAAAAAAGATTTCTGTGCAAGTGTCCGGGTGTTGTGTTGGCCTCATGAAAATAAATTGTATGTGAACACAGTCTGTATTTCCTCCAGTGTGTGTGTGTGTGTGTGTGGGCATGCACATGAGAGAGACTGCAGCGAGAGCAGTCGATGCTGCTCCAGTGTATCCAGTGTCTTGTTGTGTTGGACTTCAGGTGCGAGGGAGCCGTTGAGCTGAATAATGTGATCAGCACGTTTGCTGCGCAGCAATCCCAGTCAAAGCAATACCAAGTGCAAGGCAGCAGATGCTATTCTAGATCTCATCCTCATCACACCTCCTGTGAAACGATGCGATATGTCCAGACAGCCCATGTCCGTGCAGAGGGACATCTCTCCCCAGTTATCTCATTCATCCATTCATCCTCATTTATTGCACTGCGTTAACTGTTAAATGTGTATTGTTAAATGTTAAATGTATGCACCTTCCCGCCAGGACAAATTCCTTGTATGTGTAAGCATACATGGCAATAAATGGTTCTGATTCTGATTCTGATTATCTGTTATGACATAAAAGATACTGCTGCTTTTAATGATAACAATCATTTGTATCTGATACGGTTTTAAAATGTTGAACGGTTCAATTACCTCATTCCAAATTCATAAAATGACATCAAGGTTCAGTCCAGAATCTGTGAAAATGCAACAATTGTTCATTTGGAAAGTGGAACAGCTGATGCAGTCTCCTACGTCACAGATGCTCTTGGTGCTCAGAGTCCTTCAGTCAGACTTCAGTCAGACTTCAGTCAGACTCGTTCTGCAGAGTGAGGAGACGAGAGGCGGCTCTGACCGGAGGCCGGCTGTGGGTGGAGCGGCCGTTAGGGCGGCCAGCGCTGGGGCAAAGCTGCACCCAACAGGGAAAAGAAAGGTGTTTGGCACGTATATATATCTTTTCCTTTTAAAAGGGAATTCTCTCCGAGCGCATCAACACAACCAGTGAATGAATTTGATGAAGCGAGTACATCAGGGTCGAGTGTCCCTCCTCTGTCTCGTTCCTCCAGCGAAGAAAAGAAAAGTCCGCCTGTAAATCTTGAAGCCGATTAAATGGCCTCATTTAAATGTGACCAGGGCTTTGTGCTGAGGTTGGTGTGTGTGTGTGTGTGTGTGTGTGTGTGTGTGTGTGTGTGTGTGTGTGTGTGTGTGTGTGTGTGTGTGTGTGTGTGTGTGTGTGTGTGTGTGAAGTTGGCATAAGGCCAGTACAGGCTGTACTAGTCTGTGATAGTTGGGGCGGAACTCAGACACGGAGAGGGAGGAGAGAGGGTTAGGGTTCAGATGTGAACCACAAATATTGGTTTAGTTTCAAAGAGTTCTAGAAAGACTGAGGGGAGGGTGTGTGTGTGTGTGTGTGTGTGTGTGTGTGTGTGTGTGTGTGTGTGTGGTGATCTTTTCTGCTTCTATGTTAAAAGTTGTCACTTCCGTACTATTCCCGATGCCCCGTTCTGCTCACTAAATGTTGGAGAACCACGCGTCCGATGGGTTTTGAATATGTTATCAGAACTGTTCACGACATCCGATCGCAGTCCAGCGTCCTTGTACTTTGCCCCTCTCTTTGTTCTGCATCCGATCACATGTTGCAGCATGTCATTTGTGCAACAAAACAAAAGTGATTCAGAGTACGGCTGCCGTCCTGGTCGTGTGCACAGCTGAGGCTGGACTCCTCCCACAGACTACAGCGTTCATCCTCTGTGGGTTTCCAGGTCCAATCTCATTCTAAATGTCTGAAACAAAACATGACAGCGGTGCGGCAGCTCTGGGAAGATATTTGTCAAACAAGTGTTGACTCTTCCCTCTAAGACAACAAAGCATGTGACTGACGGTTCACATCCAGCAGTCATCGTCGGCTTCCTTTAACCGAGACCACCGTCTTTCTCAACCCCTGAGCTGTTGTTTTTCACACATGACAACAGCTGTATGGCTCCCATTCACCAGTCATTTGCTAAATCTGTCACACACACATTTAAATGTAAGTTCTGACTGTCGATCAGTCTGACTGCAGACTGGAGGCCATGTGTCGGGTCTTTCTTGTCGCCTTGCTTTGTGAAGGCTTTGTGAAGGATTGTGTATGTGTATTGATGCTTTACATTTCCTCCCTCTGCAGAACGTGCTGGCCAAGGCGCTGTACGACAATGTGGCGGAGTCTTCGGACGAGCTGTCCTTCCGTAAAGGCGACATCATGACGGTGTTGGAGCGCGACACGCAGGGCCTGGACGGCTGGTGGCTCTGCTCCCTCCACGGTCGCCAGGGCATCGTCCCCGGCAACCGCCTCAAGATCCTGGTCGGCATGTACGACAGCAGGCAACAGGCCACGCCGGAGCCGGCTGCTTCCTGTCCCTCCTCCCAGGTGCAGCGGCCCCTCCCCCCTCTGAGCGCCTACGCCAAAACGTCTCCGGTGTCTGCCGGCGTCACTACCTCCTCCTCCGGGTACCCCGTCAAGCCCCTCAACTCCACACAGTACTCGTCTATGCACCCGGCCTACTCCGCCTCCAGCCCCGCGCAGCCCAACCCAGACTCCATCTACATGATGCCCCCCTCCCACGGCCCCAAACCAAGTCCACAAAGTCTGTACCAGATCCCCTCCGGCCCAAGCGGACTCCCTCCAGGACCCCCCAGCAAGGCCCCGCTTCGAGCCCAGAGACAGTACCAGCTGCCTGGGCAGGACATCTACCAGGTGCCCCCTTCTGTTGGCCCAGCACCGGGCCTGGGAGCCGTCCCGGCTGGAGGAACCGGAGCCGGGCAGGATGTGTACCAAGTGCCCCCCTCCCTGGACAAGAGGAACTGGGAGAGCAGCAACAAGCCACTGGGCAAGGTAAGGAATGACAGGATTGAGAGAAACATTATGGGATGGATGAATGCTCTCAGTTTGGAGGAACTGAGGAAGGAAAGGAAAGAAGGACTGATCTTGAAGTAACAGATGAGAATAGAACATTTAGCTTACAGTTTTTTTCAGGCGCTACCAAGCGTTTCTCCAACCAGTGGTCACATTTTCAAAACTCTAAACACAATCAGCACAGCATCGGTCTTTTGTGGCCATACCATTCACACATTTCATGTTGTTTTCAAACAATATGCAGTCAGTGAACACATTTCCACAATGCTTACATTTTCTTAACAGACAAGCTATACATCCCAACAAAATTATGGATTGTTTTTGTATTATTTACGAATGTTAACACACAACATCCAACAATGGCAAAACCAATATTCCAAACCTTAGATACAGTCTAAAAACCTCTTCTGCAATGATATCAGTTCTAAAACAATATATCTCAGCTGATAATAAACAAACAATTGAATAATTGACACACAGCTGATTTATGTTGGGTAAATTTGGCAAACTGATTCCAGTCTGGCTTAGACTCAGTGGCATTACTTATACAGTAAAAGGAGGACTTTGAGGAGTCATGTTCCCCCCCTTTTTATCTGGGCTTTTTGCTGTTGTTTGTTTGTTCAGAATGCTCTTGTGTGTTTCATGGATATTTTGTTCACTGTAAGCAATACTGTAAAACCTTTTCTGTTCTATCATACTGCAAACAGTATTTATACTGTACCTCCTGTAGTAAACAGTAAAGGGAAAAAAAAACAGATTTGTTTTTTACTGGAATGCTTTTGAATGTGAACATTACATATGGACATACAGTTCCCAACCAAGACATTTAGTGTAAAAACAGTGGATTGCATGTTTTGCATGCAAATACCTGTAAAACTGAAACATAAAAGTCTATGCAGTTTTTGTAATGTCAGCAATAGCCAGTATTTTGAAACCTGGTGTACTTTGATTGACTGGAAGGACCTTGTGAAGTGAAAACAAGAGTTATTCTTTGACAGAATAATTTCATTTTGAGTCAGATTTCCAGTGTTTTGGTAAAGTTAGTGTGTGCAGAGAAAGATGTGTTCTATTTTGAAATGAAGAGTTAGTATATATTTAACAAAATGTGTTTTTGAGAAGAAAATTATCCATTTGGCCAATTGTGGTTTGTAGGTGTGAGTCTGTGTTAAGAGTTTAGAAAAAGTATCTGAAGTATGGGTAAGCGCTTGTTAGCGATTGAAAAAAACTAATTGTTCCTGGCCTGAGCAGCGGATGTTTTTGTGTCATGCACACACACACACACACACACAAACACACACACACGTCCTGCTATTGTCACTGTTTTCTGGTGTATGGGCGTAAATTGTTTTGTGATAAGGTTATTGTTTTATGATGATGCTTAAAGCTGCAGACTGCAAATTTATAAAAAATAACTTTTTGTCATATTTGCTCAAGCTGTCACTATAACCTAAATGCCTAAATGTCTAAAATCATAAAAGGCACAAGTATAGAGATCTAGACCTTCAGTGCTGTTTCATTGTTTCATTCACAATGCTCCATGTGCCATTACCCATCTTGAAGGATATTCACTTGCAGTTGGCCTGACTAAAACTAAGACATCTGGTATTATTACATCATCCTCAGTGGTGGTGGGAAAGAAAAAACTACAAAATGAAATGCTAGAATCCCACGGCGTTTTTTTTTTATGGATTTAAGTCTTTACGCTCCACATCACGACGCCTCTGCTGTCCCAAAACTACCTGCTGAACAGTTCACCTGATGGGAGGGAACGCTCAGGAATACTGAGAGGAGACAGCGGAGCGAAACAGAATAAACAGTAGGCAGTGTGTGTGTGTGTGTGTGTGTGTGTGTGTGTGTGTGTGTGTGTGTGTGTGTGTGTGTGTGTGTGTGTGTGTGTGTGTGCAGAGGAGGAAGACCAGTGAAATAATAAGATTGTTAATAATTCAGCTCTGATCTTGTGGTTCGGTGAGTAAGCACTTTACTGCGCCAGCAGGTGACAGGCTGTGTGTGTGTGTGTGTGTGTGTGTGTGTGTGTGTGTGTGTGTGTGTGTGTGTGTGTGAGACGTCGGGCTCATCTGTTCCTTAACACATGAAGTCGACCGTGTCCCTCTGTCGGTCTCTAAACTGCTTCATAATGAATTCATATGCAGGAAGTGAAGCTGACGGCCTTCATCATACATTCAGTGGGACGAGGTTGTCGTGACTCACGAGGAATTTAAATAAAACCGATTCTCCGGGCAGACACAATATCGCCGTCATCTTCACATTAAGAATGTAAGCCCTGGCCATTAACTTCGACTGCTTTTAAGCACCAGAAGTCATGGTTGTAAACGGGGACTCCACCTCCCCGGAGGAGAAACCCTTCACAAGTCTTCCGTGGGAGCTGAAGGCCGGCTCGGCTCGGCCCAGAGGGGAGCTCTGGTCTCGTTGGTCTGGTTCGGTTTCACGGGTCAAACCGACCCGCATCACAGTCTGAGAGAACGCACTAAATGTCACATGATGAACGCCGTCAGCTTCAGCTCAAATGTCCCATCGACTACTAAAGTGTTAGTGTACTGTTTAGGATGGGGTGAGATACTCTCAATATTCATGAACTCACACATTTATGTATTTTTGATTTATATATAAATCCCTCCATCTACAAACAATATATTTCAATGCATAGAGAAATAGTAATTATTACATGGATTCTGTGAATTTCTATTATATTTATTTAAAACAAGAAACCTCTGTGTGTGCATCAGAATTGTGTTTATTTATATGTGGATGGAGAGAGAGAGAATAGTATTTTATTGCATTGGAGACCATAAGAGGGCTGGTCACCCATTGGTTCATGGCCTCCAGTGAGCAGAAGTGACCATATTTGGACTGCGGAGGCGTGACGTCAGGTAGTGACCTGTCAATCACCTTGTAGCCCCGCCCTAAAGCATCCCCTGCTTTATGGTCTGTTTGACTCTAAATGAGCATAATGTACTAAATGAACATCATGCTGTATTGAAGAAGACTTGAAACTAGAGATTGAGACATAAACTCATGTTTACAATGTTTACTGAGGTCCGGTCTCATGAGGTCCGGTCTCATGAGGTCCGGTCTCATGAGGTCCAGTCTCACGAGGTCCAGGTCTCATGAGGTCCAGTCTCACGAGGTCCAGGTCTCATGAGGTCCGGTCTCATGAGGTCCAGTCTCACGAGGTCCAGGTCTCATGAGGTCCGGTCTCATGAGGTCCAGTCTCACGAGGTCCAGGTCTCATGAGGTCCGGTCTCATGAGGTCCGGTCTCATGAGGTCCGGTCTCATGAGGTCCAGTCTCACGAGGTCCAGGTCTCATGAGGTCCAGTCTCACGAGGTCCAGGTCTCATGAGGTCCGGTCTCATGAGGTCCAGTCTCACGAGGTCCAGGTCTCATGAGGTCCAGGTCTCATGAGGTCCGGTCTCATGAGGTCCAGGTCTCATGAGGTCCGGTCTCATGAGGTCCAGTCTCACGAGGTCCAGGTCTCATGAGGTCCGGTCTCACGAGGTCCAGGTCTCATGAGGTCCAGGTCTCATGAGGTCCAGGTCTCATGAGGTCCGGGTCTCAATGAAGCGGCTCGTCTGCATACAGAGGCCTCAGTGATGGAGACACTGAGGTCAACAGTACTTATGGTTTTCAGTTCATACTTCATTTTAATACATTTATAGGGATGTTTATATGTTTCTGCTGATCAGTTCCACCACACCACTGTAGTGGATTCATCCGCCCCTGAACGTAGTCCCCTGATGAACATGCTATTCCCTCCTGTTGGAGTAGAGTGTGTTGGGGCTGCAGAGGCCATGGGAGGGGCGGCTTCTTTTAAAGGCTTGGAGCTGAGGGTTCAGGGTTCTGGCTGTCCACATGGCATTATGGGATTTCCTTTTAACACTCAAATATCAAAAACGTACGATTAAAGGTTTGTTAACCTCAGATGTGAATATTTTTTCCATATATATATTTCCTTTTGGAATGGCCCATTAGCTCATTCAGAGTTTGGAAAACTGATATTTGAATATTTGTGTATTTGTGGATCCATTTAAAAGGTCTGACTTAATGTTTTCCATCAGCGTTGAGGACAAGTGGTGAGAAAGAAGTGTGTGTGTGTGTGCGTGTGTGTGTGTGTGTGTGTGTGTGTGTGTGTGTGTGTGTGTGTGTGTGTGTGTAATGTAATGTGTGTGCGTGTGTGTGCGTCACATGCTTTATGTATTTACCTTGCCGATGCCCTTCATTGTTATGAGCCGCTCTTGTGCTCACTTAACCCCCACCGTACAAACACACGCACACAACTAAAACGACACACACTCCACTCCCACCGGTTAGTCATTAAGAGATAAGGGGACACCTGCTGGGGGACGACTCCGCTCTCACTCTCTCACTCTCTCACTCTCTCACTCTCACTCACGCACTCATTCGCCTGGATGACGCAGTAATTGAAGAGTGATGAAAGCCAGCTTTATTCCTTTGTGTTCTTGAAATGACAGAATATTCTGTTATTATCAAGTTGGCATTTACGTTGACATTGGGAGACGTAGTTTGAGTCATTTGGGTTCAATCATCATCACATGACCTAAGTATAGAGCTTTGGTCATGTGATGACAGCCTCCTCATCCCACTTGCTCAACAAGAAGTTCAGAAATACCTCGTAAATAAATTACAATTAAATGAAGTGAAGGGTTTTATTTATATAAGTTGTAAAGGCTAGAAACCTGGAATGTTGATTTCTCATCCGAAATGTGTCCACAGCATGTGTGTGTGTGTGTGTGTGTGTGTGTGTGTGTGTGTGTGTGTGTGTGTGTGTGTGTGTGTGTCAGGAGGTCAAGCAGTAGTGTCAGCTGTCATCGTAGGCGTTGATGTGCTAGTAGGGGTGTGTCAGCAGCCACGTGTCTCCCAGCTTAACACACACACGCACGCACGCACGCACGCACACACACACACACACACACACACACACACACACACACACACACACACACAGGGACAGTTGAAGACTCAGACACTGAGATCAGTCTGATTACTGAAACATCACATTGTCACAGTGTTTTGTATCATTAAAGTGAATGAGGGTAACACAGTTGTGACAGTGATCTTATAGCTTGTGTTGCTATTAAAATACGCTAATACGTAAATGTTATAATTAATATCCAGTGAAATTATTGTAACCTCCGACACACACAGTGAACCTATTTGTTGCAGTGTAGAACATGTACAAAGCAGCTGCTGTTTATTCCACAGATGAGGGAAAACATTTACATTTTCAAAGCGCCGCATTATGGGACACATTTTCATGCTGCCTACAGAAATATGAATAATCTAAACAAGGCGATGAATATTTGAATGCAAGTCAAAGTGGAATTTGTTAGATAAATAGTGTGTGTGTGCGTGCGTGTGTGTGCACGTGTGTGTGTGTGCGTGTGTGTGTGTGTGTGTGTGTGTGTGTGAGGCTCCGTTCTGCACCACATGCTGAGAGATTAACTGGAGACTAATGAAGTCAACGCGGCTGTCTGGCACACTCCCACACACACACACACACACACTCATATCTGTAGACATGGCCGTGTCACACACACACACACACACACACACTCATATCTGTAGACATGGCCGTGTCACACACACACACACAGACACACACTCATATCTGTAGACATCTTTTGTTTTGCTCATTGCTTTGTTCATTTTTAGTCTATTTAAAGCTTTCTGTGTTGAGATTAAAGACAGAGTCGTGCTTTGTGCTCACAACAGTCCACTTTCAAAGCCTGGTCGTACACGTACTGTTTACAGTTTTTTTCAATCGCTAACAAGCGCTTACCCATACTTCAGATACTTTTTCTAAACTCTTAACACAGACTCACACCTACAAACCACAATTGGCCAAATGGATAATTTTCTTCTCAAAAACACATTTTGTTAAATATATACTAACTCTTCATTTCAAAATAGAACACATCTTTCTCTGCACACACTAACTTTACCAAAACACTGGAAATCTGACTCAAAATGAAATTATTCTGTCAAAGAATAACTCTTGTTTTCACTTCACAAGGTCCTTCCAGTCAATCAAAGCACACCAGGTTTCAAAATACTGGCTATTGCTGACATTACAAAAACTGCATAGACTTTTATGTTTCAGTTTTACAGGTATTTGCATGCAAAACATGCAATCCACTGTTTTTACACTAAATGTCTTGGTTGGGAACTGTATGTCCATATGTAATGTTCACATTCAAAAGCATTCCAGTAAAAACCAAATCTGTTTTTTTTCCCCTTTACTGTTTACTACAGGAGGTACAGTATAAATACTGTTTACAGTATGATAGAACAGAAAAGGTTTTACAGTATTGCTTACAGTGAACAAAATATCCATGAAACACACAAGAGCATTCTGAACAAAAAAACAACAGCAAAAAGCCCAGATAAAAAGGGGGGGAACATGACTCCTCAAAGTCCTCCTTTTACTGTATAAGTAATGCCACTGAGTCTAAGCCAGACTGGAATCAGTTTGCCCAATTTACCCAACATAAATCAGCTGTGTGTCAATTATTCAATTGTTTGTTTATTATCAGCTGAGATATATTGTTTTAGAACTGATATCATTGCAGAAGAGGTTTTTAGACTGTATCTAAGGTTTGGAATATTGGTTTTGCCATTGTGGGATGTTGTGTGTTAACATTCGTAAATAATACAAAAACAATCCATAATTTCGTTGGGAGGTCTAGCTTGTCTGTTAAGAAAATGTAAGCATTGTGGAAATGTGTTCACTGACTGCATATTGTTTGAAAACAACATGAAATGTGTGAATGGTATGGCCACAAAAGACCGATGCTGTGCTAATTGTGTTTAGAGTTTTGAAAATGTGACCACTGGTTGGAGAAACGCTTGGTAGCGCCTGAAAAAAACTGTAATGTGATATTCTGAATATCTTTGGTAACTCTATACAGTACTGCCTAAAACAACCTCTCTATTTGTTTCTCTATTATATTAAACTCACGTCACCAAACAGGATTTCATGATTCTTGAGAGAAAATGGATCAAAACCACCAGAATGGCAACACAGAGGTTGTTGACTAGTGGAAACCAATTTATAATCATTGACTGTATTTTTATTTCAATATTTGCTTAAAATATAAATATAAATAAAAAATAATCTTGGTCTCGGTAGTTTTAAAGTGTTTGGTGGTAGGAAGTCAAACACATCATCAGTCTCTGTTTTTGTTTCTCACCAAAAAGGAAATCTGTTCCCCCCAAACTCATTTTCTATGGTTTCCCTTGACGACGGGGTCATTAGTCTTCACCCTGCCCCAGAACCTGCATGCTGGAAACGACCAACACCTTTCTGACTGCACAGTCCCACCAATGCAACGTGATGGCATGCTAATAAATCAATACTTTAGTTATAATTGTATTTTTCCCCATCACTGTGGTGCTGCAACTTGGTGTGAGTGTGTGAGGGAGACGGCCAGACACACAGTCTGAGCACGCACACATGCACAAGAACACACACACGCCACACCATGTGGCGCTGGATTCCAGTTCACAGGGGTATGAGTGTGTGTTGGTTCTCTCATGGAGGCCCTGCACTAATCTGTTAAGACCCCCTGCACTGCCTCTTGGTGCCCCGTGTGTGTGTGTGTGTGTGTGTGTGTGTGTGTGTGTGTGTGTGTGTGTGTGTGTGTGTGTGTGTGTGTGTGTGTGCGTGCGTGTGTGCGTGCGTGTGTGCGTGTGTGTGTGTGTGTGTGTGTGTGTTGCCACATGCTCCACATAGCTGCACGGTATTCACAGGCCGGGGCTCCAACCCCTCCTCCACACTCACTCTGTGTTTCTTTAGGACTACATTGGTACACTCCAGCAGCAGTGACAGTGAGCATGGGTGTGGCCCGGTGGTAGAGCGGGTCGTCCTTCAATCAGAAGATCGGCGGCCCGATGCCTGACATCAGCGTATGAATAGGTGTCAGTCGGTGAATGACATCTAGTGACAAACAGTGGGATGCTGGTAGTTTTTTATTTGAGAAAAAGTCAAAGAAAGGGGTGCGCTGGATTCGTTGCACCAAGACAAGACCAAGACACAATAATTGTTCTACTTTTAAAACATACAAATGAGGCCTCATCTAACGGTAACTTCTGGTGAGTTCAGGATAAAGGTAGTAAAATGTGTATTTGACACTAGTCTGGAGAGAAGATGGCTGCAGAGTCTCAAACAAGCCCAGTGAATTAAAATACATGTGTCTGAGTGAGAGCACGGTACAGATTAGAAGCAGCCTCGTCAACCCACCCAACCCTCGTCCTGTAATTAGGCCTCTCTCTATTTTTACCCCGTTTTCTCTTTCAACTTCACATCTGCACTGCAAAGATTTATTTATGTTTCCCCGCTGCAGCTGCACGTATAGAACGTCTATTTTATTTATTTTGTTCTCCTCGTGGTTTCAGCGGTCATTTTGAAAACGGAAGATCGGCTTCATTGTGAGAATGTCATCCAGCTTTTTGTTTGTAGCGCGATGCCCACGTCCTGGGTTATCAGCATCTGTCCTCTTTTATGTCTTTCTTTTTTCCTTGTGAGCAAGAGAAAGAAAACGAGAGGAAGAGAGCTGTGCTGCTGGGAGGAGGTGAGGGACGCCGCTCGGAGCAAAGGTCATCTGTTGAACAATGACTCCTGCTTGACGTGGTCGCACGAGCGGAACAAGAGCCTCACATGGCCAAGACGTTCTCCCTCGCTGAGTCCTCATAGATGAACGCGTGTGAAGGCTTTTTCTATTTATTTTTTACTGTTGGTAGGCCAGAGGAGCCGCAGCTTTTTTTGAGGTCACTGATGTATTCTGAATACACGACACTGAGAATGTTCCTCACTGGGTATGTAGGTCAGTAACTCTGGAAGTATACAGCCGTCCTCTCGGTGATGTGTGCAGCTGTGTGCGGGGCTGTGTGCAGCTGTGTGCGGGGCTGTGTGCAGCTGTGTGCAGCTGTGTGCAGCTGTGTGCAGCTGTGTGCGGGGCTGTGTGCAGCTGTGTGCGGGGCTGTGTGCAGCTGTGTGCGGGGCTGTGTGCAGCTGTGTGCAGCTATGTGCAGCTATGTGCAGCTGTGTGCGGGGCTGTGTGCGGGGCTGTGTGCAGCTGTGTGCAGCTGTGTGCGGGGCTGTGTGCGGATGTGTGCAGCTGTGTGCAGCTGTGTGCGGGGCTGTGTGCGGGGCTGTGTGC
The DNA here is from genome assembly GCA_023566465.1 of Cottus gobio. NCBI lineage: Eukaryota > Metazoa > Chordata > Actinopteri > Perciformes > Cottidae > Cottus > Cottus gobio. Next base: position 27,546,971 of record CM042223.1, on the reverse strand, counting down.
GGGGCTGTGTGCGGGGCTGTGTGCAGCTGTGTGCGGGGCTGTGTGCAGCTGTGTGCAGCTGTGTGCGGGGCTGTGTGCAGCTGTGTGCAGCTGTGTGCGGGGCTGTGTGCAGCTGTGTGCAGCTGTGTGCGGGGCTGTGTGCAGCTGTGTGCGCGGCTGTGTGCGGCTGTGTGCGGATGTGTGCAGCTGTGTGCAGGGCTGTGTGCAGCTGTGTGCGGGGCTGTGTGCAGCTGTGTGCAGCTGTGTGCAGCTGTGTGCAGGGCTGTGTGCAGCTGTGTGCAGCTGTGTGCGGGGCTGTGTGCAGCTGTGTGCAGCTGTGTGCGGGGCTGTGTGCAGCTGTGTGCGCGGCTGTGTGCGGCTGTGTGCGGATGTGTGCAGCTGTGTGCGGGGCTGTGTGCAGCTGTGTGCGGGGCTGTGTGCAGCTGTGTGCAGCTGTGTGCAGCTGTGTGCGGGGCTGTGTGCAGCTGTGTGCGGGGCTGTGTGCAGCTGTGTGCAGCTGTGTGCGGGGCTGTGTGCAGCTGTGTGCGGGGCTGTGTGCAGCTGTGTGCGGGGCTGTGTGCAGCTGTGTGCGCGGCTGTGTGCGGATGTGTGCGGGGCTGTGTGCAGCTGTGTGCAGCTATGTGCAGCTATGTGCAGCTGTGTGCGGGGCTGTGTGCGGGGCTGTGTGCAGCTGTGTGCAGCTGTGTGCGGGGCTGTGTGCGGATGTGTGCAGCTGTGTGCAGCTGTGTGCGGGGCTGTGTGCGGGGCTGTGTGCGGGGCTGTGTGCGGGGCTGTGTGCAGCTGTGTGCGGGGCTGTGTGCAGCTGTGTGCAGCTGTGTGCGGGGCTGTGTGCAGCTGTGTGCAGCTGTGTGCGGGGCTGTGTGCAGCTGTGTGCAGCTGTGTGCGGGGCTGTGTGCAGCTGTGTGCGCGGCTGTGTGCGGCTGTGTGCGGATGTGTGCAGCTGTGTGCAGGGCTGTGTGCAGCTGTGTGCGGGGCTGTGTGCAGCTGTGTGCAGCTGTGTGCAGCTGTGTGCAGGGCTGTGTGCAGCTGTGTGCAGCTGTGTGCGGGGCTGTGTGCAGCTGTGTGCAGCTGTGTGCGGGGCTGTGTGCAGCTGTGTGCGCGGCTGTGTGCGGCTGTGTGCGGATGTGTGCAGCTGTGTGCGGGGCTGTGTGCAGCTGTGTGCGGGGCTGTGTGCAGCTGTGTGCAGCTGTGTGCAGCTGTGTGCGGGGCTGTGTGCAGCTGTGTGCGGGGCTGTGTGCAGCTGTGTGCAGCTGTGTGCGGGGCTGTGTGCAGCTGTGTGCGGGGCTGTGTGCAGCTGTGTGCGGGGCTGTGTGCAGCTGTGTGCGCGGCTGTGTGCGGATGTGTGCAGCTGTGTGCAGCTGTGTGCAGCTGTGTGCCAGCTTCATCCCGTCTGCAGAGGGGGCTGCTCTGTGGAGCCGGCCCGTCACAGCTCAGGGATCAACCTCAAGTCTGTCGATTCCAGTGCTGCCACATCATTTGGGTGCATATGAGGAGGTTATAGGAGCTCATGTGCACCCATAAAAAAAACGTAAAAAAATGAAAATGGTTGGAGACAATCGCCCCTCAGAACAGAGTTACAGCAGCAACTTCCCTTCTCAGCTGCCATCAAAGGGGAAACACATATGTTGTCAGCCTTGAAACAGTGTTGTAGAAGACGTCAGCATGCTAGCGATTTATTTATTTTCATTTTATTTTCATAATTGAATCATCATACCATCAACCATCATACACTAAACCACATGAAACTAAGACAATACGAAGGTTATCTGCATGTTTTAATCTTCATTAATGAAGAAAACTCTTTCTTCTTTTGCTCGTGTGCCTTTATGCTTTTTTGCTTTTGCTTTCGTCGCCATCTAGCCGATGATTCACAAGGCATCCTGGGAGATTTCTCACAGCCTTTGCTTTTGAGTGCGTTTCCAACTAATTTCCGTTTGGAGAGCGAAATAGTGCGACCACATGGCTCTGGCCCCCATCCCAACGAGCATGGGGACGCCGAGGAGACGCTATGGTTAGCTTAGCATACGACAGCTTGTTTGGCTCTGAACCGGGTTCACGTGTCAGCACCTCTTTTTTGTGCGTTTGTCCAAAGGAAACGGCCAGTGAGCAGAAAGCAGGCTACCAAAGTCACTTTGAATAAATGAACTCTAGCACTAGCTGAGTCAATGTTAGCAGCACGCAGCTTTAGCTAACTGAAAGGGTCAGTTTGGATTTTCTTAAGTGGGGTTGTGTGTACACTCCTGGGTCAAAGGGAAGTCTGGTGGCTTTGTAGAGAGCGATGTAACTGCTTCAGGTCCCCAACGGAGAGGACCTGTCAGCTCATATGGAAGATGTGTTTAGAGGGCTTGGGAAAACATGTACTTGATGTTTGCATTTTAATCTTTAAGTCACACCACTGGGAGGCTACAGAATGATGTGAATAAATGAAAAACGATGGACATGAATGATGTCTAAATCCTACATCCTAACAGTCTCTTCCTGCTTTGCTATTGGTCAAACGCACTAATCCACGTGTTGAAGTCATCAGGAAAAAGCCAGCTCGGAGGAATCCAGCTGTCGTGACCTTATTTCCTTTCTAGTTGATCAGTTAAACTTGTGATGAAACAGAAATCTAGTTATCTTAGTTAGACGCTGCTATTAAATGATGTCATTAGTTAACGGTGGTGAACGTCACCGTAGCGACACGCGCACATACAAAGATGTCTCTCTGGTGGTGACCATTGATCCATCACTCCGCACACACACACACACACACACACACACACACACACACACACACACACACACAGATCACTTAGCGTCAGCGTCCAAGTGTGTGTTCACCCCTAGGGTGCACACAGGCAGGTGATCAATAACGCGGGGTATCAATCTGACACATGGCTGGGGATGATGCGCGTGTGTGTGTGTGTTGGACACATCTGGCACTTAGCCAAGTGTCGTCAATACCGTTGAAAGCTTTCTGACAATGAGCGACACACCCACTGAGAATTAGACCGGATGTGAGACAAAGCAGAAGGAAGTTTACCACTTTCTTTTAGAATTTGTTCTTAATGCAACAATTAAAACAAAAATAACTGTTGTGAGTTTGCTCCCTGCGTAAGAGCGACTGGAGAGAATATGTGAGGAGGACCGATGAGTACAGACAGGTTTGATCAGATGGATGGTTTTATCTCTCTCACACACCTCCGACAGCTGGGGAGCTGAACAAATATTACCAGAGAGCTTCTGTTAATCGCAGCTGGAGCGGAGAGTGATCAAACACTGAGCGGCTGATACGGGACGTCAGGCCTGATACCACATGAGCATTTGAAATGAAACATTTAGGTGGTACTGTATTGTGGTGGGCATTTTGTAACATATTAATCCATCAAATGTTAAAATGAGATGATTCTTCATTTGCTTATTTAAACATAACATTTCAGAAAATTTGTAATACAAAAAATAATGAAGGTAATGTAACGTACTGGTGATGTTTTATGGTGATATCTATTAGTTCATTGTTGTTTACCCTGTCGAGTCTTAATGTAATGTAATGTACTGGTGATATACATATTAGTTACATATTGTACCCTCCTTAAGTGTAGTGGAGGAGCAGTTAGCGTTTTGTATTGAATCTGCAATCACTCCTGTTTCGCGACTATTTCACGATATCTACTCCCAGAATCTCAGAGTAAAATGTGTTTCACTCCGTTCACTGATGACTTATGTTTAGAATGCAGGGAATTAGCATGCTAGCTAGTAAGATACAGCTGGTGCTGCTCATAGTTGGCTGAACCAGGACATGGAAATGACAGGGAAAGAGAGGATGATGACGATGATGGGATACTAGTTGTGACAGATACTTTTGTTGTTGTTGTGTGTGTGCGTGTGTGTGTGTACATGTGTGTGTGTGTGTGTGTGTGTGTGTGTGTGTGTGTGTGTGTGTGTGTGTGTGTGTGTTGTAAACCCCAGCTGCTGTGGTTTCCCAGGCCGTCTGGTTGACTCTACACTCGAACTATATAATACACAGTTTAAACAGGCACACAATAGGGCAGCCCGGTTCCCACGCAGGCCCCCTGCTCTGTTTTTATTGCCCATGAGACTGGACAACCTCCAGCCTCTGCTCGTTTAACTGTGATGAAGCACGGAACTCTCAGTCGGAGGAGAAGAAGTCTTTTTGTTTTGTAAATGTGAAGTCTGATGGGAAACTGTCTTGACCTGGATGTGCATTGTGACCCTTTGAGGCTGCCATAGTCACAACATTGTTTTTGTCAATATGAAAATCAAATATCTCGAGTTCCTATCCATACTGATGTTTGTAGTGTGACTATACAGGACGTCTTTGTGTTGTTGTTGTTGTTGACGCTCACCTGCCTCTCCGCCCTCTGTGTCCCTGTCTCCAGGTGGTGGTCCCCACTCGGGTCGGACAGGTGTACGTGTACGACACGGTCAAACTGGACCAGGACGAGTACGACGTGCCTCCCAGACACCAGCCTTCAACCCAGCACGACATTTACGACGTGCCGCCCGCCCGCCAGCAGTACAGCACACAGGTGTGTGTGTGTGTGTGTGTGTGTGTGTGTGTGTGTGTGTGTGTGTGTGTGTGTGTGTGTGTGTGTGTGTGTGTGTGTGTGTGTGTGTGTGTGTGTGTGTGTGTGTGTGTGTGTGTAATGAGAGAGTTCCACCTCCTGGACTGACAAGTGAAGCCAATGTTGAAGTGTCTTGAACCTGCATTCTCTTTAATGTCCACCAGGGGGTGACTCCTCTGGTTGTATAGAAGTCTATGCTTCATGTGTTAAAGCTGCATTCTCTCTACTGACCACCAGGGGGCGACTCCTCTGGTTGTATAGAAGTCTATGCTTCATGTGTTAAAGCTGCATTCTCTCTCCTGACCACCAGGGGGCGACTCCTCTGGTTGTATAGAAGTCTATGCTTCATGTGTTAAAGCTGCATTCTCTCTACTGACCACCAGGGGGCGACTCCTCTGGTTGTATAGAAGTCTATGCTTCATGTGTTAAAGCTGCATTCTCTCTACTGACCACCAGGGGGCGACTCCTCTGGTTGTATAGAAGTCTATGCTTCATGTGTTAAAGCTGCATTCTCTCTCCTGACCACCAGGGGGCGACTCCTCTGGTTGTATAGAAGTCTATGCTTCATGTGTTAAAGCTGCATTCTCTCTACTGACCACCAGGGGGCGACTCCTCTGGTTGTATAGAAGTCTATGCTTCATGTGTTAAAGCTGCATTCTCTCTACTGACCACCAGGGGGCGACTCCTCTGGTTGTATAGAAGTCTATGCTTCATGTGTTAAAGCTGCATTCTCTCTCCTGACCACCAAGGGGCGACTCCTCTGGTTGTATAGAAGTATTTAGGGCGGGACTATTCGGTCTGGGAGTTGTCCGTGTTTTCGTCTTAGAACTTCAACCCTTTCACAGAGTGTTTTCACTTCGTGAAAGTTGACTGTACCCTACGAAGCCCCAGTTCAGCATTCAGTTGCCCACCCTCTCGTGTCACAAAGGTGGAAGAGGTACTCCTGCACATGGCAGTGGGTCACAGCATCACATCAAAGTGACTTGTACAACACAGACACACAACCAAGCAGGTTGGTGTGGCACCAAGCAGCCTCCCCATCTGCAGAATATTAATATTTGATGTGATGTAATATTCAAGCGCGCCCTCTTTAAATACTGGATCTATCTTTGGTGAAGGTCATTCATAACCAACAGGCGGGCTTAATATGCCACTTTATGTGTGTGTGTGTGTGTGTGTGTGTGTGTGTGTGTGTGTGTGTGTGTGTGTGTGTGTGTGTGTGTGTGTGCGCGCGTGTGTGTGTGTGTGTGTAAGTGAGAGTGTGTGTGTGTGTGTGTGTCTGTGAATGTGTGAGTGAGTGTTCCTGCTTGATAAGCAGGAACACTCACTCACACATTCACAGACACACACAGGGGCACAATGTACATAGTCTTGATGCTGACAAGTCAAAAGAGAAAGGTCGCTCACATACAACCACAGCAAAAAAAATATGGAGTCACAGGAGGAGGAAGAGGAGGAGGAGTGAGTTGTAGGAGGAAGGAAGAGAAGAGGAAGAGGAGCACAGGAAAACAAGATGACAATGAACGATGAGTGGAAATGAAGGATGTGAAGGCGAACGAACAGAAGATGTGTAGCTGTAGTAACAGCTGTAGCGGCCGGGGCTATTTTTATTTTTTATGAAGTGGGCAATCTGAAAGGTGAAGAATGAACGCACCGCAACACTGGGCACTTCATCAAAAATGTCTGTGAGGGAGACGGCTCTGCCCGTAACAAGTGATCACACACACACACACACACACACACACACACACACACACACACACACACACACACACACACACACACGTCCGTGGGGCTGCAGGGTGCAGCGAGCTGTCTGAGCATCACACTAACAGAAACACCTCTACTCTCAATCTCACGTTTTCTTTCACATTTAAATTAACGGGGCTGCAACAATTAGTTGACTAATTAATTAGACAAAAAAATTATAAAAATTAATAATTTAAAACAAATTTTCATAATCGATTATTAAAAAAATGGTAGGAATGTCTTGATACCAGAAATGTAGTCATCAATACCAATGTCAGTGAAGTTCCAGAAAAAAAACAGCTGGATACTGTATATTCAAAACACGAGATTACATTTGAATACATCTTGATAACTTTACCTTTGCTCGTTACTGAATAGAACTTGAAGGCATCATAATGAACTTCAATGCAACAAAAAACAAATATTGTCACGTTTTAAGACTTTTGGTTGGTTCCAGGTAGCATCAAGCTTGCATTACATATGCTGACCACCAGGGGGCGACTCCTCTGGTTGTATAGAAGTCTATGCTTCATGTGTTAAAGCTGCATTCTCTCTCCTGACCACCAGGGGGCGACTCCTCTGGTTGTATAGAAGTCTATGCTTCATGTGTTAAAGCTGCATTCTCTCTCCTGACCACCAGGGGGCGACTCCTCTGGTTGTATAGAAGTCTATGCTTCATGTGTTAAAGCTGCATTCTCTCTCCTGACCACCAGGGGGCGACTCCTCTGGTTGTATAGAAGTCTATGCTTCATGTGTTAAAGCTGCATTCTCTCTCCTGACCACCAGGGTGCGACTCCTCTGGTTGTATAGAAGTCTATGCTTCATGTGTTAAAGCTGCATTCTCTCTCCTGACCACCAGGGGGCGACTCCTCTGGTTGTATAGAAGTCTATATAAATGACTCTACTTCTCTCTTGATGTATTCCCTCAGTAAACATTGTAAACATGAGTTTATGTCTCAATCTCTAGTTTCAAGTCTTCTTCAATACAGCAGGATGTTCATTTAGAGTCAAACAGACCATGAAGCAGGGGATGCTTTAGGGCGGGGCTACTGTGATTGACAGGGGATGCTTTAGGGCGGGGCTACTGTGAGTTCTCCATGCAAAGAAAAATAATAATAAACATCCCGTAATCCAAGATGGCAACGGGGAAATCTCTGAGCTAGAGGGTTCATAACATCAGTCCATAAACCAACGGGTAACTATGTGCAAAGATGAATTTGACTGAGAGCATAATTTTTTCTATTTTCTGTAGATATAGCGATAATAATATGCGTGTGAGTCAGAGGTCAGAGGTCAGAGGCAGGAAGTGGTCTCAGTAGTGTGAGAGACACAGAGTAGCGGCTAAAGAGTGCACTTGATTGAAGGACAGGAAGGATTGAGGGAGCGAGTGTTAACAGATGGACGTTTCCTCTACAAGCTCACTGTGTCATGGAGAGCTGGTCATGTGACCAAAACCACACCGGTTCACATTCCTGGACCCCTTCCTCACCTCCTTTTTTCCTCCTCTCCTTTCTGCCTTCGTTCTGTCCTTAAAAAACATGTATTCTTTGCTCCCGCTTCTATCTTCTCTTCTCTCCTCTTCCCTTATTTTTATTAACTTAATAACCCCTTCCTCTTCTCCTCCCCTGCTCTGTGTCCCCTTTTCCTCTCAATGGGCTTTTTCTCTCCTTTATTTAATCTTTCTCTCTTTGTCCTTCTTTTCCTTCTTTTTCGTCGCTCTTCCTCTCCTCTCCTTTTTACCTTTTCATCCCCGCTGTGCTGCTTCTCCTCTCCCTCGACAAAGGCATTAGATGTAATGCATTCAACCATTTCAAACCTTGTGTGTGTGTGTGTGTGTGTGTGTGTGTGTGTGTGTGTGTGTGTGTGTGTGTGTGTGTGTGTGTGTGTGTGTGTGTGTGTGTGTGTGACCCCTCGGTGACCCCTCGTGGCATCTAAATGACCCCACTGGTTTAAAGGACCTGGTCGAGCATCTTTAAATGTGCCTGTCCTGAGAGGAGCAATCACCTGCCTGCACTCGTGATGTTGTGTTTGTGTACCCGTCCCCTTAAAGACGTCCAGTGGATGTCGGGGTTTTCATGTGTCATTCGGTTCTGATGTGGTTATGAACTTATCACCACGTGGTGCCAACATCATCCTACATCTCCCAACTCGCCTGTTACCTAGTGATGTTGAGCCCTTACTGCAGGCGTTTTATGCAAGGTGCTTATTTTCAGATCTTTAAAAATACATTTTGTTTCCTCAAATGGGAAAGGCCTTTAAAGATGTTAAAAAGATTTCAATTTTATTCAAAACATTTTTTTCAATATTTTCTCTTGCCTTGAATTTCAATTAATTAAATGCTATTCAATTGTTTCTTCTATTTTCGGGCGGTCCAGGTCGCATTACTGTGATGAACTGTATACATCCTAAGGGAAGGGACCCCACTGGTGTCCCTTCCCACTCTCATCATTGGGCCCTGTGGGAGCGGCAGCAGCATGTTAATGTCTGATGTCTTGTTTTCAGGTGTATGACACTCCTCCCATGGTGGTGAAGGGGCCCTCTAGTGGTCAGGATATATATGACACCCCAGCGAGCACAGACAAGAGCACGCATCAGACGGTAAGGCTGTCTGAAGATATACAGTTCAGTGGTCAAGGTTGCTTCAATATTTCTTTAATAATATTTGAATGTCCCCCCTCTCTCTCCTCAGGTCTACGACTTCCCCCCGTCCGTCTGCAAAGACGTCCCCGACTCTCAGCCAATCAGGGAGGAGACCTACGACGTGCCGCCTCACTTTGCCAAACTCAAGCCGCCGCCCCCCGGCCAGTACCCGCACGGCCACCTCAACAGCAACGACGACATCGACGACGAGCCGCCGATTCCAGAAGACGTGTACGACGTCCCGCCCCCGATCCTGACCGACAAGCGTTACCGCGGTGACAGGGTGGGAGTGGGCCCGCCCCCCCAGGACATATACGACATCCCTGCCAGCCTGCGGACGGGAGGCCACCCCGCCCAGGACGTCTACGACTTCCCTCGGGAGCGAGAGGAGAAAGGAGGGGAGAGGGGAGACCACTACGTCTACGATGTCCCGCCACAGGTACTTAAAGGGCCGGAAACCACCTGTAATGCATTATGAACATAGTAATATTGTGTAATCATCTGCTAATAGCACTGTATAATTATAGTTATAGGCACTCTTAGACAACCATAATGCTATAAGGTCAAGTATCACAATACTTCATACTGACATTTTCTTTGAAAAGGATGATAGTGAAACATAATTGCTATTGTTGTGACACATCATAAATAATAGTTACTCAAAGTGGTTGTTGTTGTAAAGTTGAAACTAATTTAACATTGTTTTATGTGTTCCTGCTTGATTTATTGATATGTTTCCATTATTCTGCATTATAACAGTTATTATGTATTATGAAAGGAAAATAATGCACAATGCATTGTTAATATTCATGAGTTATATTGACTTTGTGTGCGTGTTTTCCAGGTTGTGCGTGACGCCCAGTCCTCCGGTGAGGAGCTCACCTTGTCCTTCAAGCGTCTGTCGGCCTCCAGCACGGGGAGCACACGGAGCAACCACTCCTCTTCCTCCTTGGACCTGGTCCCCGTCCGCGACTCCTCCTCTCTTCCCGCCCCTGGCTCTGCTCTGGGGAAACCCCTCGTCTTGGACCTGGAGCAGGCCATGGAGCGTCTGTCCCGCCTCCAGCAGGCCGTCGAGTCCAGCGTTTCCCTCATGATGTCGTTCATCACGGGTAACTGGAGAAGCCCCGCCCACCTGGAAGGGAACCTCACCGCCATCCATCAAGCCGCTGACCGAGTGCGCTCCACCGTGCGGGACTTCCTAGAATTCGCCCGGGGCGCCGTGGCCAACTCCGCCCAGGCCACGGACCGCTCCCTGCAGACCAAACTGGGCCGTCAGGTGGGGAAGATGGAGGAGGTCTTTCAGAGCTTGATCCGACACAGCCAGAGCTTGGACGCCGTTGCCTGGTCGCACGCCGCCCTCGCGGCACCGCCGCCGGGAGGGGATGACCTGGACCGGCTGATCATGACAGCGCGAGGCATCCCCGACGACGCCAAGCAGCTCGCCTCCTTTCTCCACGGTAACGCCTCGCTGCTCTTCAAACGGAACAACCGGCTGCAGCAGCAGCTGCCGCTTCCCCCGATCCCGGGAGAAATCATGACGGGATCAGGAAGTGGGACCTATCAGGGAGGGGAGAGGGTGAGCATTCAGTCGCGGCCCCTCCCCTCTCCGCCAAAGTTTACAGCTGCAGAGGAAGAAGACGGCGTGGACAGGCCGTATGAGACCACAGAGGAAGGCTGGATGGAGGACTACGACTACGTACACTTACAGGTACACTCACACACACACACACCTGGTACGTAGCTGCTCTCTGGTGTGTGTGAGCGTCTGTCTGCAAAGCCCAGGTCTGCTACAATCACACATCTGTGGAAACAATACTGATAACTCAAGGTCACACCTACTTCCATGATGCTCCTTTGAGACTGAAGGCTCAAGTGATCCAACACTTTTTGATAAAAAAACTGTTTGATAGCGTCACTGAATCCTCGGTCCTCTTACCCGACTAATACGAACCACGAGCGATCAGCAGCCGCTGCAGAGTTCTGGTTGCAACACGAACCACTGAGCTGCCTCCACACGTCACATCGTTCCATACATGTTGTCGTTAACGTTTTGGTTAGCTGTTGGTGAAGCTGGATATGAACCATAGGGCAGCTGTTGTCAAAATCTATTTCATTTTTTTCAATTTGAATCTGCTTTATTGACAAACAGACAAATTAACACATCCAATGTTGCCAAAGCAAATCAGGAAATAATAAAGAATAAATACATCTGATATTAATAATAATGAAAGTAAACAGTAATTAACACATTTCCTCATTAACTACCTAAGACAAATACTGCACATATCCCTCAATGTAATATGTGTATACATGTTGAACATATACTTGTATAGATATATTCATATCAACTATACATATTAAATATTTTAAAATATATTATTATATCATATACCATATATATTTGTTTCTCTTATTTATGTTGCCTCATATGATGGTAGGAGAAGATATATCTATCTGTGTATACTTTTAAAATAAGCGTTTTGTCCTCATTGTATGCACTGAAGCCTCTGGAGCTTCTTTTATTTTGTATTCTTTTGTGTGTGTGTGTGTGTGAGTGTGTGTGTGTGTGAGTGTGTGTGTGTGTGTGTGTGTGTGTGTGTGTGTGTGTGTGTGTGTGTGTGTGTGTGTGTGTGTGTGTGTGTGTGTGTGTGTGTGTGTGTGTGAGAGTGTGTGTGTGTGTGTGTGTGTGTGTGTGTGTGTGTGTGTGTGTGTGTGAGTGTGTGTGTGTGTGTGAGAGTGTGTGTGTGTGTGTGTGTGTGTGTGTGTGTGTGCGCGCGCGCGTGCGTGTGTGCGTGCGTGTGCGTGTGTGTGTGTGCGTGTGTGTGTGTGTGTGTGTGTGAGCAAGCCTGTTTAAGAAATGTGTATGATGAGAGTTGTTAAGTCCCATCAAAGTTATTGCAGTGCTTGTTTGCCACCACTAGAGGGACACATAGCATGGATACAGTTCTCATGATCCTCAAAATGATCCTGGAAAAAATAAAGAATGTCTGTATGGCCTAAAGGTTGTGTAACAGCTGTGTGTCTGATCCGTCAGGGAAAAGAGGAGTTTGAGAAGAACCAAAGACAGCTGCTGGAGAAAGGCAACATCATCAGACACAAGACACAACTGGAGCAGCAACAGGTAGGAGTCAACCTCTGGATTATCAGCTCACATGAGGTTCAGCAGGACGACCCACAAGAGCTGCCAGATTCATAATGTTGATTGACTGGGCTGAAGGAGTTATGGATTTATCCAGCGATTATCTTTCTGATTGATTCTATTTTCTTTTATCAATGACTTGTTTCGGGTAACCAACAGTCAAAAACCAAAAGGTATGGAGTCATAGATAAAGCATTGACTGTCTCCTCTTCCTCTTCCAGCTCAAACAGTTTGAGCGGCTCGAGCAGGAAGTCAGCCGGCCGATCAACAACGACATGACGGGCTGGGTCCCGTCCCCGCACCACCCTCCGGGCCACCAGCAGGCCCAGAACGGCTCCGGGGCCCCCCCTTGCTCCAAGCTGGGCCACGGCGACCGGCAGCTCCTCCTCTTCTACCAGGAGCAGTGCGAGCAGAACGTCACCGCGGTGACCAACGCCATCGACGCCTTCTTCACCGCCATCAACTCCAACCAGCCGCCCAAGATCTTCGTGGCGCACAGCAAGTTCGTCATCCTCAGCGCGCACAAGCTGGTGTTCATCGGCGACACGCTGTCGCGCCAAGCCAAGTCGCCCGACGTGAGGGCGCACGTGGCCCAGACCAGCAACGCCCTCTGCGAAAAGCTCAAGGACATCGTGGTCAGCACGAAGACGGCGGCGCTGCAGTACCCTTCCCCCGGAGCGGGCCGGGAGATGACTGAGAGGGTGAGGGAGCTGGCAGGGTGCACACAGCAGTTCAGGATGGTGCTGGGGCAGCTGCTGGTCATGTAGGGCGGGAAGGGAAGCAGTGACACAAGCCGGGTTACCCAGGAGCACGGAGGGGAGGGGGGGCAGTGAATCCTCCTCGTGACAAGGGCTGGACGCCCCTGAGGGAAACCCTGTACACATGTCCAGAGTGAAGTTGTAGACCCCACATCAACCCTGTGCTCCCCCCACAAACCCATCCCGTCTCTGGGACCACCCCTTTCTCGTCCCTCTTTCCTTCCGCACTTTTTATTCTTGACGAACGAAAAGGAACGTTTTATCTTCAGCGGGCTGGGCCAACGGTTGTAAAATAATCACTGTAAATATTTAAGTTACTTATTTAGTCAGAAAACCAGAAAGAAAAAAAGACTTAAGGACTTCCGTGATATATATATATATATATATATATATATACACACACACACATAAATATATGGTTATTTTTTCCTTTTTTTGAAGAATGAAAAGATGAAAACATAAATGTAGTTTTTAGACAATATCAATAATTGTTATTATTGCTATACCGTATAATTCTGGCTCTGATTCTTGTACCCTTGTATCATTATTGTTATGAATGTGTAAATTCCAGATGATATGTATGACTGTATGTTGTAGTATGTCTATGCTCTTCTCCATCCCTGATGGCACACTTTCCGAAAAAGCACTGGAGCACACACCCATCCTCAAACTTCCCCCGATGGCCGGCGGCCCCCTCGACAGCCGGCATGCGCCTCCCCGTCGGAGCGGCACGCCGCCGCCCGCGGCTCCATTCCTTGTCCACACTGATTTCAATTCTCCGGTGCAGCCAGCACTGCTGCCAAGAGATGTCCATATAACTGTTTTGAGTACTGCAGTTATTAAAGATGATTTCAGTGCCCTCTCAGTTGCTTTTTTTCCCAGGAAACTTAATGAAGGTTGTTTTGTAAGAGACTGACATGGAATTAAACCTGCTTTTCTCTGACACTGACAGAGCCCAACTTTGATTTCAGAGGTTGTTAGGGTCACACTTATTATGCTAGTATTAGTAGCAGATCCCAACATCCACACGGGCATTTAGAATGATCACTTAACCTCAGCTGCATGTCCGGAGAACCCGGAGGGAACCCACACTGACACTGAGAGAACGTGTCACAGGAGGTGTCAAAAACATGACAATCCATTATCCGAACTGCTTATCATATTCAGGCTTGCGGGCACTGGAGCTGATCTTGGCGGACACCGGGCGAAGGTGGGGTTCACCTGGACGGGTCGCAAGTCTGTCTCAGGGCTCACGTAGAGACAGACAACCATTCACGCTCACATTCACACCTACGGGACATTTAGAGTCCAATTAACCTGAGATGCATGTCTTTGGACTGTGGGAGGAAGCCGGAGAACCCGGAGAGAACCCACGCTGACACGGGGAGAACGAGTCCCGGGAGAAAACAATGTCGTTAAAAAAGTAATTGTATATAAGGGCGAAAAAGAAAAAAAATCATACATAGGTTCAAAAGTTAAACGAAATCTGTGAAGTCATCTACTGTTGAGACAAGTCTTTTCCTGTAGTACGTTGAAAATAGCACGACAAAAGAATTCACAAAAAGGCAAAATTATAGTCTCAGAAAATGTCATGTCAAAAAAGTAATGGAAGTGCTAGGTTATAGTATGTAAAAAAAGAGAGATATTTATATATCAAAAATCATAATATAGTTCCTCAAAACACCTTTTAAAAAGTTCATAGTATAGTACATCAAAAATGTCATAACAAAGACATAGTATTATATAGTATGTTGAAACCTGACAAAAAGACAGTATTTTGTAAAAGCTTATAAAAAGTTGCAGAACAGTTCATCAAAATACATTATTAAGTCATAGTATGTTAAGTCATAGTGTATTATATTATGTCAAAGGTTGTGATATAGTATGTCAAAATAACTATTCATGGGATATTTTGTAGAAAATAAGACATTGAAATGGCAAATTCAGTCACAAAGAACTTACAGTCTATATAAGCATGTATAAGTGCTACCTCTAGAACCACTCTGGACATGTTACATCATGTTGTGAGCCGAGCTGCAGAGCCAGAGCTCAAAAGGCATGATGGTCTTAAAGTCTATGCTGTTTTTGTGTACAGTGACCTTAAACTACATCTCCTACAATGTCCTCCGATTTTGCTAATCGCGAAATGTGTTTATATGAAAGCATATAAACATATTGAAAGAAAATTAAAGTGTATCGTTAAGTTAGGAACACTTTAGGAAGAGGTTGTAGTGCACAAAGGCTGCTGCCAATGTGACTTTAATGAAATACTTGGTGGGGAGCTTAGTGATGAGTTAATATCCACACGTGGCCTCTAGGGGGCGGCCTTTACTAGAGACACCTGAAGATGTAAAGCACATTACACCATCAGCAGCTCCAATTGATTTTGATAGCAGTGGATTCTTTTCCCTGGAGGACCCTCTCTGCAATGGAGCGGGTTTCGTCCTGGTGGAACAGTGGACCAGCTCTTTACCCTCACAAGGATACTTTGAGGGGTCCTGGGAGTTTGCCCAACCAGTCTACATGTGCTTTGTGGACTTGGAGAAGGCTTTCGACCGGGTCCCTCTGGGCTTTTTGTGGGGGGTGCTGCTGGAGTATGGTGTGCCGGACCCGTTGCAACGCCTGCAGTAGGAGCTGTGTTCGTATCCTCGGCAGTAAGTCAGATACGTTCCCGGTGGGTGTTGGCCTCCGCCAGGGCTGCCCTTTATCACCGGTCCTGTTCGTGACTTTCATGGACAGGATATCTAGGCGCAGCCGTGGGGCGGAGAATGTCAGGTTCGGGGATCTCAGGATAGCCTCTCTGCTGTTTGCAGATGATGTGGTCCTGTTTGCCTCCTCGGACCATGACCTCCAGCATTCACTGGGGCGTTTTGCAGCCGAGTGTGAAGCGGCGGGGATGAGAGTCAGCACCACGAAATCTGAGGCCATGGTGCTCTGCCGGAAACCGGTGGATTGCTCCCTCCGGGTGGGGACAGAGTGCCTACCACAAGCGAAGGAGTTCAAGTATCTCGGGGTCTTGTTCACGAGTGAGGGTAAAATGGAGCGGGAGATCGACAGGCGTATCGGTGCGGCTGCAGCAGTAAAACAGGCGTTGCACCGGGCCGTCTTGGTGAAGAAGGAGCTGAGCCGAAAGGCAAAGCTCTCAATTTACTGGTCGGTCTACGTCCCAACCCTCACCTATGGTCACGAAAGAACGAGGTCTCGGATTCCTCTGTAGGGCTCAGCCTTAGAGATAGGGTAAGGAGATGAGTTTCCTCTGTAGGGCTCAGCCTTAGAGATAGGGTAAGGAGATGAGTTTCCTCTGTAGGGCTCAGCCTTAGAGATAGGGTAAGGAGATGAGTTTCCTCTGTAGGGCTCAGCCTTAGAGATAGGGTAAGGAGATGAGTTTCCTCTGTAGGGCTCAGCCTTAGAGATAGGGTAAGGAGATGAGTTTCCTCTGTAGGGCTCAGCCTTAGAGATAGGGTAAGGAGATGAGTTTCCTCTGTAGGGCTCAGCCTTAGAGATAGGGTAAGGAGATGAGTTTCCTCTATAGGGCTCAGCCTTAGAGATAGGGTAAGGAGATGAGTTTCCTCTGTAGGGCTCAGCCTTAGAGATAGGGTAAGGAGATGAGTTTCCTCTATAGGGCTCAGCCTTAGAGATAGGGTAAGGAGATGAGTTTCCTCTGTAGGGTGGCCGGGCTCAGCCTTAGAGATAGGGTAAGGAGATGAGTTTCCTCTGTAGGGCTCAGCCTTAGAGATAGGGTAAGGAGATGAGTTTCCTCTGCAGGGCTCAGCCTTAGAGATAGGGTAAGGAGATGAGTTTCCTCTGTAGGGCTCAGCCTTAGAGATAGGGTAAGGAGCTCGGACATCAGGAGGGAGCTTGGAGTCGAGCCGCTACTCCTTCATGTCGAAAGGAGTCAGCTGAGGTGGTTCGGCATCTAATTAGGATGCCTCCAGGACGCCTCCCTTTAGAGGTTTTCCAGGCACGTCCAACTGGTAGGAGGCCCCGGGGAAGACCCAGGACACGCTGGAGGGATTATATCTCCCAGCTGGCCTGGGAACGCCTCGGGATCCCCCAGAATGAGCTGGTAGATGTTGCGGGTGAGAGAGAAGTCTGGGTCAGCTTGCTGGACTTGCTGCCACCGAGACCCGACCCCGGATAAGAGGACGGAAATGGATGGATGGATATGGTCTAAAACGCAACAAAAATCTAAATAACGCAAAGGCAGGTACATTTTACAGCACTTATGTATTCTACTTCCGTTTCACATGATTGTAATTATCCCGGTTTCAGATGTGACATTCATGTCTGTGCTGCCTGAGTTCCCTTCAGCGAGAAGATACACCCAATTTAAAGGAATACTTCACCCCCCAAAAATGACCATTTGTGTAACCGGCCAGTCAGCACAATGATGACTCACAGTAATACGCACATGGCCTTTAATATACTCCACAGGTGCAGTGCAACTTAATGCAAACATTTTACAATTATAAAAGTGACCCACGTTGACAGGCACATTTTAATTACCCCAACGAAGAGACAATAATGATACGAGGGGATGTGGAAGAGAATAATACTCTTTAAGACATAATTTACAACCAGATCGCAGACAAAGATTCACGTTGACATTACAGCTGGGCGCTGGTGTGGTTGACACGGCGACTGCTACCAGGGGATCGAGTTGCCCTGCCAGTCCAGAAGCATCCCGCCGTCTTTGTTGTCGAGTGATGACATCATGGTGAGCATGCCGAGCACGCTTTCCTTGGGAGATAAAACAGCCTGTGGCAGATGAGACAAACACAAAAAATAATATTAGTGTAAAGGAATAAAGGTGAAGGCCTAAATACAGCGGCATCATAGGTATTCACTACCAAGCAGCCGTCACAAGCTTTAATATAAAAGGTCGGGTTTTAAATATTTTACATCTTCATCAATATGGATACTTATTATTATTAGCTTGGAAATCTTTTGTTTTAGTTTCTAAACATTGTAAGAGGAGATGGAAAAAATACTTAGTCTCTGGATGTGGTCATTGCACTGATGTTGTTAAAGTATACCATTTGTTTAGGATGTGAAAAAAGGTTAACTTTGCAAATGGACACGTGAAAAAGTAATCCCTCGCTGCTCGCTCTCTTCATTCACTCTTGCTAACTGGAGGGGGAGGGACCAACTGAATGAAAAACATTCAAACAGTGAGAACTGCAGCATAGTCTACCTTTAATTGGTAATTAACCTAATAACCTCTACAGATACAGGCGTTTAGAGTCTGTATTAATAAAGGAGGCGGGGCCCACTGGGACTCCATATGCACAGGGGCCTTGATTTGTATGCATCACCATTCATTGATTATATAATTCTCTCATTTCTGTTTTTTGCACTGTATATTCTGGACTATAGTAGTGGTGATGTAACCTACGGGAAATACTTAGCATGTTCATAACAGTGAATCATTTCTCAGTTGGCTGGTTAGTTGGAAAACTGAATGTTGAGGGCAATCAGAGGACTTTGATACAAAGATCATCTTGCAAGACTAAAACTAAAGGCCTTTGTACACAGAGCCCAAAAATAGTCTCACTCTTGAAAATAAATATGACCTCACGTCATGACGCATGCAACACTTGAGCCAAACGCCCACAACAACGTTCCCATGTTTAGAGCGTAACCCATCCTACACTTTATGATATAACCCCGAATCAAAAATGTCGACATGTGGGGAAGCCATGGAATCACCAAAGACGTCTGAACCAGGTAATAGTTGTTGAGGTTTCAGTCTGGACAGAAGTGGTAGTGTAATGCGTGTACCGCCAAGTTTCATTTACAACTAAAAAGGTTGCAGTCCAACAGGTCTGTATTGAGTGAATGAACACAACCCACAAGTGGCCGACTCCCTGCAGAGAAGCTCCCGACTGAGGAGTCGTACGACACCTCAAGCAGGAGGAATGCAGGCGGTCGGCTCGAGGATGTTGTTTTAGACACGCCATGCTTTCCTGCCAGAAACCAGCAGCTGGCAACGAACAGCAGTGTGTGCTGGTGGTTCTGTCAAAACTAGAAACGTGAGGCCGAGAGAACCTCACCTGATCGCATGATTCTCAGATAATTATATTTTACAGATTTATATCTATGTTTTGTTAATAAAATATGAATCCCCAAAGTAAATGCAAGAGTCAGATACATTTAGCTGAGTAGAAGTACCCTTGTACTTCAGTTTCCCACAGTATTTGAGTAACTACTGATTGATACTCTCTCTCATTTTCTCCTCTCTCTCCTTCTGGATGTATTAATGTCTCTTTAATGCTCATTACTAACTCTACTTCCTCTCAGGAGCCTCTGTGCTTCCTCTCCTCAGTCTTCCATGGATTGTGGTTGTCTGGATCCGGTCCTGCTCCCTGCCATGGTGGCCCTGCTGATGCCCCTCATCTCTGCCTCCGTCTGCTGACATGGATCATGGTCATCTGGATCGTGGTCCATGCCTACTACTCATTACATGAATCATTTCTGTGACATCCATTGAATGGTTTCTTCCCCTTGTTTTTCACTATTTTTAGTGGGAGTTTTTCCTGATCCGATGTGAGGTCCCGGGTCAGGGATGTTGTTTGTGTACAGATTGTAAAGCCCTCAGAGGATAATCTGTATTTGTGATTTTGGGCTATACAAAATGAACTGAATTGAATTGATACTGGGAGCCACCATGTATACAGTTGAGCCAGTTCAACCAGAAAGTGTGTTCACATTACGGGATGTGAAGCAGAGAAGTTGGTCAATAAAAAGTGTGCTCTATCTTTTGTTCACACAAACCTGCTGAAAGGATCACAATGTTCTGAAAAAGGAGTGCCGTGCTTCTTTCAACTCTCCAGCGCCTCACCTCTTTTCCTCCCATCTCAGTGCGGACCCAGCCGGGGTGGATGGCCGTCACCAGGATGTTGTGTTTCTTGAAGTCCTCCGATTGGCAGCGAGTCACCATGTTCAGTGCGGCCTGGCAACCAACAGCAGAAGGACAGACGCTTTGTTGGTGAACATGACACTAAGTGCATCAGTCTGGAGGACAGGTCTCTAGGATCAGGTCTTCCAACAGACACCAGGATACAGATTCCCCGTCATGTTTTCACTGTCGCCTCCCTCCTAACCAAGGATCTCAGACACACGGAGCCCTGGAGGGAGGGGCGGCACGGGGGCCACCAGGACTGAGCAGAGCAGACGGTTAGAGCCCTCTGCAGTAAAATGAGGGAATCTGATGATAAAGTGGCATTATTAATTGTGGTAACGGTACCTTGCTGGCCCTATATGGGTACATCTGCGCATGAGCAAAGGTCTCTGGACATTTGTGTATGGATGAGATGGCTGTGGACATGTTGATGATGGCCGACCTCCTGCAGGACATTTTATCACCTGAGACACATTAAGAGAGAGAGAGACGTGAGTAGTTCGCAGAAAAAATAATTCCATTTCTCATGTTTAAATGTAAATCAGTTATTCAAGGGGTTTCCATTTCATTACCCATGTCCTTTTCAGGGGAGTTCATATCCGCTGCTCTCTTGAGGAGTGGAAGGAACATCTGGAGAGAGGTGTGTGCGTCAGTACAACATCAGCAGCGTGAATAGGTTACAGTGTAGACCGTCAACACGGCTGTGTATTGTGTTGCAAAGACGTAAAGTTAGCGTGCTACCAAGCTAACCCCAGCCGGTCTGCAATACCACGTGTACCTCGAGGGGCGATAGCGTCCAGTCTGCTCTCAGGAGGCGAAAAAGGTGAGTTTCATTTTCTTTTCTGGGATTAATCCAAACAGGGACCCACTCGGCCTCCAGTTGGTGGCACAAACACAGATGGCCGTACACGCTACTGGGCCGACGCCATACAAGGATTATCAGATCGCAATGTTAACCCTCTTAAAAGTTGTTTGAATTTTACGTATTTGTCATTGGCTTTTTTGGCCTCAATAGCAGACGTGAAATGCCGCCTCCCATTTCTTTGGTGCACCTTTAATACCCTCTGAATTTAGCAAATAAATTATTATGTCCCATATCAACACCAGACTTGACCAGGGGTGACTGTTTTTCCTCATTTCAACCTCTGTGGTCAGATGTTGCAGGTGGTGCTGATATTTGAGACCGTCCGCGTCCCTGCGTCTGTCTCATCTGTGGTGGGGAAGAGTCGCCTCCAGGTTGGGCAATTGATCCCCTCATGGCGTGGTGCCAACACAAGTTTGTGATCAAAGCTCTGACGACAGTGGAGATGGATTTATGAGTCCAGCCCCACCCACCCATCACCCGGTGTGTGACGCTCCAGTGTCCAGAACTCCATGGCGAGCAGGAAAGCTCCTGCCTGACCGCTTTCAACCGGGGACAGACGCCGAGCCATTCCCCTTTGCCAGAAGCCTACGAGTCTATCGGTTCTAAAACGCCACAAAAACAGTCACATGGAAAGGAGCAAGACGAAACCAACCTTGGCAATGAGAAATGGTCCGACCACATTGGTTTCGTACACCTGCATCATGTCCTTTTTCTCGGTGGCGGAGAGCGTTCCCGGTTTGGCCGGTTGATTAATGGCGGCATTGTTGATGAGGAGGTTCAACCCACCGTCCCCGATCTGCTTGTTCACAACCTGGACCGCAGCAGAGATGCTGTCCTCATCCGACATGTCTGCAGAATGCCAAACCAATATTCTGTTCACAACATCAGCATGGAGACATTGTTGTGCATGATATAGCATATTTAGCTAGCATGCCAGGGTATTGGCCATGCTGGTGCAAGAGATGTGGTTCACTCTTCATCCAACTCAGAACGGGCAACTCTCACAGGAGAAGTAAGAGGTTTATATTAATAATACACAAATGTTCTTGCGTGAGGGCCCAGTGTTTGCGAAAGGTGGATGTGCTGATATGCTGGGTAAACAGAGGGCTATGCAGAGGGTGTGGTGCTGAACACAGCATACCATCTGGACTACAAGGACCACAACCACAGACTGGATGGCCATAGAACTGCATTTGGTAAGACTGTCAAATGGAATTGCAACAGTACATGTTTTCTGTTTTGTTTTCTATCCATGTTTCTCTGCTGCCTTGACAGAAAGCCATTTGTCACATTTCAGCAATTGGATTAAAATTTGTAATGTTTCTTGGGTGCATTTACACTTGAAATTAGACAGTGGGGTCACTTAATACGTTTTAGGTGAAGAGCATATATGCATCAAAAAGCAAAACAAATGTAGCCAAGAAGCATTCAAGACTGAAATGTGACTACACATCAACTGGTTGGAGACGCTTTGCAGCCAGTAAGTGGGAGAGGTCAAACAGTCACAGCATTTGTCCCGTTCAGGAACAGCAGCTGGCGACCAGAAGAACTGTGCACAGCACATTTCTGTAAACCCCGGTATACGTTGAACGTCAGCATTTCTGAACCAAAAATGTAATATCAGCCAGGTATCGTGCTCGCAGAAACGTGCTACGTCACATTGTTAACGTTTGGCTAGGTTTAGACATTAAAACTGCCTGGTTAAAGTTAGAAAAAAAGATATGCTTAATGGACACTGCATTACCCTGAATGGAAGTCCTGTGTTTGTTTGACCCTTGGAGCCACAGTGGACCTTCTGGGTCATAGTACTCGTCCTTATAACACGTCATTTTCCAACCAACTTTTAGCAATGGTTCTTGATATACTACATAATTTGCTCTGAATGCAAGAACATTCAGCCGATCCCTGGTTTTCAGAAATGTACAATGCCAAGGTTTTTCCTGGGCTGCTAAATTCCACAGGGGAAAGTTCCCCTTTCTCAATGACGTCTCCTGGGCTTTGTAACAGATCAACTGTAAACAGATATGAGGATGTGTCGTGTTTACCTAGTTTGATTATCGTGATCTTTCCAGGATATTGAGTTTTGAGGTCTCTCAGGGCCTGAAGGGAACACATACAGAATGAAAGATGAATAGATAAGGTGAACATGGCAGACAGTAAGTAGTCCAAACACAACATTGACTTGGTCTCCAACAGAACAGACATTTCCTTTTGCATTTTCTTTTAGAATTTACTAACCTAATGCCAGCAATAATATTGAGTTGCAGACAAGAAACATGGCTATAGAGAATACATATAACTACACATATTACAGTAGAAGATTGTATATTACATATAATTTAAGTCTATATTTTTTAATATGCAAGCGGTGGATCTTTTGACCACTCGTGGAGCAATGTTTGGTGAGCGGGTTGTTGTACCGTGCCACATTTCTGCCAATGGATTCACACTATTCTACTCAACAATTGGCGTTAATAACACTCAAAGACAAAGAAAGAAGTTGACTGGTAGCATACAATATGTTTTAGTGAGAAACAATTAATGTTAACAAAGTTAGATTTGCAAGAAAAGAACTTCACAGGGCACTTAAGCTTTTTACAGACCAAGGCTTGTGCTTCCATTCAGTTTGCTAAGCAGGTCCTGGACCCAACTCTGTACTGGACACAGATGAAACTGGTACCTGTCAATCACCTGGATAAGATGTTGGACTGCTCCATTAAAGCAACAGTAAAGTTGGAAACATAGGCCGTAGAAGAGTGGACATAGTCACCCATTGGTTTGGGGACTACAGTTTTAAAGACTTAAGGTCTATCTGGTTTTTTGCCGTTGCCATCTTTGTTTTTTACCAGAAGCAACTCAAGAAGGTACAACTGAACAAGGCATTTTTAGGTAACCAAAAAGGTTACAATTAACAATCATGACCTGAAACCGTGAACAAGTTAGTTATAAGAAAAGACAATGCTTCATTTAATGCTAAATGAGACCATAATTTACTAAACGAACATCATGCTGTACTGAAGGATAGCTTGAGGGAAACTCATGTTTACTCATGTTTACTCAGGGAATAAATCAAGAGAAGTAGAGTCCTCGTCTCAGACTTCTATACAACCAGAGGAGCCCCCCCTGCTGGCCAGTAGAGAGAATACAAATTCAGTTTTAAATATTAAACTCTGTTTCTCAGAGTACATTTTGATTGAACCACTTTTATATAAGTACAGTTTTTAGACAAGCCCTTTCACATTTACTTGAGAAAAGTTACCTTAAAGTAACAGGCCTGCCTTTCCTCTGGAGGACAATGTTTCGAGGAACCTCTTGCATCGTTTCTCAGTTTTGAATTTGCTTGGACTGTGAAACTGTCCAAGGTTACACCCACAAGTTTAATCTCTTGACTTCCTCAAGATTCAGCTCTGGCTTTCACAGATGCATTGACCCAAATACCAAGCTTTCAGTTTGTTATATGAAATATAAACAATTCAGCAATTTGTTCAAAGCACTTTCGTTGATAATTAAAGGATTCCACCATAATGATGAATTATCAGTATGTATGCAATCTTCAGTTGCCTAAAGATTATATTGATTTCCACTAAATGTTCATACTGATACAAAATGACAACTGACAGTGATCATCAAAGCAACAATTCTGCAACCTAAAGTACTTATTTAAACCCAAATCCTGATGATTGCCTAAACTTAACCATATAAGTTTGGTTATTCAGTCAAAGCACTTGGTTAAAAAGAAACTTGGAGTTGGAGCTTGCTTACTTTCTCAATTATTAACCAAACTAGTGCGTTTTTAACCCTAATGCTTCCTAGAATTTAATGCAATACAACTTTTGAATTTTGAGAAACAGTTGACAATTTGGGGGGAAATATTTCCTCAGCACTTTGATAAGTAGTCTTTCCAGGTTGAGTCACTCCTGTTGACACTGCCTTCAACCCCACAGAGGTATCAATCAAACCTTATTCTGACTCAAGGTCCAGATAGTACAAAACATGAAATTGAATAAAATACATACAAAAGCCCAATTTAAATAGAGCTGCCAATGCCTTATAAATACACAGCTGTACCAATGTCTCCACAGCTGGGAGCGGCCGCATGTCATACTAAACTTTAATAAAACCAAAGGATTTCATGTTCAGTCATTAACTCAGAGACATTTATACATAAGATTTCTTAAAACAGTTTGGAAAGTATTGACTATATTATTATTATAATAGTCTTGCGTGTATTCACTGGCACTCTGCCATCTGTCTCTTATTCTCATGGCATCTGTTCGGTTCAAAACCTTTGAGCGATCGTGGGAAGAGAAGTCCTAGTTGCAGAAAGTTAAAGCATAACGGATTTAATAAAAATAAAAAAAAAATAGGTGAAAGGTGATGCAGCATAAACATTCACGATCGAGGGTAGATGTTAGACTTGACCTCCTTGGTTGTGCAGACCAAGAGAAGCCTCTTCCGGCCACAGTTCCAGGTCAACCTTTCAATGAGCCCAGTCTTCTGTCAGTCTCACTCGTGACCTCGCGGCCAGGTTCTCCGGTGAGGCGCGCGCACAGTTCAGCGTCCAGGTGAGAACCTGGCAGCAAAGACACTCACCGGCTCAGTCGTGCCCGTTTAATGCTGCTCACAGCGGTCTCTCTTCGACAAAGATGTCGAAACCCTGGGACTTTCCGCCGTCACCGCCCTCTCCACTTCCAGAGCGCAGGGCCCCGCCACAGCACCGGAGCCACGGCCGAGTCTCCCTCACTGCAGCCCCACACCCCGCCTCGTCAGAGCCGCTGACGCACCTGTACACCTGCGCCATTCTCCCGAGCAAACTCGAGACGTTCATGTTGGAAAATGTCACCGGCGATGTAATGAGAAACTAAACTAGGAATGTCCTCCCCGCGCTCATTCATGAGTCTGCGGCAACTCTTTGTTGTAGTCGGCAAAGTTCACACAAAACTCTTTGAGGACTCTGTCCACTCGGAGTCACGTGTTCACAGCCAACAGCTGCTTAACGTCCTAATGTTCACGGCAAGGAAGTCAAGCAACTCCACAATAACTTTAGCCAACAGTGTTATAAATCTCAGGTTTTATTCGAGACCGGTGAAACCCGGAGCTGCAAGGCCTTGAAGTGTCGGTTATCCCTCAAGGAGAAGATATATTCAATTACAATATGCTTCCGTTATCAGCGCGTGTCCCAGTCTCACCTCAGCCCCCGTTCCCTCAGGCGCTCTGCAGCCGGCATAGATGTGGGTCTGCTCCCCTGTCCCCTCCGCCAGCTGCTCCACCAGCTCCAGCCCGATGCCTCTGTTGCTCCCGGTCACCAGCACGTTGCCCTCCAGCATCACTGACATGTTTACTGATTGACTAACAGCAGAGCTGTCTGACTACTCTCTCTCTGTCAGTTACTGAACATGTGTAAGAGCGCGTGCGTCACGTTTTTTATATAGGTGTGTGCTGAGAGGCAGGACACGCCCCCTTGTGTATGCACACTGGCATTCAATCACCTTTTTTGAAACATGTGGTCCACATTTTGTCCCTGTTTGACTTGTAGTAACTCCAGCCTCAGAGACTCGGTCTGACGTTCAATAAAGATTCATTCAAACCAAAAGCCAGCCTTCACTTGCCTCTTTCATGGCGTTGGCCTTTGTCTGGTGCGTGTTTAGTGAAGCAATCATTTAAAAAATGTTGTCATTCAAGGAGTGCAAGTTACCATCTACCGCATACCAGCGGGACATATTTGGTAATTCTGTGATGATGTCAAGACTGAGTGGCGTTCATCACAGCTACAGAAACTCACTCACCACACTGCCATTAACTAAAGAATCCTGCCTCTCCCTGACAACCGGCCAGCAGAGGAAAGAGCAGTGATCTTATCACTCTAAATGCTTGGTTGTTGCAATTTCATTTTGAACTATATCAGAAAATGAGTTGCATCTAAGTGGTCTTTAATTGAGCCATGATGTAATTCACTTGTATTACTTTAATTTACTTTAATCTACTTGTAATTAAAGTTATTTACTGCTGCACTAGTCACTTTTGTTTAGCATCTTTAAACTTGTTGTTTTTGTTTTACAGCCCACTATAAAAAGGCTTTGAAGCTCTGATAAACCCACTGTACACTACCTGTTCGGCAGCAAACAGCAGACAGACAGCTGGTGAACATAGTGGACAGATATTTCCCTCAGGAGATGGTGGAGACCAAAAATAGAGCTAAAAGAGAGTGAATATTGGACTTCCATCCATCAGGTGGACACAGACACAGCTCTATATAACGTGTCTGCTGGATGTGAAGCATCAGGTTGTAGCTGTTCGTCATATTATCTTTAAGCCTTGTTTCCCTTTTTTAATGAGGGGTGTGCTAACAGTGAAACTTTCAAACCCAACACAAAATGTTTTTATGGCTGCACCATCTCTTCAAACAGAAGAAGTATTGTGCATATACCTTTATGCACATCTTCTAAATTGTGAGCTTTGGAAACAGGGATCTCCACTAGACTTTCACATCTTCACACTGTATATCTCCCAAGGTTTGGCTGCAGAAAGAGTGAGTTTGTACTTTGACCCAGCAGCAATCAGTGAGGCAGTTAAACTTAAAGTCTTACAAGTTCATTCAAGTTAACCCTGACAAGACGGAACTACTTTTCCTTCCAGGTCCCACTCACGACCTGACGATTACTTTCAACAACTCAGTCTTGGCCCCGACCCCGACTGCCAGGAACCTCGGTGTGACCCTGGACAGTCAACTCTCCCTGACTGCCAACATTACCGCAACAACACGTTCCTGTAGATTCATGCTGCACAACATCAGGAGAATACGTCCACTTCTCACCCAGAAGGCGGCACAGGTTCTGGTCCAGGCTCTGGTCATCTCGCGCCTAGACTACTGTAACTCCCTCCTGGCGGGTCTACCTGCTGGTGTCATCCGACCGTTGCAGCTCATCCAGAATGCAGCAGCTCGACTCGTCTTTAACCGAAATTCACCCACACTACTCCGCTCCATCTGTTGGAGCCATAATGGTGCTTTGTTGTTTGAGGGAAACACTGGGTGAATTGGGACATGGCATATAGGTGAGTGCTTGCTAATGGGCACAGGTGTGTGTGGACGGGAGGCACAATAGTTTTCGACTGTGCTCGAGCCAGCTGCTTGTCCTTCAGGCTAAAGGTCAACCCAATCCAGTCTGTTGGTATCCTGTGCTGTAAGGTGATGTAAGGTGTCACGGAGTAGACAAAATAAATGTACCAAAAAAGACAGCGCTGAATGGAGAGTGGATTTGTTTGTGCAGAACACACGTCCAAACATGTTTACCCGTTTGACCCCAAGTGGCTCTAAGACTTTACATTTATCAGACAACAAAACAATGCACAAAGGTATCAAATGGCATGAGACTGTTTTCCAAAGAAAAGATCCAGCCATTACATCAAGGTTGAAGTAACAAAGGTATCTAATGACATAGGAATGCTGCTGATAGGGGCGGCAGATACGCCTTACTGTTCTAGAAGGCAGTGTGGAAAGGCAACATTTAGTTACGCAGCAAGCTCCTAAAATAATAAAGTAATTTCAATGAACCAGATCTCTGTTCCATCACCTAATTATTTTTTTAATTCATTTAGTTTGATCACATTTCAATTGTGTACGGGACTGCGTGATAGACCCTTTTAGCTTAGTTTAGCTTAGCCTCTGCTAACTGTAGCCGTCAAAACTGCTGCATCACAACGCAGAGGGCTGAACTATTGGAGACGGAGGGAAAAGTTGCTAAGAGCTTTTGGCTGCGGTTATCAAAAGGCTAAACCCTTAGAAACATTTTCTCTACATCTCAGAAACGCTTTGCAGTTATTATAAAACTCTTTTAGATAATTTGTCTTTGCAGTGTAGGCAGCTGTGGGCACCTGAGTTTCTCCACACATCAGGTGAGTAAATGTCTGGCCATTCAGTACATATTCAGTGAAACTCTTCAGCCATCGTTAAAAAACAAGCCAACAAAACTTGCTGCCAGCGTTAGCCACCGTGTTCAGAGTTATTCAGCCTCCACTTACATGCCTCCCACAAAAACACATCATCAGAGGCCTGTATGCCAGGGTGTTCACCAGGGACCTGCAGCTCCTCTCACTTTGTGCTATTCTACAATAGCACAAATAGCATATCAATATACAGTTGCACTCAGAATTATGCAACCCCCATTGCAAATTAGGTTTATTGGCAAACATTTAAATAGCTCAACACAACTAATGTTACAAGGGGTTTCTCCTAATTCAAAGCAAACCACTTTTTAATGACCACTACAAAATGATCCAACCCCCTTAACAGAATCCCTCATATAAGCACACATTTGCAAATCAGGTGTTGTCTCCAGCACATGTGATGCAGCTAATCAAGGGTCTAGTTGCATCAGGTCTGTTTGAGATGGAACACATAAAATATACCTGGACTGGCAGAGACATTTGGTTGCATATTAGAAAGAGAATTGTCCAAAACGTTAAGAGAAGAGCTCATTGCCTTGCACAAAACAAGGAAAAGGATATAAAAAGATAGCAAAGGCACTGAATGTTCCTAGAGATAACATTGGAAGCATAGTTTGCAAGTTCAAAGTTAAAGGAACATTGGCTACACTACCAGGAAGTGACAGAATGAGGAAGCTATCGACTGCCACAAGATTTCTGAGGAGGCCGGTGGCCAAAAACTCTTGTGTAACTGCAAAAGACCTGCAGCAAGACTTGGTGGCAGCAGGCCCTGAGGTTTCAGTTTCCACAGTACGGCGCATACTAAACGCTGAAGGTCTCCATGCCCCAACTCAAGACTTACACTGCTACTGACCCAAGAGCACAAGAAAAGTTCAGTTCAATTCAAATCAAAATCACAAAAACAAATTTACCTCAGAGGGCTTTACAATCTGTACACATACGACTTCCTTCAGGAGAGCAACAGAGGAGGATCCCTCTCCCCGGATGGACAGAAGCAATAGATGTCATGTGACCAGAATCAACGTAACAGAGTTACAGCACATTCAATGGATGTCACAGAAATTATTCATGTAATGAGTAGTAGGCATGGACCACGACCCAGACAACCATGATCCATGTCAGCAGACGGAGGCAGAGATGAGGGGCATCAGCAGGGCCGCCATGGCAGGGAGCAGGACCGGATCCAGACAACCACAATCCATGGAAGACTGAGGAGAGGAAGCACAAAGGCTCCTGAGAGGAAGTAGAGTTAGTAATGAGCATTAAAGAGACATTAATACATCCAGAAGGAGAGAGAGGAGAAAATGAGAGAAAGAGTTGCCTCCAATAGGCTCAAAACCATATTAATAAGCCACAGATGTTTTGGGATTCTGTTCTGTGGAGAGATGAAAGAAAACTTTTCGCACCTATGGATCAGCGGTATGTCTGGAGCAGAACACCCGGCCTACAGGGCAGCTTCTTCTGGCACTGGAAAGCAGAAAACATCACTGGACCTCCAAACCTGGACCGACAAACAAGATTCTGATTCCAGGCATACCTCAAAGTCCACCAAGGCTGGGTTTCAGAGTGGAGGTCACCTGACCTGAACCCCATCAACAAATCTCTGGTGTGATGTGAAGAAGACGGTTGCAACACCCAAACCCACGACTATTAGAGAGCAGGAGGCCACTGCCCATGAGGAATGGACTAAGAGTCCTCATAGACGCCGTGTCTGGCTGTGCATCACGTTTGCATCGGGAAATACTGTAACAGCAAAAGGGTGCTTTACCGAGTAGTGGAGATGTGGTCATGAAGGAGTTGAATCATTAAAAGTGGCATTTTGTGTTGCATTTGGAGAAACCCCTTGTAACATTAGTTGTGTTGAGCTGTTTAAATTTTCCTCGTTTTAGTTGTGTATTGAAAACTGAAAGTTAGTAAATGTTGCCAATAAACCTAATTTGCAATGGGGGCTGAATAGCTGAGTGCAACTGTATGTCATGCATACAGTATCATGTTATAGCCACATATCAGAGACCAATCCAGGCCTGTATTGAGGCTGTTGTTCGTAGAGGATATTATCTGTCTCATTCCCTCTAGGAAGACAAATTCAAGCCTGCGTCTCCAGTTTTTGGTGCAAACTTCTGCTGGCTCAGCAGGTCAGTCTGTTCAACTTTGAGCGAGCACACGTGCTTGGTCATATGTGCTCGCTCAGCAATTAGACCACAAGTTAGGGATTACAAAGGTCCACTTAAGCATTTAGTGGAGTCTATTGGCAGAAATTCAATAAGATAATACAATAAATTATAATTCACTGAAAACACATTGGGGTTTTGTAACCTCAGAGTGAAATGATTGAAACATCACCAACAGGTTGGAAGAGTGTTATCAGTTTTCCTTTAATTCATCTTTTCACTCCGTACAAAGACACACAAAAAGCACCAACATGAGGCTCAACCTGATACAAGCTTATGTCATGAGGGCCATGCCCTTAATCTTTTTTTTTTTTTAAACTACAAAAGTTCATCATACCATTAGAGAAACAATTTGTTGAGGCGTCCCTATTCAAGAAGCAGAATATTTGTACTTCAGGTTCAATCCATAAACATACTTTCAGAACTCAACTTTTAGCTGCAAAGCCAAGTTACATGTAATAATAAATAAGTAGAACACCTGGTATCTTATTTTACAAAATGCAGACAGGTTATTCCCTTTTCCTGGAGAGCAAAGTGTGTGGCGAACAAAGAATAGTTTCAAGTTTTTAACCGGAGACAACCACACAAAAGATGTGAAGGAGTTTTTTTCCAAATAGTTCTTCATGTCAGAACTGGCTCTGGTGAGAATGAGGTTGGCTGCTGCTGCATCCCACAGACCCGACCTCCCTCTGGTGGTGCAACGTGTGCACTACAGCCCATCTGAACAGTGGTTTACAAACACCATGCATGGTGAAGTTATGTGGATACCATAAAACATGTGTCCATTTCTTGAAGCATAACATTACAGCTCACTGTAAACTTCAGTTTTTAAAGTTATTTTTTTAACCGTTTGATTTGCTGTTACAGGACTGATAATCAACTTCTTACTTTACAGGTTGACTGGTGTCAATCTTTAGAAAATTGCTGAAAGTGAAAGTACGAATACAAGCTATTATTCAGATTATAACATAAAAACGCGCCAATCAAAAAAGGGTCTCTTAGATTGGTAAGGGCACGCATAAAACAATAAATGACTGTAGACCGCAGTAGAGGTATAACATGTCATACGAAGGAAAACATACAATAAAGAATCAGTTAAGTCCAAACACACATTTAAGAGGTTACACCAGTTATTTTCCATTTGATTTGATGCTCTTAAAGTGTTCACCAACACTTCAGTAGAAGTGCATCACTTAATAAATCTGCAAATTACGTTCCTACTTTTTTTTTTTTTTTACATGTAATTCTTTGATAAATACGGGCCAAGAAACGCCTCCACGCACCAAGACGTTCCTGCCTCAGGGGAGTGATGGTTCAGTCGGCCCCGAAACAACCGCGTGGTAGGTCTGTACCCGTTAGCCGCGAGTAAGAAGCCACACTCAGACGTCTGAACGGCGGTCTTAAAGGTTATTGATGTCCTGGACATGGTGGACATTTACATCCGGTCCCCGCCACAGTCCTCTCTGGACTTCGGATGAGGAGTCCGGTTACTTGTGAGTGCTCCACGTCGTGTGAAAACCAGCCACGTGTGTTGTGTTTGTAAGGCGACGGTCCACTCGGTTCGTTCGACCTGCGGCACTCAATCAGATGTTGATGTCCCGGACATCTGTGGGTGTAGTCGAGAGGTCCTGCCCCTCGCTGATGGTCTTAGTTTCCATGGTAACCGAGTGTTGCGGTTGCTGTGCCTGTCGGAGACTGGTTTCCAGCAGAGACTCGATTTGCTCCTGACACGCCCTGAGACAGTCCTGAACAGAGAGGGTTCAGGTTAGTTTGTAAATCACAGATTCTGTATCCATGTGTACCGACGGTGTCGGGGACCCACCGGATCGCTCCGGATGGTCTGCGCCAGCTGCTCCGTCAGCTTCTGAGACGTCGCGGCATTGCCCGCCATTCTCGTCTGCAGGCCCTCCATTGCTGCCACCATGCTGCCTGCGGCTACCATGGACGGAGGGCTGGCAATAAAGTTCACATCTGCAGGGCATCAAAACAGAAATGTTAATATTGTGCACTTTGAAAAGCAACATCCAGAAGTCAAAAGAGGTTTAATGTGGTGAGGATTCAGACTGAACAGCCCTGTGTTTAGGTGGATGTGATGAAACAGCCTCTTTACTGTTCCCCTCCCTAAAGTGATACTAAAACACTAACGAGCGACTGCAGTAGCGGAGCGTAGAGCCCGTCCTCCGCTTCCCTCCCAGGTAAACTCTGTTGGCTTCATCAGCATTTTTGCCATAGTTTGCACTGCTAGCTGGGAGCCGCCGTTGACACGTTGAGAGCTGAGAGGCAAGCAAAGTGTTCCCAATCTGCTAAAAGCTGCTAAAAAGGCGCCGTCTTCATGAACCAAGTTAAGGGAGCTTCACCACCTTCTATGAGCATGCTGTAGTCAGGTGCTTACCTGTGGCACACAGAGCCACGAAGGTCTGAGCGTGCTTCCTGAGTATAGGCCTGTTTTCTCTGCTGACAGGCAGCTGAGACAGAAAGTGGTCGATGAAGTCGAGGGGGGTCACCGAGGCCAGGTCCCACTTCAGCTTGTTCAAAACCAGCAGCTCCATTTGCTGCGTGGACAGGGAGGGCAGGTTCAAGTGTGATCGAACAGACAGATGCAGGGATTAACGTGGGATGGCTTTTTTTTTGTGTCTACTTATTGGGATTTTGGGCTTTAAGGTGGCACTGCAGGAAAGGTCAGGGGGTCATCAAAACCCATTAGGAAGCCTCCTCTGGGGACCAGGAATGTCCACAGTGAACTCTAATATACATGTTTTGTATATTAGAGATACCCGATATCTTTTAACTTGGCCTAAATAATAAAAAGGCCCTGGTTCAAAACTACAAAGTGGATGAGGGTAAATTATTGACATGTTATAGATAAAAGTTTAACTAGAGGACGTGACATTCACATCAAAAGATCCACTAGAGGGGAGAGGGATCACTCTGTTGGAGAGGTTGGGACTAAAACACACGGTGTTACAGAGAGACCCTTCTCTTGCCTCAAACAATCTTTTGACTCATTTCAAGCACTAAAATATGAAACGAGGCAGAGTGTTCTTTAAAATGGTGCAATATTTTTTAATATTTTTGTAATTTGTATATTCAATATTCTACTGTACATTCAATTTCTTCTTTACTGTTGTATTTTATTATGTTTATTTATATTACTTGATTTTTATCTTTACGTACTGAGCAATGCTGCTATAATCCTGTAATTTCCCCACTGTGGGACTAATAAAGGATTATCTTATCTTAAAATACGCACCAGTCACTTTCAGTGTGTCTGGGCCTTTAGTCACGGCCTCCTCTATAGGTCGCCGTTATGGAGATGGTCCGGCGATTGCAACAACTATTAGACGTCCACCTCTAGGGTCCATCAAATCCATAACCAATACGGCCTCTGAACAAAAGGAGTCTCCTACTTATGAGCTTAGAATGGTTGCATCAGACGACCTACCAGCAGCTGGGCGGGTGTGACGGAGTTGTCTGTGTAGATGCAGAGCTTCTCCGCGGTGAGTGGGATGGTCTCCTTCAGCTTGGACGCTAGGAACATGCAGGCGGCTCCTAGTATCTGCAGGTGGCTCTTCTTGGTGGGCTCCACGGACAGGAAGCGGTCCATGTAGTTCATTGCCAGGGGGAAGACCTCCTCCTCGCATTTCTGCTCCTCGCACACCTGCAAAGCAGATACGGAGACGTTAGCAATGCCATTACAATTCATATTAGTTGAAGTCGCGGCCCCTGGCCTCGGGTTACCTCGCCCAATGCATAATGATGCCAATGAGAGACTAGTGCACTACTTTCTGCATATATCAATGCAGAATCAATCAATATCAATGTAGTTGAACTTTTTGTCGAAATTGTACCTTCGTGATTCTTGTTCTGATTCTTGTTGTAAACGGTAGAATGCACTTATTGTAAGTCGCTTTGGATAAAAGCGTCAGCTAAATGAAATGTAATGTAATCAAGAGTTCAGGTATCTGAATCGAAAGAAACTCACTGCTATAAAAATCATAAATTGTTATTGTTTTACTGCACATGGTGCAGGCAAATGAGGTCACAAGTCAGTGGGATGGAACCTGGTTAAAGATTTACGGAATACAGTTTTAAAGTTGTTTGTTTTCATTACTATACTGCAAACAATAACCTAGTCAACTTTACAAACACAGCAAATTTGTAAACCACACAAATGTGATGTCAACTGAGGTGAATATGTCCATTTTATTGCACGACAATAAGAAATGTACATACAATAAGCAGAACTATGTCATTGTCACAAACAAGTTGAGTCAATTACCAACTAAGCCATTAACTAAACAAGGTAAGGCAACAAATCAAGGTAGTTCAATTGCATTTTTTTATATTAAATTCAGATGCAGTTCTTGTAGATAAATCCAATAACATAAAAATGGTTGACATGGCTCTTCAGAAGTGGGAAGCAACATTACAAAAGAAGTCTGTCAGGAATGCACTAGAAACCGGGCTCCTCTCAGATTAGTGGTATGTTTAGTCACTGCATCACTAACATCTTGGCTGAACGGCTTAATTAAAACAGTAGCTGTCCCGGTAATCTGATATACAGCTGAAGACAATCTTAATTGGCGTTAAATGGAAAAGACAGAGCCTTACGGAGGTTAGCCTGGAGAACTTTAAAGCCCCCCCAACCCCCCCACACACAAAGGCATCGCGTGGTCGGCATGCAAGACCAGCTCACGACATTAAAAAAAAAACTGTTTTAATATTGTCATTTAACCACGTTATTTTTGCATTATGTGGATGTTTTATCTCACAGATACATGCATGTGGCACGTGAGCGCGTGGAACCGTTTATTTCATTGTAAAGTAAAAGTAAAGTAGTCATTAAAGACATTAATACTTAAAAGAAACTCCATTGACTGTTTGAAGCGGCTGCACTTTGCCATTACGCGTACTTCAAATCTACATTACCGTCCAGTGCCACGCTCCTGGGGAACCCATGTAATGGATTACATTACGTTACTCCAGCTGACAACAGCATTTAGGAGCTCCACTAAGAAACGACACGGAAACTGCTACATTACGTAAGTTGTCGAAACACTTCCGATTCTTCTGGACTAACTCCAACACGTCACATTATATCGGCGTTGAACTCACCTCCAACATCCAGGTAGCCACTATCCTCCTCATGTACGGAGCTATTTCTCTCTGGACGCATTTGAAGTAGTTGGGAGCGGGGAGGTACTTGTCCTCTGCCCGCAGCAGCGCGTGCAGCACCCGGTCATTCAACAGGTTGGCGTCCCGGTAGGCCCTCCGGATCACGGGCCTGTCCCCCTCGCAGCACAGCAGCCGGGGGTCCATTTATCCGGCCCTGCGCACTCTGGGTCTGTCTTGGAGCGGTTTCCTTTGTGTCCCTGCGGGGACGAACCTTACAACTAGCTTTTACTAAGCGAACAACAACTTATTGTTCACTGCTCCACATTGTGCAGATACAGTGGTCTTACAACTGGCTTTAACTCGTGGGAGAGTAACACTAACTTTAGCTACAGGTTGGACTAGCTATTTGTGCCAAATGTCGTCACTAAAACGAGCCCTCATTTGTCTCCGTCGTCTCAGTTTATTCCTTTCCCGTCGGGCTTTGAGTTACTTTCTTTTGTCGCACAGGACGGAACTACGGGACCGTGCGCGGTGCAGCTCTCTCCACCGGCCATGTGGAACCAGTTTACCTGCTGCGCGTCAAGATGATTAGCATACAACGACGACACATCCGGTCGAAAGTGTCAAAATAAAAGCACACAACGTTTTTTTCAGGGTTTTCACCAATAGTTGAGGATCACATCAGTCGCACCCAGCATTTAAAAAGGTTGGTTAACCCACCACATTAACACACTTTATTGGAATATCAACTGTTAGAAATTACATTGCAAACGTTTGGGCTATTTCATAATGATCATACTGGTGACTATTGATGATTAGATCTATGCGGACGAAGAACAGCAGTATCATACTACTATATGTGTGGAACATGTGGATGAATAAGACATAAATATGATATGAAGTAGGTTAGTCAAGAGTTAAACTGGCTGTCATTTGCTTTTTATTATTATTGTTAAACTAGCAAATATTTTATTTTTATTTATATTTTAAAGTAGGACGTAATTTACTTCCGCTTCAGAGTTAAGACTGGCTGGCTTGGTTCTGAAACACACACACACACACACACACACACACACACACACACACACACACACACACACACACACACACACACACACACACACACACACACACACACACACACACTCACACACACACACAGAGAGAGAAGGAGAGGGAGGGAGGCCCAAAATACCCAAAAATGAAAATGAAAGCTCCAACAACCTGAGATCTAGAGGGAAATTATTACACAGTTTAGAGGCAGAAAGCAGCCTTTTCGTTATTGGAGAACTCCCTGAATGGAATAGTGGACTGATACTCTGATGAATAAAGATTGGTTATATTTAGCTACATTATGAAATATAACGCACACCCAGAGGGAGCATTAAAAAAATCTTAAAAAACATACACGATAGATTACTGTTTGCTTTTTTTGGTTTCATTTAGTTTCCAAATGTTTTAATCCCCTAAACATTGAGGTGAGACGGGCAGTAAGACCAGTCAAATAAATTGGGTAATTTGTATATATATATATATATATATATATATATATATATATGTATGTATGTATGTATGTATGTATATATATATATATATCATCATTGTGTTGTCAGCTAATCTTGGCAAGTGAGCTAATAATAATAAGGCAATGAATGCTCTCTTGAGGAACTCCACCTACTGTGTAATTGGCTGCTGTCAGCGAAGCACTGTTTTATATATATATATATATATATATAAATATAAAACAGTGCTTTGCCACTATATATATATATATATATATATATATATATATATATATATATATGTGTACTATATTCTTCTATTCTTCTTGTCCCTGTGTGGTTTCCTCTGATTACCTCCCACAGTCCAGAGTCCAAAGACTGAAACTAATCCCAAACAAATGCACAAATGCACAAAAACTACAAGTTTGTGGGCCAATCTAAAATACTCAAATACTGAATGAGTCTCTATGAAAAGAAACCGGTCAGAGGCGCAAATCAAAGTGGGGGCGGATCGAAAATGCCTCATCAATGAATTTGTAAATAAAAGACGGCACCATAGTTGCTGAATTCATACAGAGTTGAATTTACAAGTGAGTTGTCACCAGTAGCAATAGCACAATGCAGGGTTCTCCCTGGCCTCCCTCCTCTCCAGCAGGCCCAGCCATACAGCCTGGGCCTGCAGCCGTGTGGTGTCGGGACCGAGCTCTGCTCCTGGTGCGGTGGATGAGCTTTGGAATTGGATGGTTCTTTCCAAGAGTTACCCTGGAAGTAAACTCATAGTTAACTTCTCCCCCAAAGTTTTGTTTCACATACATAGGGTTGTACCTTATAACGTTTTTATCATCAAAGCTGTATGGTCATTCTTTATGGGAAAAAGTAATGTGACAACTATCTCTAGAACCAGAATATATATATATATATATATCACAAGCCTTATTGGGTACATTAGGCAATCAGTGGCAAAATGCTCTCAACAACACAAGGCAAAGAATATTTTTTTGTGTTGAAACTAAACGCATCTCAAAAACACGTGTCTGTCTGCGCGTGTTGGACTGGCAATCTCTCCAGGATCGACAATTCCTCTCACAAAGACCATGCTGGGATATGCTGCAGCAACTCAAGAGCCTAGCACAGGTAGGAAAGGATAGGAAACTTACAGACGAAGACGTGCACGCCCTGTCTGCACAGATACAGTATCTACGGTCTGGAGACCACCAACCAATTCATTTGTAGCGTGTAGCTGGTCTTGGGGGAGAGACGGAGACAGAGTTCTACGCGGCCTGTCTGTGTGTGTGTGACCTTTAACCCCAGTTCCTCAGGGTGGCCGGGTCCAGGGTCATACTCTGGACACCGCACACAATAGCGGCCTATAGATTCTATAGAATCGTCGTGATTGATCCCTCCTACAATGGAGACTGATCCGTGGTGATCAGCTTCGCTAGCCTTCTGTTACGTCGTCCACTAACGCTGCCGGACGGGTCTTTGGCATGAGGAGCATCCGAGCAGGGCTTGGTGAAGGTGTTACAATAATGGTGCCAATAGAGTTCTCTTCAGGCAATAAGCATCCAGGAATGGACAGGTTCTAGTTTCTACCACATGCATACTGTGTATTCCCACTTGCTGACAACATTATGATAAGATAATGGTTGTATTTGTATAGCAAAATGCTTTTCTGTGCCGTTGATCTAAAATGTCCAAATAAAGATGCATTTACAGCTTGACAAAGATGCAAACGAAGATCAGAGCAGGTGTGGAACGAAAGAGTCAGGGCTGATGAGTGTGTGAACCCGGTAGTGCTGAAGATGAATGTGGTGGCAGCTATAGAGAGCACACAGAGGTCTCCATGCTGAGGAATCTAACCTTACCATCTTTCACTGGAGATAAATGAAAAGAAATGGTCCTGACAGAATGACTTCACAGAGGCAGAGAGGGAGAGTAATGGGCAAAGAAATAGTAGGCCACTGGTGCTGGGTCTTTTGAATTGAAACTGTTGACTAACACGTCTTCTTTTTTTTTGCAAATGAGCATCGTCATCAAATTTACATAATTTGCAAACACAGACAAGTTACTTAAGTGAACACTAAAAGTCTGTCCAGCAAGGTGACCAGCCATAGCTATGTGGTTTCTGGAAACCTGGATAAAACCATGCAGCAAGCTCTGCTTCTGAAAAGTGAAGGCAAAGCAGAAGTGCCTTAAACTTTCTCTCTAATGGCCATCATGAGGCAACTCTTCTGGTTGCAATAAGAAGTCTGGTTGTATAGAAGTCTATATAAATGACTCTACTTCTCTCTTGATGTATTCCCTCAGTAAACATTGTAAACATGAGTTTATGTCTCAATCTCTAGTTTCAAGTCTTCTTCAATACAGCATGATGTTCATTTAGTACATTATGCTCATTTAGAGTCAGACAGACCATAAAGCAGGGGATGATTTAGGGCGGGGCTACCTTGTGATTGACAGGTTGCTACCATAGTGTTGTGCATTCTCGGAGACAAGATGGTGACTGCGAAAATGTTGAACTCAAGACTTCAAAATAATAGTCTACAAACCAAATAGGTGACGTCACAGTGACTAGGATCACTTCTTGTCAATATGATACATACATTTAGAAATACATTGACAGTTATTCATTCTGGTAAAATTAAACAAGTGACTGGTGTAAAGACTAACATTTCATTGTTATTGCTGGGTAGATGCAAGTGCCTCAAAATGACTTTACTCTTGTCCATCTGGAGCAAAGGAGGAAGTCAAGTGACATCCTTATAGAGTTGGTAGAAGGAGGATGTCGGGTTGGACAAAACGTTGGCCTTTTCAGTTCAATTTCAGTTTCCTACCAGGTGTCAGTTGGAGCTTCTGTTAATCATGACCACGCTCTTCCCCTAAGCGAGTCCTTTGTTTTGTCCTGATCAAACCTTCACCGTAGTGTTGAAGGCAGTAACGAAGGACGGATTTCGTCGTTTAATTTGGAGAACTTGTTGAACAACTGGTAACTGCAACATAATGCATCAACACAAAGATTATGTTTAAAATGTCCAAGCACATGAGATCAGATCTGATCGTAGCATTAGCTGAAAGGAAGTAGAAGTGCTACACAACAGACAGCGTCCCACTCCCCCTGTAATATGTGTGTGTGCGAGTGTATCCAGGGAAGGACGGACGCTCCCAGTGGCTCCTCAAGTGCATCAACGCCTTTTAAGTCCATGAATGGCCGAGTATCACGGCTATCAAGTCTGGACACCAGCACAGGGAACGGAGCAGGGCTTCTTGTCAAAGAATCTCCCCTTCATCCCCCAACACAGCCCTGGTGGTATGGGAGGGGGTGGAGGGGGTGGAGGGGCCTGCGCTGTGTTTCCACGGGGGGTTTGAAACCAAAGAATTTACTACAACATGTTAGGGAACAATTGATAGCATATTCATGTTGAAAAAAGGGGATTTCACCAGTGTTTTCTGAATTCATTTGAAATAGGCAGTATGAACGCTGTATTCTTATTGGTGGAAAACAAATGTGTATTGTAAAACCTTGCATCACCTACTACACATACACTTTTTTCTTAATCTAGAAGTGTAAAACAAAGGCAGTTGGATTTGCCCCAGATTGCTTTTCAACATGATGAGAATCTCCACCCTTGGTTCGGTGGACCTGTTTAACGTGATGTTTCTGCAGAGTCACTCCTTTCCCTTTGGTAGCCTGTGCAGGACTTTAGCTGCTGCCCCTTGCGTGACAGCCGGTTCCACCACCGATCAGTGTGTTCACACAATCACACAAAACCTGCACAGCGTTATGTCTTTGAGATTAAGCTACGCAGATTACACTGAAAAGATAACCTATACTTTCTCAACATGATATTGTTATCCCCAAAACACCTGCATGGTCTTTCCAACTGGCCCGACTGAATTTAAGAAAGTAGTTACTGACATTGACTCTCGCCGTTTATTAGCTATTAGGGTAATGCTGTGGGAAACCTAAATATATATTTATAAGGGGACAAAGTTATGTTGTGGGCTTTTTTAATTAAAAAAATAATAGTAGTGAAAAATATCACAAAGTTCAAATTCTGATTCTTTCTTCTTCCCTCATTTGGGGCTCCCCTTTGGATGGATGGACGGCACACCCAGCATTCACCTATACTGCCAATGCCAACTCCGGCTCGGCCTTTCTGCTGCATCATCATCTGCTACAATTGGCTCCATAAACTCATCTCATGCAGTCGTTCTTTTCATTTTGAGGCTGTTTTTTTGTGTATTTCAAACCAATTATTATTAAAAGTTACACTTGGTGATACCCTGAGAGGTTGGAGGGAAGTATATGCTTCTCAAATGTTACGTTACTTCTTGTACAACATACAGTGCAACAAGCACACGCTCCAACCAATGCTTTGATAATATGCTTTGTTAAAAGTCAGATG
This sequence comes from Cottus gobio, assembly GCA_023566465.1. Classification (NCBI taxonomy): domain Eukaryota; kingdom Metazoa; phylum Chordata; class Actinopteri; order Perciformes; family Cottidae; genus Cottus; species Cottus gobio. The sequence continues at coordinate 27,505,213 of CM042223.1, read as the reverse complement.
TTATGTGTTAGCAGTTAGCATGTGTGTAGCCCATAATTCACAGTTTCTAACAGATTTTCAACAGTAGACTCAGATACGTTAACGCATCGTATCTTGTTAGCGAGCTTTTTGTTGAGACGATGCTTGAAGTCAATGCACCAACTCTTGCCCATTAAAGGCCTAACTAACGGTGCCTAAAATCATCATGTCAGTTGTTTTCATTTTTTCAAGAGATTGTTCAAAGTAGAACTCAAGCTGCTTGAGAGTTTGTTTTCTTTAGCTAACACTGCAGTTTCCCCTGACTCCCCAGTCCTTCTCAGTTTCAGTTTTCGCTCTGTTTTTAAACTATAAATGGAAGATGAGTATATACAATATTTATTTTCTCTCATATAAGGGGAGGAGGGCCGGGCAGAAAAAACAGTACATTTTCAAATCATTAAAGCCTGCCTTTAACACACTTCTAAATCTTGACACGTCTGCTACTGACCCTGAACCTAAAGCAGTAGCATCACTGTTATAAATAGTACAATGTGAATGTAGCAAAGAAGAAAGAGTTGAAAGAAGAGAAAGAGATGGTTTCCCCATAAAAGCTTTCTAAACCGAGGGTACAAACACAATGGACCCCGATGAAAAGATGGATAGAGTAATTGTCCTGTTAAGTGATCCGAAAAGACAGGGCAGGGAGGGGGTGGAGTGGACGGCGGTGTGTGCGAGTGTGTGTGTGAGTGTGTGTGTGTGTGTGTGTGTGTGTGTGTGTGTGACACAGCACGCTGAGAGGCCAAGGGTGCTAACAAGAGGGAAACCCCAAGACAATACACCCCTCAGTGGGTGCCCCTCACTCTGTCTCTACCCACCCAAAAGACATAGAGAAGGGGTTTGGATAGCCGGAGCCCGGGTCTGTACCGAGTCCTGGTCTGCAGTCGGTGTGGTCTACCAGGTCTACTGCCACCACTTTCACTGATCAGCCTATGTTGTAGCCAAAAGCAACACTACACGTGTTTCCTGCTTTGCTCTTATTTCAGTGGCCGCTTTATAAGGTACACATCTATAGAATCTGTTGTGATCCAGTACCACAACTCAGCCACATATATAATTAATGTTCAATTTGAGTGACACAGTCCGGAAGGTCATGATTTAACAATATTCTTTGCCACATAGCGCTGCAGGAATTCGGTCTTAAAGCCGGATGATGCCGTGGAACATGGCGGCTTCTCTACAAAGTAGACTGACAGGCCACAAGCAGTCAGACAACCATGGCAGGTTGAACACAAACCCCCAGTTTAGTCTAACGCAACGAGTGCAACACAACTGTCACCGTAACTCCAGCGAGGGAGACTCACAGTGAGAGGAACGTTTGAGCGAATGACTGGTTCTACTCTAACGGTCTTTCTATCCACGGTTTCAGGATTCCTTCTCATGTCAACCTAAAACTACTTCCTGCTGTCTTCACCGTGTGTGTGTGTGTGTGTGTGTGTGTGTGTGTGTGTGTGTGTGTGTAACGGATGATGACGCCAGTGTGAACCACCATCAGTGCTTTCTCAAAGAATAAAGATATCCCCGGATACTGAGGAACTTCAATTTTCAATTAAATTCAGTTTATTTTGTATAGCCCAAAATCACAAATACAAATTTGCCTCTGAGGGCTTTACAATCTGTACACATACGACATCCCTGTCCCGGGACCTCACATCGGATCAGGAAAAACTCCCACTAAAAAACAAGGGGAAGAAACCTTCAGGAGAGCAACAGAGGAGGATCCCTCTCCCCGGATGGACAGATGCAATAGATGTCATGTGACCAGAATCAACATAACAGAGTTACAGCACATTCAATGGATGTCACAGAAATTATTCATGAGTAGTAGGCATGGCCACGACCCAGATGACTATGATCCACGACAGCAGACGGAGGTGAAGATGAAGGGCATCAGCAGGGCCACCATGGAAGGGAGCAGGACCGGCTTCAGACAGCCACAATCCATGGAAGACTGAGGAGAGGAAGCACAAAGGCTCCCGAGAGGAAGTAGAGTTAGTAATGTGCATTAAAGAGACATTAATACATCCAGAAGGAGAGAGAGGAGAAAATGAGAGGGAGAAGAAGATATAAATCCCTCGGTGTTTCCCTAAGATGCTCCCTGGCAATATAAGTCCATAGGAGCACCCCAGGAGCACCTGAGGAGGGGAAGAGGAGGAGAGAGAGAACAGGAGAGAGGAGCTCATTGTATCCAGGGGAGACTGTGGCTCAGTGGTTAGCAAGTCGGCATTCATTGAGCGCAGCTCTCTGGGGGGACAATATGGTGCTATAAGCTCCCTAAGATATGATGGTGCATCACCAATTAAGGCTTTGTAGGTAAGAAGAAGGACTTTAAATACAATTATCTGTCTTACAGGAAGCCAGTGGAGATCAGCTAGTACAGGAGTAATGTGATATCTCCTCTTAGCTCTCGTTAGTACACGAGCTGCAGCATTCTGGATCAACTGTAGAGACCTGAGAGACTTAGCAGAGCAGCCTGATAATACAGAGTTACAGTAATCCAGTCTTGAGGTAATAAATGTGTGGATCAATGTTTCTGCATCCCTTCGAGACAGGATGTGCCTGATCCTTGAAATGTTGCGTAGGTGAAAGAGGCAGTCCTTGAGATCTGTTTCACGTGGGAATCGAAGGACAAGTCTTGATCAAAGACAACTCCCAGATTATTTACGGTGGTGGTTGACGCCAGAGCAATGCCATCAAGAGAAACAATATCATTCCATAATTGATTTCTCAGATGCTCTGGGCTAAGCAGAATAACTTCAGTCTTGTCCGAGTTCAACATCAGGAAGTTGCAGGTCATCCAGGTTTTTATGTCTTTAAGACACGCTTGAAGTTTAGCCACCTGGCTGGTTTCATCTGGCTTGATCGATATATATAGCTGAGTATCGTCGGCGTAGAAATGAAATTTTATCGAGTGTTTCCTGATAATATTGCCTAATGGAAGCATATAAAGGGTGAACAAAATTGGTCCAAGGACGGAGCCCTGTGGTACCCCATTTTGAACACCCGTGCTCACCGAGGCCACATCATTTACATATACAAACTGAGATCTGATACATATGACTTAAACCAGCTTAGTGCTGTACCTTTAATACCAATCAACTGTTCTAGTCTTTCTAATAAAATGTCATGGTCAATGATGTCGAACGCAGCACTAAGGTCTAACAGGACTAGAACAGTTACAAGTCCCCTATCTGATGTAACTAGAAGGTCATTCGTAATCGTCACCAGTGCTGTCTCTGTGCTATGATGCTTTCTAAATCCGGACTGAAAGTCCTCAAATAAACTATTGCTATGTAAAAAGTCACACAACTGATTTGCAACTACTTTCTCCAGAATCTTAGACAGGAAGGGCAGGTTAGAGATAGGTCTATAGTTGGCCAACACCTCTGGATCGAGAGTTGGCTTCTTGAGTAGAGGTTTAATTACAGCCATTTTGAACGACTGTGGCACATAACCAGTTAGTAGAGAACCATTAATAATATCCAGCAGAGAGGTGCCAATCAAAGGCAAAACCTCCTTCAGCAGCCTCGTTGGAATGGGGTCCAGGAGACAGGTAGAAGATTTAGAAGCAGAAACCGTTGAAGACAATTGGTCAAGACTTAAGGGGAAAGCCATCCAAACACACATCGGGGCCCACAGCCACCTCCAAGGCCAGTCCACTTGAGGATAAACAGTCAGTAGTTGAGGGCAGGAGATCGCCAATCCTGCCTCTGATGGCCAGAATCTTGTCATTAAAGAAGTTAATTAAGTCATCACTACTGAGGTCTGTAGGAATACACGACTCCTACTACTACTACTACTACTACTACGACTCCTACTACTACTACTACTACTGAGGTCTGTAGGAATACACGACTCCTACTACTACTACTACTACTACTACTACTACTACTACTGAGGTCCGTAGGAATACACGACTCCTACTACTACTACTACTACTACTACTACTACTACTACTACTACTACTACTACTACTACTACGACTCCTACTACTACTACTACTACTGAGGTCTGTAGGAATACACGACACCTACTACTACTACTGAGGTCTGTAGGAATACACGACTCCTACTACTACTACTGAGGTCTGTAGGAATACACGACTCCTACTACTACTACTACTACTACTACGACTCCTACTACTACTGAGGTCTGTAGGAATACACGACTCCTACTACTACTACTGAGGTCTGTAGGAATACACGACTCCTACTACTACTACTACTACTACTACGACTCCTACTACTACTACTACTACTACTACTACTACTACTACTGAGGTCTGTAGGAATACACGACTCCTACTAATACTACTACTACTGAGGTCTGTAGGAATACACGACTCCTACTACTACTACTACTACTACTACTACGACTCCTACTACTACTACTACTACTACTACTACTACTACTACTACTGAGGTCCGTAGGAATACACGACTCCTACTACTACTACTACTACTACTACTGATACTACTACTACTACTGCTGAGGTCCGTAGGAATACACGACTCCTACTACTACTACTACTACTACTACTACTACTGATACTACTACTGAGGTCCGTAGGAATACACGACTCCTACTACTACTACTACTACTACTACTACTACTACTACTACTACTGATACTACTACTACTACTGCTGAGGTCCGTAGGAATACACGACTCCTACTACTACTACTACTACTACTACTACTACTGATACTACTACTACTACTACTACTACTACTACTGCTACTACTACTACTACTGATACTACTACTACTACTGCTGAGGTCTGTAGGAATACACGACTCCTACTACTACTACTACTACTACTACTACTACTACTACTACTACTGAGGTCCGTAGGAATACACGACTCCTACTACTACTACTACTACTACTACTACTACTACTACTACTACTACTACTACTACTGAGGTCTGTAGGAATACACAACTCCTACTACTACTACTACTACTACTACTACTACTACTACTACTACTGAGGTCCGTAGGAATACACGACTCCTACTACTACTACTACTACTACTACTACTGATACTACTACTACTACTGCTGAGGTCTGTAGGAATACACGACTCCTACTACTACTACTACTACTCCTACTACTACTACTACTACTACTACTACTGATACTACTACTACTACTGCTGAGGTCTGTAGGAATACACGACTCCTACTACTACTACTACTACTACTACTACTACTACTACTACTACTACTACTACTGAGGTCTGTAGGAATACACAACTCCTACTACTACTACTACTACTACTACTACTACTACTACTACTACTACTACTACTACTACTACTACTACTACTACTAAGGTCCGTAGGAATACACGACTCCTACTACTACTACTACTACTACTACTACTGATACTACTACTACTACTGCTGAGGTCTGTAGGAATACACGACTCCTACTACTACTACTACTACTACTACTACTACTGATACTACTACTACTACTGCTGAGGTCTGTAGGAATACACGACTCCTACTACTACTACTCCTACTACTACTACTACTACTACTACTACTACTACTACTACTACTACTACTGATACTACTACTACTACTGCTGAGGTCTGTAGGAATACACGACTCCTACTACTACTACTACTACTCCTACTACTACTACTACTACTACTACTACTGATACTACTACTACTACTGCTGAGGTCTGTAGGAATACACGACTCCTACTACTGAGGTCTGTAGGAATACACGACTCCTACTACTACTACTACTACTACTACTACTACTACTACTACTACTACTACTACTACTACTACTACTACTGAGGTCTGTAGGAATACACGACTCCACCGAGCTGTGACTCTCCATCAGCCTGGCCACAGTGCTGAAGAGAAACCTGGGTTGTTCTTGTTCTTCTCTATTACTGATGAATAGTAGGCTCCTCTGGCATTACGGAGGGCCTTCTTGTAGGTGGTCAGACTGTCCCGCCAGACTAACCAGGATTCCTCTAGTTTGTTGGAACGCCATAAACCTTCCAGCTTCCGTGATGCTTGATTCAGTATGCGGGTCTGAGGGTTATACCATGGAGCGAGCCTTCTTTATTTGATGATCCTCTTCTTTAGAGGGGCTATCGAGTCCAGTGTCATCTTCAGTGAGCTTGTAGCACTATCAATGAGATGATCACTCTGGGACGGACTGAAGTTCACACAGGAGTTCTTTATTATATTGAGGCATGGTAATTAATTAAATACATAAGGAATCACTTTCTTATATTCATCAATAACAACATCAGTTATACCTCTGGTGTAAAAACTTCTATCAGAGAGCACACACACCGGCAGCACAAACTCAAAAGTCACAAGACAATGGTCTGATAAAACTGAGTTCTGCAGAAAAACCACCAAATGCTCTACATCAACACCATATGTAAGAACAAGGTCGAGGGTGTGGCTAAAGCAGTGAGTCGGTTCATGTACTCTCTGACAGAAGCCAATTAAATCTAACAATGACATGAATGCAACACTAAGGCTATCATTGCTAACATCTACATGAATATTAAAGTCACCTAAAATAATAACTTTGTTAGTCTTAAGGACCAAACTTGTCAAAAACTCAGAAAAGTCAGACCACTCACATTCCTGTTAGATTCCTTCTTTCTCACCTCGTTGCTCCTCATAGACTAAATACTGAAACACAACAAAGTGCTGCAGTTTCGTACCAAGTTGATCTGTTGAAGACAAATCTTTAAGGACAAAATATGGTAATTCATTTTATGCTCTCAATGCTACAATAAGTTGCATTTATTTGTGGCTGTTGAGTGTAATTATTGTTAAAACAGCCTAAAAAACATTTTTTACAAGATTTTTCTTGTCGGGGTTGGAAAGTCTATCTCTATCTGCTCCTCTTTGAGGAAGAATCGGACACCAAAAGTGAGGAATTTATATTTTATATTTGTCATGATCCATCCATCCATCCATTTTCCACCGCTTATCCGGGGTCGGGTCGCGGAGGCAGCAGGTCAAGCAGGCCGACCCAGACTTCTCTCTCACCCGCAACATCTACCAGCTCATTCTGGGGGATCCCAAGGCGTTCCCAGGCCAGCTGGGAGATATAATCCCTCCAGCGTGTCCTGGGTCTTCCCCGGGGCCTCCTACCAGATGGACGTGCCTGGAAAACCTCTAAAGGGAGGCGTCCTGGAGGCATCCTAATTAGATGCCCGAACCACCTCAGCTGACTCCTTTCGACACGAAGGAGTAGCGGCTCGACTTCAAGCTCCCTCCTGATGTCCGAGCTCCTTACCCTATCTCTAAGGCTGAGCCCGGCCACTCTACGGAGGAAACTCATTTCGGCCGCTTGTATCCGCGACCTCGTTCTTTCGGACACGATCCAAAGCTCGTGACCATAGGTGAGGGTTGGGACGTAGACCGACCAGTAAATTGAGAGCTTTGCCTTTCGGCTCAGCTCCTTCTTCACCAAGACGGCCCGGTGCAACGCCTGCTTTACTGCTGCAGCCGCACCGATACGCCTGTCGATCTCCCGCTCCATTTTACCCTCACTCGTGAACAAGACCCCGAGATACTTGAACTCCTTCGCTTGTGGTAGGCACTCTGTCCCCACACGGAGGGAGCAATCCACCGGTTTCCGGCAGAGCACCATGGCCTCAGATTTCGTGGTGCTGACTCTCATCCCCGCCGCTTCACACTCGGCTGCAAAACGCCCCAGTGAATGCTGGAGGTCATGGTCCGAGGAGGCAAACAGGACCACATCATCTGCAAACAGCAGAGAGGCTATCCTGAGATCCCCGAACCTGACATTCTCCGCCCCACGGCTGCACCTAGATATCCTGTCCATGAAAGTCACGAACAGGACCGGTGATAAAGGGCAGCCCTGGCGGAGGCCAACACCCACCGGGAACGTATCTGACTTACTGCCGAGGATACGAACACAGCTCCTACTGCAGGCGTACAGAGACCGGATGGCCCGTTGCAACGGGTCCGGCACACCATACTCCCGCAGCACCCCCCACAAAAAGCCCCGAGGGACCCGGTCGAAAGCCTTCTCCAAGTCCACAAAGCACATGTAGACTGGTTGGGCAAACTCCCAGGACCCCTCCAGTATCCTTGCAAGGGTAAAGAGCTGGTCCACTGTTCCACGACCAGGACGAAACCCGCACTGTTCTTCTTGAATCCGAGGTTCGACAAACGGTCGGAGCCTCCGTTCCAGCACCCTGGCATAAGCTTTTCCCGGGAGGCTGAGTAGTGTGATACCCCGATAATTCGAGCACACTCTCCGGTCCCCCTTCTTGAAGATGGGAACCACCACCCCGGTCTGCCAGTCCATGGGCACTGTGCCCGACCCCCATGCGACATTGAAGAGGCGTGTCAGCCAAGACAGCCCAACAAAGTCCAGCGCCTTCAGCATCTCAGGGCGGATTTCATCCACCCCCGGCGCCTTGCCACCAAGGAGCTTTTTGACTACCTTAGTGGCCTCTGCCAGGGATATGGGTTCATCCAACCCCAAGTCTTCAGGCGCTGCCCCCTGTTCAGGGGACATGTTGACCGGGTTTAGGAGTTCCTCAAAGTGCTCCTTCCACCGCCCGACGATATCCTCTGTCTGGGTCAGCAGCAACCCTCCCCCGCTGATAACAGCCTGGGGAAGGCCCTGCTTTCCCTTCCTGAGTCGTCGGATGGTTTGCCAGAACCTCCTTGAGGCCAACCGAAAGTCCTTCTCCATGGCCTCCCCGAACTCCTCCCATGCCCGAGTTTTAGCATCCGTGACCACCGCAGCTGCAGTCCTTCTGGCCTGTCTGTACCTGTCAGCTGCTTCAGGAGACCCCTGGGCCAACCAAGCCCGAAAGGCCTCCTTCTTCAGCTTGACGGCTTCCCTCACCCCCGGTGTCCACCACCGGGTTCTCGGGTTGCCGCCACGACAGGCACCGATGACCTTCCGACCACAGCTCCTAGCGGCCGCGTCCACAATAGAGGCTTTGAACATGATCCACTCGGATTCCATGTCCCCAACCTCCCTCGGGATGTGTGAGAAGTCCTTCCGGAGGTGGGAGTTGAAGACCTCCCGGACAGGATCCTCCGCCAGACGTTCCCAGTTCACCCTCACTATACGTTTGGGCTTGCCAGGTCTTTCTGGCCGACTCCCCCGCCATCTGATCCAACTCACCACCAGGTGGTGATCAGTTGACAGCTCTGCTCCTCTCTTCACCCGAGTGTCCAAAACATACGGCCGCAGATCAGATGATACGATTACGAAGTCGATCATTGATCTCCGGCCTAAGGTGCTCTGGTACCAGGTACACTTATGAGCCACCTTATGTTCAAACATGGTGTTTGTTATGGACAAACTGTGGCTAGCACAGAAGTCCAACAACGAAACACCACTCGGGTTCAGATCAGGCAAGCCGTTCCTCCCAATCACTCCCCGCCAGGTTTCTCTGTCGTCGCCCACGTGAGCGTTGAAGTCTCCCAGGAGAACTATGGAGTCGGCAGGCGGCGCCCTTTCCAGGACCCCTCCCACCAACTCCAAGAAGGCCGGATACTCCGAAATGCTGTTTGGTGCATAAGCACAAACAACAGTCAGAGCCTTACTCCCCGCAACCCGTAGGCGCAGGGAGGCGACCCTCTCGTTCTCCGGGGAAAACTCCAACACGGCGGCGCTCAGCCGGGGACTCGTGAGTATCCCCACTCCCGCCCGGCGCCTCTCACCCTGGGCGACTCCAGAAAAGAACAAAGTCCAACCCTTCTCCAGGAGTTTGGTTCCAGCGCCAGCGCTGTGCGTGGAGGTGAGCCCAACTATATCTAGCTGGTACCGCTCCACCTCCCTCACCAGCTCCGGCTCCTTCCCCGCTAGCGAGGTGACGTTCCACGTCCCTAGAGCTAGTCTATGTCGCCGGCGATCGGCTCGTCCAGGCCCCCTGCCCGGCCCGCCGCCCGGTCTACATAGCACCCGACCCCGATGTCTGTCCCTGCGGGTGGTGGGTCCACAGGGTGGCTGCACCATGATGTTTCTTCGGGCTGAGCCCGACCGGGCCCCATGGGCGAAAGCCCGGCCACCAGACGCTCGCCGACGAGCTCGCCTCCCGGGTCTGGCTCCGGGAGGGTGCCCCGGTTTCCCTGGTCCGGGCGAGGTAGCTACAGTCTTTGGGCTGCTTATCATCGAGGTTTTTTGAACCGCTCTTAGTCTGGGCTCTCCCCCGAGACCTGTTTGCCTTGGGAGACCCTACCAGGGGCAGATGCCCCGGACAACATAGCTCCCAGGATCATTGAGCCACTCAAACTCCTTCACCGCGTTAAGGTGGCGATTCGCGAAGGAGTATTTGTCATGATATAAAATATAATTTAATTCCTTAGCCTTGCATTAATTCTACAGAATACCGTCGATATAGATGGAAAACGTTTTTATTACGGCCAATCTAATTCTCAAGGGCTAGCTGGGTAGCTCATTTCAGGAGATATCTCAGAATCTACTGTTGCGTGAAACATTTTCAGCAAATATGAAGCCTGCAGTTTTTCTTTCGTCAGTGTTTATTATATTTTGTTCCCTCTGGGTTTTGATATTTTCTGATAAAGTTTGTGAAGGAGCCTCTCTCCTCCCAAGCTGCAGTTCAACCCAGCAGAAACTGGTAGGTCAGGACAGGAGGGGGGGTGGTGACCTCTGACCTTTTGTCTCTCTCAGTCTAATCCTTGACAGCCATGAATCTAGGAGCGGAGACTGATGCATGGCTGGAAACCCCCTTCTACCAGCCCTCCACTGCACTCTCTTTACTCCTCTCCTTCCTTTTTCTGCTTCCCCCCCTCTCCCATGACCCATCACTTCCCCCTCTTTCTCCCCTGCCATAACCTCCTAACAACCCCCCACCCCACCTCCCCCCCCCCCCCGTCTTTCTCTTTCTCTTTTCCCAGTTAGAGCATGAGGTAGAGTTTGCCTGCACTGGGTTTGGAATAAATGATAATTAAATCCCCCTATCAATCAGTGTGCAAAGTATCATGGGACATGGATTAATTTCTTTTGTGTTTTTAGCTGTTTCAGGCGCAGGGACCACAGCGATCTTGATTTGACTCCTTTAAAGCGAGAGTACTCTGTGAAGAAAAGGGTGATTCATTAGTGTTTCGGCGACTAATACTTGAAAAAGTCAAAAAAGGCTTTGGAATTGCTGGACGTAATTTTCCACTAGCCTACAGCAGCTACACTGAGCTTCCTGTCTGTGTGCTAAGCTAGGCTGACCAAATCTTGGACCTATTGGGTCTCGGTATGGGAGGCAGACAAAACCCACACTGATTGTGCAAGGTATTATTTTACTGTTGCTTGATGACTGTGAATGTGTCCACTAGCTTCACCCTCTGTTGTCTGAACAAACTCAGTGTTTGTGTAAAGATTCATAAATGAACAGACCACACTGACGTCCATCCAGCAGAGCTCTGTGACATCCCAGTGCAGCACATTCTCACTCGGCCGTGTGGTCAGCAGCCCTAGCAGTCAAAGAGGAAGCCATGAAGCCATGAAGCCATGAAAGAACATGAAGTCTGTGACGGGTGAAACAACACAGTGGACACAGTGTTTGTGTCCCATGTGAAACCAAACAACGTTGACTTATTTTAACTCACGCCGTGGGCGCAAGGTGCTCAAAGGTAACGTATTCACTACGTAACAAACAAACTTGTTTTCAACTATCTACTCTAGTTTCTGCCATTTGAAAAGAGTGGAAATGACACACGCAAAAAAAGGACGTTTAATTTGAAAAGACAAACAACTGTAAGAATGTACTCCTTTGACCTTGATATCCTCTTGATGGAACCCACTGCCCTCATGAACCAGGAATATGTTGTATGACAATACACCACCTGAACTTAAACACAGCTATAATGTGTCAGCGCTCTCGGCCAGCCTCCCTCTCTGTTTGCCCTCTCTGTTTGTGTGAATGGAGTGTCCTGGTCTCCACGGTGGAGGGGAGGTTGTGCGGCTCAGGTCCGACCTGTTAGGCGACACCTGAAGTTACCCAACCTCCTCTCGGATCCAGTCTTCACAATCTCTCCTTGGTTCTGTCTGCTGCATGTCTGCCCGTCCTGTGAGCAGCATCCCTCCTCAGTTGCTCTGGCTTTACTTCCATTATTTCCCCGTCTTTCTTTTCTTTTCTTTTGTTTGTTCCCAATTTTCTGTTTGCTGCCAGATAGTGCTACAGTGTTGTTGGCGGAGAGTTGGCCTTTATTCAGTTTAATTGATTCTAACTTCACACATTTCGTCAGTGTAAATCGTGCTTTTGTTACTTTCCCGTAGAACTAAATTGGGGAGTTATTTTGGGCATCATTCTCTCAAAGACAGTTTGACTAAATATGTGTTGCAAAGACAATATGGCTGAGCGTCAAGTCAGTACAAGGTCACTGACAAGTGGAGCCTGTCCACGAAACACATAAAAGATGTACACCTGACATGGATGGGAAAGTGCCCTCAGTTTGTGGAGCACTGACGGTGACGTGACACTTATTCAAGATGGCAGATGTTCTGAAATGTAAAAAAAAGATGATGGTGGTATCCTCATGGGATTAACACTGAACAACATATGGTTAATATCCTAACCCCCCCCCCCCCTCCCGCCATCACACACACACACACACACACACACACACACACACACACACACACACACACACACAGTCCATAACCGGTGTTAAGCACGGCCCCCATTTTCCTAAACACTAGTTCAATGAGCAGATGACTGGTTCCTCTTGGCCCACTTATAGAACAATGGGCAGACTAAAGGTCACATACACAAGACTGTGGGAAGAGAGGGCGAAGGCTGGAGGGATGGGTGAAGGGGGCTGGGAGGTAGATGAAGGCCAGCGATGGGGGGGCTAACTTAGGACCTCAGGCGAGGGAGGAAGAAACAATGATGCCGATGTCAATCATAATTGTCTGTACATATCAATGGTTCTAATCCTAAAGTGACCCTTTGACCTCTCCGGTGTCTCTTCATCCGTCAGAGATCTTTTTAGGCAATTCTGTCGTGTTCCCCGATCTAAAATTGATCCTTAAATATTTTTCTAATGAATCCGGAGCTTTCGTTGTTCTCTAGCGCTTCAGCTCTTGTTAGTTAGCTGACATGGTTCTGTGCAGTGAGCACAAAGTGATCCGTGCATTCAAAGAGATCTTCTGCAGTAGTTGTAAATGTCCCTGTGTCCCTTGTCTGCAGTGTATGCTTTCTTTTAAATGTATTTCATGAAATAGATTTTGATGTGGCCTCTTATGCTCTGTAAATTGCTAAATGAGTTACAAAGCAAGCTGGAGAGGGACGCATGGGTATAAGTGGAAGAGGAAATGAGTCCAATACTGTGTAGGAGTCACACAGGGAAAACTGTCGGTGTGTATCCTCTGAACCTTTGTTATCTCATGTTATCTGTCCACCCTATTCATAAAACAGCACTGTTTTACATAGAGCACAAAAGCTAGGGTGTGTCAGTCACACTGTCAACCGACTGAGCAGGAAGACCATATATGGAGTTCCTTTACAACTTTATTTCACTTTTTCTGCTTTTAATTGTACACAAATCACCACTTCATGTCTGTAAACTCAGCGAACTTGTTTTAGATGGGAAACAAATGTTTGAGGCCAACTCGGTCACCAGACAAAATTTTGGCATAGTTTGTGTTAAAATATCTTTATCATGTAACAATGTTACGCAACAGCCATTAGATCAGCATTTACTTTTGGTTTCAATATAACACCAACAGCAGTCCTCAGGATGAAAGTCCTGTGATTGTTTCCTGCTTTCAGTGGCCTCTCTCACATGCCACACTCGTTATTATACCACATGAGATTCATACCACGCAAGTGACACTTCAAAAATGTCAACATTCAACATATCCAGGGTTTGCAGAAATGTAAAAAAGAATTCTGTCAACTGGGTTATTTTATATTATATGCAAACCTGCAGAAAGAGCGTAGGAGTTTTTCTTTGTGTACACAGGTGCACCGATATGCTAATACTTTTATACGCACACATCCACAGTGTGACAAAGGGAGGGAAGATTTGAGAGGTGCATGGGTGTGCAAGTATGTGTTCTGGAAGTGAGCCTCACCTACAGCCTCAGGCTATACAGTCAGTGAGCTCAGTAACCTGCTTTGACTCAATGCGGTTACAATAAATGTTCAGTCAAGAGTGTGAGGATAATGCAGTAAAGCCATACTCTGATTATGACTTGCATCTGTAATATACTGGTCATTGTGACTTGCAATCCTCCTGCTTTTATCACTTTTTATATTCACCATCTTTAAAGCCGTTTTGCTTTGTGTACTCATAGTTCAGTCAACGGATGTAGTGTCGCAATTTAACCTCACACAGCTTTGGCATTGCAGACAGGTGACACGTCTAAGTGTCCCCTCCAGGTCTGAGCACAACTTTAAAATATGCCGAGCAGGAGCCTCGACTCAGTATCCACAAATATGTCAGCTAAAGCAGCTAGGAAAACAGCGATATGGCATGCTGCCCTGAATTTGATGACAAATAAGACAACAATTACAACTCTGCGGTCCTCTGCCGCGCCATGGGGAGACTACTTTGGTGGGAGGAGAGTGGGCGCCAGCTTCGGAGAAACAAGCCTCACAGCTGTAGCAACCCAAATTCAGCCAGTCAGCAAATTGCTGACGCTAGTCATTCACACTCATTCGCCAGGTTTTGTAATGTGCTGTAGCTTTATTTTCAGTCCACAGAAAGGAGAGAACAGGCTTGTTTATAGCTTAAACCTGTTTTAAGTGTTTTGTTACCTCAGAAACATCTGAATAAATGAGTAGAAACATACTGAAGGTAGATGATACAAGACCATTAAGCAGGGTAGGATGTAGGGCGTGGCTCCCTTGTGATGGACAGGTCGCTACCATGGTGTTGTTCAGTGTTTGGTTGTACTAAAAGACAATCTAAAGAGTCGTCTAATCATTTGTTCCAGTAAGTACCATACAAACTAGTCTGTTTTTCGCTAGACATGATTTTCATTTAAATTAATATCGGAGATATGAAATACGGATGCACCTTGCATGCATCAAGGGAGCTAGCTTCGAGCTAACATCAGCTTCTAACGGTACCTTGCCCTGCCGGATATCGCTCTTCCCTAGCTCTACTTTCTCATCCAAAATGGTCACTTCAGGTTAAAAACGGAAGTCCACAAACCAGTGGGCGGCGTCACACAGACTACTTCCACTTCTTTCATACAATCTATAGTTAAAGCTCAAGCAAGACTAGCTGACGGTGTATAAAAGGTATGCACATGATGTCATTGTATCGCCAGCATTGTCCTTGAAGCGAGGCCCTCAGCGCAGCAGCTAATGAATGTAATGTTTTCCACCCTAACTGTTCCAGTGTGTGCCCCTCTCCTCTTTGTAGCGTTAATACAGACGTGTGGGCTCGTGGAGCAGCTGAAGCTGAGGACAGAGAAGAAAGAGCCCATCAAGCCTTCTCCTCTCACCACAACCAAAGACAATGATGCCAGCTGATGCCAGCTGCCCGCCTGGCAACCCGCCTGGCTTGTGGCATGTAATTTAGAGGAGGCAAAGTTTTATAGTTGTCCATTGAACCGTAGTCGGGTTGGCCTCGCTGAACAGCGGAGGCTCACCGCCTGTTTGATCATGTGCATGCGTGTGTTTATTTTGGGATCTGAACAACCTAATCCGGTTGGATTAATAAGCGTCAAACTCGACAGAATAGAATCTATGAGTCTATGATTTTTTGCTGCCAATGAAAGACCATAAAACATAAAAAAGGAGGCCCAGGGCTGAACTATCATGTTTATCTATCAATCCAGTAACTTGTCACTTTAGATAAGAGGGAGACTTTAGCAGGAAAGCTAACGTCGGTGGTTGTTTAAAGACTGTGGCTCGGTACCAGAATGGTATCCTGTCAAATGAATGGAAAAAAACTAGAAGATGCCTTCAGGACATACTAATGTACACACACAAAAAATACAATTCCATTACAGACAATTTATGAAGGCTGTAATATTTATTAACATTACCTTCTTTATGTATATGTAATGTAAAGGTATATTTATTTTTCTGAGAGAGAAGGTGATTGATATCCATCTCATGGAGGTAGACGGTGTTGAGCTTCTGTACTGTGACGTAAACGTGTACAGTTACAGGACGGATTCAGACTGAATCCTTGTGTTGGATGTGGAGCGCTAAAAGGTGACCAGGCTAAAGGGGACCAGGCTAAAAGGTGACCAGGCTAAAAGGGACCAGGCTAAAAGGTGACCAGGCTAAAAGGTGACCAGGCTAAAAGGGACCAGGCTAAAAGGGACCAGGCTAAAAGGTGACCAGGCTAAAAGGTGACCAGGCTAAAAAGTGACCAGGCTAAAAGGGACCAGGCTAAAAAGTGACCAGGCTAAAAGGGACCAGGCTAAAAAGTGACCAGGCTAAAAGGGACCAGGCTAAAAAGGGACCAGGCTAAAAGGTGACCAGGCTAAAAGGGACCAGGCTAAAAGGGGACCAGGCTAAAAGGGACCAGGCTAAAAAGTGACCAGGCTAAAGGGGCTAAAAGGGACCAGGCTAAAAAGAAACAAGGCTAAAAGGGACCAGGCTAAAAAGTAACAAGGCTAAAAGGGACCAGGCTAAAAAGTAACAAGGCTAAAAGGGACCAGGCTAAAAAGGGACCAGGCTAAAAAGGGACCAGGCTAAAAAGGGACCAGGCTAAAAGGTGACCAGGCTAAAAGGGACCAGGCTAAAAAGGGACCAGGCTAAAAAGGGACCAGGCTAAAAGGGACCAGGCTAAAAAGGGACCAGGCTAAAAAGGGACCAGGCTAAAAAGTAACAAGGCTAAAATGGACCAGGCTAAAAGGGACCAGGCTAAAAGGTGACCAGGCTAAAAGGTGACCAGGCTAAAAGGGACCAGGCTAAAAGGTGACCAGGCTAAAAGGTGACCAGGCTAAAAGGGACCAGGCTAAAAAGGGACCAGGCTAAAAAGTGACCAGGCTAAAAAGTGACCAGGCTAAAAAGTGACCAGGCTAAAAGGTGACCAGGCTAAAAGGTGACCAGGCTAAAATGGGTACCAGGCTAAAAAGGGACCAGGCTAAAAAGGGACCAGGCTAAAAAGTGACAAGGCTAAAAGGGACCAGGCTAAAAGGGACCAGGCTAAAAAGGGACCAGGCTAAAAAGTGACCAGGCTAAAAAGGGACCAGGCTAAAAGTGACTAGGCTAAAAAGGGACCAGGCTAAAAACTGACAAGGCTAAAAGGGACCAGGCTAAAAAAGGTGACCAGGCTAAAAGGGACCAGGCTAAAAAGGCTAAAAGGTGACCAGGCTAAAAGGTGACCAGGCTAAAAGGGACCAGGCTAAAAAGGGACCAGGCTAAAAAGTGACCAGGCTAAAAAGTGACCAGGCTAAAAAGTGACCAGGCTAAAAGGTGACCAGGCTAAAAGGTGACCAGGCTAAAATGGGTACCAGGCTAAAAAGGGACCAGGCTAAAAAGGGACCAGGCTAAAAAGTGACAAGGCTAAAAGGGACCAGGCTAAAAGGGACCAGGCTAAAAAGGGACCAGGCTAAAAAGTGACCAGGCTAAAAAGGGACCAGGCTAAAAGTGACTAGGCTAAAAAGGGACCAGGCTAAAAACTGACAAGGCTAAAAGGGACCAGGCTAAAAAAGGTGACCAGGCTAAAAGGGACCAGGCTAAAAAGGTGACCAGGCTAAAAACTGACAAGGCTAAAAACTGACAAGGCTAAAAGGGACCAGGCTAAAAAGGGACCAGGCTAAAAGGGACCAGGCTAAAAGGGACCAGGCTAAAAAAGGTGACCAGGCTAAAAAGTGACAAGGCTAAAAGGGACCAGGCTAAAAAGGGACCAGGCTAAAAAGGGACCAGGCTAAAAGTGACCAGGCTAAAAAGGGACCAGGCTAAAAGGTGACCAGGCTAAAAAGGGACCAGGCTAAAAGGGTACCAGGCTAAAAGGTGACCAGGCTAAAAAGTGACAAGGCTAAAAGGGTACCAGGCTAAAAAGGGACCAGGCTAAAAAGTGACCAGGCTAAAAGGGACCAGGCTAGAAAGGTGACCAGGCTAAAAAGGGACCAGGCTAAAAGGGGACCAGGCTAAAAGGGACCAGGCTAAAACGTGACAAGGCTAAAAGTGACCAGGCTAAAAAGGGACCAGGCTAAAAAGTGACCAGGCTAAAAAGGGACCAGGCTAAAAAGGGACCAGGCTAAAAAGTGACCAGGCTAAAAAGGGACCAGGCTAAAAAGGGACCAGGCTAAAAGGTGACCAGGCTAAAAAGGGACCAGGATAAAAAGGGACCAGGATAAAAGGGTACCAGGCTAAAAAGGGACCAGGCTAAAAAGGGTACCAGGCTAAAAAGGGACCAGGCTAAAAGGGTACCAGGCTAAAAAGGGACCAGGCTAAAAGGGTAGCAGGCTAAAAAGGGACCAGGCTAAAAGGGTACCAGGCTAAAAAGGGACCAGGCTAAAAGGTGACCAGGCTAAAAAGGGACCAGGCTAAAAAGGGACCAGGCTAAAAAGTGACCAGGCTAAAAAGTGACCAGGCTAAAAAGTGACCAGGCTAAAAGGTGACCAGGCTAAAATGGGTACCAGGCTAAAAAGGGACCAGGCTAAAAAGGGACCAGACTAAAAACTGACAAGGCTAAAAGGGACCAGGCTAAAAGGGACCAGGCTAAAAAAGGGACCAGGCTAAAAAGGGACCAGGCTAAAAAAGGTGACCAGGCTAAAAAGTGACAAGGCTAAAAGGGACCAGGCTAAAAAGGGACCAGGCTAAAAAGGGACCAGGCTAAAAAAGGTGACCAGGCTAAAAAGTGACAAGGCTAAAAAGGGACCAGGCTAAAAAGTGACAAGGCTAAAAGGGACCAGGCTAAAAGGGACCAGGCTAAAAAGGGACCAGGCTAAAAAGTGACCAGGCTAAAAAGGGACCAGGCTAAAAGTGACTAGGCTAAAAAGGGACCAGGCTAAAAACTGACAAGGCTAAAAGGGACCAGGCTAAAAAAGGTGACCAGGCTAAAAGGGACCAGGCTAAAAAGGTGACCAGGCTAAAAACTGACAAGGCTAAAAACTGACAAGGCTAAAAGGGACCAGGCTAAAAAGGGACCAGGCTAAAAGGGACCAGGCTAAAAGGGACCAGGCTAAAAAAGGTGACCAGGCTAAAAAGTGACAAGGCTAAAAGGGACCAGGCTAAAAAGGGACCAGGCTAAAAAGGGACCAGGCTAAAAGTGACCAGGCTAAAAAGGGACCAGGCTAAAAGGTGACCAGGCTAAAAAGGGACCAGGCTAAAAGGGTACCAGGCTAAAAGGTGACCAGGCTAAAAAGTGACAAGGCTAAAAGGGTACCAGGCTAAAAAGGGACCAGGCTAAAAAGTGACCAGGCTAAAAGGGACCAGGCTAGAAAGGTGACCAGGCTAAAAAGGGACCAGGCTAAAAGGGGACCAGGCTAAAAGGGACCAGGCTAAAACGTGACAAGGCTAAAAGTGACCAGGCTAAAAAGGGACCAGGCTAAAAAGGGACCAGGCTAAAAAGGGACCAGGCTAAAAAGGGACCAGGCTAAAAAGTGACCAGGCTAAAAAGGGACCAGGCTAAAAAGGGACCAGGCTAAAAGGTGACCAGGCTAAAAAGGGACCAGGCTAAAAAGGGACCAGGATAAAAGGGTACCAGGCTAAAAAGGGACCAGGCTAAAAAGGGTACCAGGCTAAAAAGGGACCAGGCTAAAAGGGTACCAGGCTAAAAAGGGACCAGGCTAAAAGGGTAGCAGGCTAAAAAGGGACCAGGCTAAAAGGGTACCAGGCTAAAAAGGGACCAGGCTAAAAAGGGACCAGGCTAAAAAGGGACCAGGCTAAAAAGGGACCAGGCTAAAAAGGGTACCAGGCTAAAAAGGGTACCAGACTAACTTACGTAAGCACACGTCATATTTTGTTTTACAAGAAGAAAAGATAATTGGATTTTGATTTTGAGGGTTTTAATATAATAATACAAAGATCTTTGCATGACATGACCTGGGATGTGATTTAAAAGGGTTCAAAAGGTATTTTATGTTTCAACTCGAAAAAGCAAATGGATGTATCCCAAAATGTTGAACCATTCTTTTAGGGTCAACTCATTAATATCCCAACAAAAACATTAATGCTGGTTATGAGAGTACAGACATAGTGATGTGCACCAACTGGGTGTCCACTCAGTGCTGCCCCACAGCAGGTGCTGCCTTTGTCTCTCTCACCAAAGGTCCCGTACAGTACACCCCATGGCCTCATCAACCTCTCTCCGAGCGTTTGTCCATGCCTGTAACTATGAATATAGCTCTGTGGCCGTCTGTTCAATTATGTTCTGCCTGCTCCTGTGTAATGATGTACAGCTCATTTGAGTCGGGCCATATGCTGAGTTCTGTAGGGTCAGACCTTCACAGTCACTGAGCACAGAAACAACACAGATCGGAGGGACATACACTGGAGCCAGTCAAATAGACCATAAAGCAGGGTATGCATTAGGGCGGGGCTACTGTGATCGACTTAACACCTTCATCCTTTCAACGTGTGTTTTCAGTTCATGAAAGTGACCCACATTGACCAGCGCAGGTATTGTTAAAATCGCCCTACATCCTCTTGGGAAATAAATCAAATCAACGGCTTTACATTTAAGGTAGTGCAAGTATCGGCCACCTCTGCACAGACCCTGGTCCAGATCGGCAAAAGAAAATGTTATGGACGATCAGTTTGTGTCAACTGCATTACGCTCGTCGGCTTCAAGCAGCTGAATGCCGCTCCAACACTTTAGATGAGGCAGCTTCGATTGTGGGTAACGGGATGTGCGATGCTAATCATGTGCAAAGAACTACAAGAAAATTAAAAATTGGGGATTCTGAAAACTCCGGAGCAAGGATTTGTTTGGGAGGGAGCAGGAATTACTTCCCAGAAGTGGATCATCTTCACCTTTTATGAAGTGTAGCACAAAACTAAACCACCAAACGGGACATGAAACTCACCAACAACTGTATTTACAGGACTTTGTTTTATCAGTTTATGTTGGCTTCAGTGGGCAGTTTTAATGGGATTGTCTAAATACTGTAATACAGACTGGTGAAAGGTATGGTGTGTGTGTGTGTGTGTGTGTGTGTGTGTGTGCGTGTGTGGAGGAAAAGGCATGGGAAACAAAAATTCTGCGGCCCATCACAATGCTGGAGAACATGCTTGATAAGACACATTAATTGTATATGACATTATTCAGCTGACTATGAAGCAGGCCATGCCACCTGCTGAGGCTCAACAAGCCGCAGCATCCTCTGACGCCAAGCGCTCCTTCCTCTCATTGACACCACTCCCTGTGATGAGGCCGCCACCCTCATCATCATCTTTATAAAAAATCTTAAAAAACAATGTGCACAGCATAACTACCACACAAAAAGGTACTTTAGCAAATGTTTTATATTTCTGTCTGCCCGTCGACAGATTCGGTCAGAGCAGCACAACCTCCGGTTCTGCAGATTAATTGAAGTGAACTTAAACTTGCATTCTCTCTATTGAGTAGCAGGGGGCGACTCCACCGGTTGCAAAATAAATCAGATTTTATAGAAGTCTATGAGAAAGTGACTCTACTTCTCTCTTGATGTATTCCCTCAGTAAACATTGTAAACATGAGTTTATGTCTCAATCTCTAGTTTCAAGTCTTCTTCAATACAGCATGATGTTCATTTAGTAAATTATGCTCATTTAGAGTCAAACAGACCATAAAGCAGGGGATGCTTTAGGGCGGGGCTACTGTGATTGTATACGAGACGAGTATATGCCGTCACTTCTCCACATTCCAAATATGGTAACTTCTGTTCATTGGTTGTGGAAAAAACAACATGCCGATGGTCATAATCTTAGATGGCGGCAGGGAAATCGCCAAACTCGAGGCTTCAAAACCGTAGTCCACAAACCAATGGATGACTACGTGCACCTCTTATATACGGTCTATGGTCACAACCGTGCAAGATGCAGTCACGAAACATTACAGGTGTGTAGTTGAGATCAAGCTGAAGGCCGAGTTTAGAAGTTGGATGTGGTCCGAGCAAGGGTGCCGAAAGAAAGGGGTTAGGAAATAAGGGGACGGCGTCAACAATCGCTCCACTTTACACCCCACTCCCGATGTGGCGTCTCGGTGTAAGCCCATCACAGGACGCCTCCAGTGGTTGTGTTCCTCAGTTGTAATACAATTAAGAGTTTCGGGCCAAATTTAGAGCTGCCCCCAGAAAGTTCATTAGTCGAATCCTCTGTCAGTCTGCCTTACACGACGTTTTTATATTTAGGGCGGGAGTGTTTCTAAAAGAAAAAGAAAAATCAAGCAAACACAAGGTTCTCCACAGATATGAATGGTGATGACACTGCAAAAAAGGACATACACACCAGTCTACCCCAATATTGTATTTTATATTACATTCTTCTTTACTGTTTTATTTTATTATGTTTATTACTGTTTATTTATATTACTTGATTTTTAATCTTTACATACTGAGCAATGCTGCTGTAATCCTGTAATTTCCCCACTGCGGGACTAATAAAGGATTATCTTATCTTATCTTATCTTATCTTATCTTATTATGTTACATTTCATTATATTCTCTTTATCATTTTGATCTTTTCCTTTGTTTAACTTTTGCACTATTTCGTGTTTTACATCATTAATTATTTTTCTCGTGTGTTGATTTCTTTTCTTTTTTACATTTTGCAGTATTGTCAGAGGGAGCCTGAGGATAATAATGTGATTCCCAACAACTGCACTCCTGTAATTGTCACAAGCTAAGACTTGGAATGAAATCCAGTGTGGAAGACACACACACAGCTCTCTCCTACTCGCAGACAAACTGATTTGTTTCAGCCAACATTACGTCCTTCACTTTAACAAAAGTGTGTGCGACCCAGTGGCATCAGACCAGCATATGGATCGTGTTTCATTTTAGATATCACAAATCATTTTCTGAGTCCTATTTAAAGTCGTTCCACATGGACTTTATCATGCAGATATTGTGCCTTTGTGTTTCCCAGCACACTCTTTCTGTGTCACTTCTCACCCATATGATGCCTCTACCCATGCAGCTCAAGCATTCTGGTTCTCATACCCATCATCTTTCTTTTTTTCTTCCTCAGCCCATTACCCCATGCTTCAAGCCAAGCTGTGCTGTCTCTTTGTTTCCCCTACGCTTCGATCGATCTGACATGGCTCCGGCCTCCGGCGGCATAATGGCCGTCGAGATGCACAGGAACTCGACACAAACTGACTGGCTCAAACAATACCAGCAACAATACCATCACATAAGGACAATACAGGCCAGACAGATTTCACTGAACAATGGAGTATGCGATGTGGCTGTGTGTGTATGTGTGTGTGTGTGTGTGTACACACACACACACACACACACACACAGCCCGCAGACTCTGCAATGAAGTAGGCCAAATTATGCTTTGTTCATCACATTATGGTTATTTGCATTTCACACATCATGGATCTAATAATTGATTTACAGCTGGATGTCAAAGTGGAATGTTTTGTGAAAGATTTGTCTTTTCTTTTCAGACTTTGTTACCTTTTGATGTATTTAAAATAGTTGGATGAAGCCTCAAGTGAGCGTGTTGTACTTAAAAAGAATGAATATCAGTTTAAACATGTCCCACACTGACACTGTAGTTAGCTGCTGATGGATGGATGCATTTAAATTGAATTGTATGCCATGAACTCAATGGAACAGTTTCAGTTTGCTTTCTTTCTTCCATGATGAAGCGCCATCTTTGTCACATCAGAGTCGAGAGTGCAGTATTTACACTCCTCAGACCTGCAGAATATCCTTGGATTAGTATTAAAAACAGAAGGCACAAAAGATTGTGCAGGATTACGTCAGAATGAAGCTTCCTCATCTGCAGAGGCCGATAGCATCCAACACTTCACTCAAGATCTGAAGGTGGCATTGAGTCGGTATTCATAGAAATCCCCCCAGAAGCATGTTGGCCGACCACTTGTTTCACGTAGCCGATCGAGAATAGGCACTCGGCAGGAAGAACAGCAGCTGTATTTATTGATGTCCATTTGTTAAAGAAACAGCATCAATTATTCCCTTGATGTCACGACTACTGGCTACACATCAGCTTATCTGACTGGACGAGTTTCTGTGACACTTTATTTGACATTCACCTTTCAAGGAAAACGCCGGCCAATGATGGCCTCTACATGTTTAAATAGGCCCATTTAGAGATAATAAACTCTGATACTGACTTTTGACAGGTTTGATAAAACCTGTCCTAACCTGTCCTCTCTGAGTTAAAGAGTAACAGCGGTGTTTTTGAACAAACACCGATAAACAAAGACAATGACTGAACTTGCATGATAAGAAAAATACTTTTACTTTCAATATCACTTATCAGCAATCACAACTTTGGTGAACTTAGTGAAGCATTCAGCACTGCTGCACCACAGTGGCCAATCATTAATTATACTGCAGTAACATATCAGAATCAGCTTTATAGGCCAAGTATGTGTGCATTGCTCTCAGTGTACTTACACAGAAACAAACAGGTAAGAACAAGACAGTTGTGGAGCACAGTATGTGTAACACATGACTGAGATAGAAGCCAGAGGAAACCTCAACAAAGGTCCAGATATGCAGTAGAAAGATAAACACTGATTCTCCTGACCTGGCACTTCCTCTAGTGCCACCCTCAGGACGAGCTTCACACTTGCCACCGCTGATGCCAGTAAGGCTGTAACTATGGCAACATCATCGTAATGTTTCGGTCCTAAACTTTTGTTTTGTGTCTTTGTCGTCTAACCCACGGGGGAAGAGGAAAACATGCCGCCGCTTTATTTATTTCAGATACAGTAAGATGACACACTTCCAGTCTCGGCAGCACCACCTGCTCTGTGTGCACCACGGGGGACATCTGGTCCATTCAGTGAATCAGGAAAGCTTATTGTGGGATGTATTGGGGAAATCTTTTCCTGCTTTACATCTCAATAGAGATCTATCTTGTGCTATTTTTTTTTCCTCGCCCATCTGCTTTTATGATAAGGCCTGGTAATAACCTTCTAGTTCATTTTCAAAGGCAGTAAATGTTTCACTCATGAAGTTGTTGTATGACAACAGCTTTGTGACAAAGTTTCTAGGGCAGCTTTTTGAACATCACCGGAATATTATTCATATACATTTCCAAAATAGAGGTGAAAAATATACAAATTGTACGGTCAACTTACATCTTTTTGATCAAACCCTCACAGTGACCTGAAAAAGCTAATAATTTGACTTTTCTTTAAAAAAAAAAAAAACTTTATTACGTTCGTCATATTACATATTTTTACTTACATACATGACATTCGGTCTCTGCATCTAACCCATCCATAGCAACTTAGGAGCAGTGTCTTGCTCAAGAACACTTCGACATGCAAACTATGGGGAGACCAGGGATCGAACTGGCTACCTTCTCACTCTACCCACAAGTTCAGTTTTCAGTTTGTATTATTAATTAACTACTACATCCAAGGTTGAGAATGAACTGAAAACATCTTATTCAAATCAACTCAGGTAAAAAATAAATAAAGGCCATGTATTGGCGCGAAATATAACAACAACATAATATAATAACATAACATACATGATTAGTTTCTGTGTCTCTCCCACCCTCAACATATTTGGAAACAGTTGCTAGCTGTCTTATCCACAGCCACACAATTAGGATTAATATCAGTTTAACTGCTTAGCCTAGCTTAGCACAAAGACCGGAAGCTGCAGGGACAACCTCTGTCCTCTGTGAAACACCCGAGCAAAAGAAAATCAGCTGAATCTCTTCTTCTACGTCCTCCTTTCAGTAAGCTAGCAACAAAATGGCATTGCAGCTAACATCTGGTTAGGAGTGGGACAGGCCCGATGACCAAACCATTATTTAATGGTTTTATACGTTGCCTGGCAGATTCCCCTCCCTTTCCCACACACACTGAAACATAAATATGCATACACTCTGAAACCTGTTTTAGAAAAGCTCAGTTAGACTAGGCATAGAGACAATTATGGCATCTGAAAACTTTGTTTTGAGGGTAACTCACTTAAGCCAAGCTTAAGGGTCTTAAAACATGCATTCTCTCTAATGTCCATCAGGGGGCGACTCCTCTGGTTGTATAGAAGTCTATATAAATGACTCTACTTCTCTCTTGATGTATTCCCTCAGTAAACATTGTAAACATGAGTGTATGCCTCAATCTCTAAATATGGTAACTTTGGTCCATTGATTGAAAAACACAACAACAGATAGCGATAGCGAAATCGCCCGAACTCGAGGCTTCAAATTGGCAGTCAACAAACCAACGGGCGACGTCACAATGACTACGTCCACTTCTTATACACAATCTGTGCTCTGGACATGGTGCTGCTCTCTACTGGAATATTCACAACCTTTTATTTATCCCTTTGTTTACGGACAACAGGCCTTTAAAGACCTGCGTCCTTGCAAGTACGCTTGAAGCCACACAGCCGTCTGAACTGATCACCCCCTTGACTTCTGTCATCACCACTGAAGTGATGAAGTGACGTCTGCCGTCATGGCGTTGGGTCTCCAGACGGCGAGAAGGAGGACCGCTGTCACACACAGCAGGCTCAAGTGTCCTCCATGGCTGACAAGAAGAGGCTGGCCTTCTGTCTTCCATTCAAAATGAATACAGTACAAAACACATTTTGCACATCCTGTCATACAGTAATACACTTGAGAGTTTCACACTCTGTAATAATTTATATTGTCACATTCTTATTTGTTAGCCATAAATACAATGAAAGTATTGTGGATTGAAGAAATAATCTTTCATTGACCTGCAGCATCCTCACATTGTCACCACCAGCTGAAATGGGGAGGTCTGTGGATGGCACGTACTGCTGAGGATCAACTCAAAGTCTCAGTGCAAAGTGGACTGCCAGATATCAAAATCAGTGTCCACACACAAACACCACCTTAGAGCTTTTACTGGAGCTTTTAACTGCGTGTCACGGTCATCCTGAGCAGATGGAGTTTGTATAGAGTGAAGTACTTCCGTCACATGATAGTAAGAGGTTGCATTTAGAAGTCCCACAAGTCCAAGAGGTAATCCCTTGTAAGATGATTTGTAGCTGTTGTGGTTTAGATAAATCCTGATGTTGTTCATGTAAATTAACTTGTGTCTCAGTAGAGCCGACCCTTCAAAATTGGTACGGTGTTTTTACACCAATAGACTGAATACAAGAAGTGGACGTAATCACTGTGACGTCACCCATTGCTTTTGGGACTCCATTCAGCCTTTTGGCCATCATCTTTGGTTTTTGGCCAAAGCCATCTTGTTTGTGGTCTCTTTTGCCACCATAAGTGGAGTTAAGTACAACTTAGAACTGACTCAGCCATTTTTAGACTGCCAAAAATGTTACAACTGAAAACACACTGTGAAAGGGTTAAAGTTGTCAGACGAAAACACAGACACCTCCGAGACCTGACAGCGCTGTGGTAAAGAGCTGTCAATCACAAAGCACTGGACCAGCTGACGGCCCTGGGGTGACGATGAAGGTGCTGAAATATATCTGTGAACCAGTATAGTTAATGAAACATTATTCAAAAGCTTTCTGGATCTGCCCTTTTGGTTTCCAGAATATGATTTGACAGGGCGAACGTTTCAAGAAGAATTAAATGTTCAGACGCAGGCTGTAATATATGAACATTTTCAAATTATTATTCAACAATATCAAGTTTGGTCTTTTAGCTTTTGGGGCGCTATAAAAGTCAAAATGTTTCTTTTTCTCAGCGTAGAGATTCAAAATGTGTCTCTTTATTCTGCTGCATAACATGTACGAGCATCCTGACCTGAATGAATAGCTCACACACTCAGCCCTGCATAATACCTGTCTGTCTGGCTGGTGTGGATTCCAGGCTGTAGCACTGAAAGGCCTGCTGTAGAAGATGCATAGCACAAGTATAATAATATAGCAATGAAATCATGCCTACCACTCTCATTATATGAATAATTGCTGTCATATGCAGTGAATGTGCTGTAACTGTGTTATTATGTTTAGCTGTACACATGACATCCATTGTACTTCTGTCCATCCTGATAGAGGGGTCCTCATCTGTTGCTCCCCACAAGGTTTCTTCCCTTTTTCTCCCCGTTAAAGTTTTTTGGGGGGATTTTCTTGATCCGATGTGAGGGTCAAAGGTCAGAGGATGTTGTATGTGTACAGATTGTAAAGCCCTCTTAGGCAATAGAAAATAAATTTAATTGAAATCACAACTGACAGAGTATAACATGCTTAAAGCAATAATAAATAGGAATAAGTAGCAAGATTTTCAGATAGCAGCCGATACACACCCCGACGTGAGAGTACTGGCACTTATTTTACTTCACTTTAAGTATTGAGCCATGGCCCTAAATCATCCCCTGCTTCATGGTCTGTTTGACTCTAAATGACCATAACTTACTAAATGAACATCATGCTGTATTGAAGAAGACTTGAAACTAGAGATTGAGACATAAACTCATGTTTACAATGTTTACTGAGGGAATACATCAAGAGAGAAGTAGAGTCATTTATATTACATTACATTACATTACATTTCATTTAGCTGACGCTTTTATCCAAAGCGACTTACAATAAGTGCATTCTACCGTTTACAACAAGAATCAGAACAAGAATCACGAAGGTACAATTTCGACAAAAAGTTCAACTACAAAGTGCTATCAGTAAGAGCCGTTTCAGTGCTACTAAAGTGCTACTTCCTTTATTCAAGGTATAGTCGGAAAAGATGTGTTTTTAGTTTGCGACGGAAGATGTAGAGACTTTCTGCTGTTCTGATGTCAATGGGGAGCTCATTCCACCATCGAGGAGCCAGGACAGAGAACAGTCGAGACTTTGTTGAGTGTTTAGCTCTCAGTGACGGAGCTACAAGCCGATTGGCAGAAGCCGAGCGGAGCGCACGAGTTGGGGTGTAAGGTTTTACCATGTCCTGGATGTAGACTGGACCAGATCTGTTCGTTGCACGGTACGCCAGTACCAATGTTTTGAAGCGGATGCGGGCGGCCACCGGTAACCAGTGAAGGTCGCGGAGGAGCGGAGTAGTGTGGGTGAATTTCGGGAGGTTAAAGACCAGTCGAGCTGCTGCATTCTGGATGAGCTGCAACGGTCGGATGGCACCAGCAGGTAGACCCGCCAGGAGGGAGTTACAATAGTCTAGGCGCGAGATGACCAGAGCCTGGACGAGAACCTGTGCTGCCTTCTGGGTGAGAAGTGGACGTATTCTCCTGATGTTGTGCAGCATGAATCTACAGGAACGAGTTGTTGCGGTAATGTTGGCAGTCAGGGAGAGTTGACTGTCAAGGGTCACACCGAGGTTCCTGGCAGTCGGGGTCGGGGCCAAGACTGAGTTGTTGAAGGTAATCGTCAGGTTGTGAGTGGGGGAGACTTTTCCTGGAAGGAAAAGTAATTCCGTCTTGTCAGGGTTAATTTTCAGGTGGTGTGTGGACATCCATTGTGAAATGTCAGTCAGACAAGCAGAGATTCGTGCTGCTATCTGTGTTTCCGATTGTGGAAACGAGAGGATCAGTTGGGTGTCATCAGCATAGCTATGGTAGGAAAAGCCATGCGAGCGAATGACGGAGCCAAGAGAGTTGGTGTACAGGGAGAAGAGGAGAGGACCGAGGACTGAGCCTTGAGGGACCCCAGTAGTGAGAGGACAAGGTTCAGACACAGATCCTCTCCAGGTTACCCGGTAGGTCCGATCACTGAGGTAGGATGAGAGGAGGGAGAGCGCAGTGCCTGAGATACCCAGGTCCTGGAGGGAGGAGATGAGGATCTGGTGGTTCACTGTGTCAAAGGCAGCAGAAAGGTCCAGAAGGATAAGGACAGAGGAGAGAGAGGCTTCTCTCGCAGTGTGAAGCTGCTCAGAGACAGCAAGGAGGGCAGTCTCTGTTGAGTGGCCTGCCTTGAATCCAGACTGGTGAGGGTCCAGAAGGTTGTTCTGGTGGAGGAAGGAGGAGACTTGGTTGAAGATAGCTCGCTCCAGGGTTTTGGAAAGAAAGGGAAGGAGAGAGACAGGTCTGTAGTTGTTGACTTCTGACGGGTCGAGAGTGGGTTTCTTCAGGAGAGGGTTAACTCTTGCCTCCTTCAGAGAGTTAGGGAAACAACCAGTTGAGAGGGAGGTGTTAATTAGATGGGTGAGAAAGGGAAGAAGGTCAGGAGCAATAGACTGGAGGATGTGAGATGGGATGGGGTCAAGGGGGCAGGTGGTTGGGCGGGCAGAGGTTACCAAGGTAAGAACTTGGTTGGGGGACAGAGGGGTGAAAGAGGAAAGCGAAGGGGAGGCGGATAATGTTAATGGATTTTCACCATTTCCTTTCCGATGCTCGCAAAGTGGCTCTCTGGGCACGGACCGGGTCTGACAACCACGGAGCCGGAGAGGAATTGCGAACCTTACGTGTCGTAAGAGGACAGAGAGAATCAAGAGAGGAGGACAGAGTAGAGAGGAGAGTGTCTGTGGCACAGTTAGGATGCATGAGTGAGAAAGAGTCAGTTGAAGGAAGGGCTGACAGAACAGACGAGGCCAGAGAGGAGGGAGAGAGGGAGCGAATGTTGCGACGGATAGGTGCAGAGTCTGTTGCTGTGGGAGGGTTGTCAGTTCCCAAGAGTGGGAGAGAGTAGGAGATGAAGAAGTGGTCTGAGACGTGAAGTGGAGTTACAGTGAGGTTAGATGTTGCGCAGTTTCTGGTGAAAATGTAGTCAAGATGATTTCCAGCCTTGTGAGTCGGAGGTGAAGGACTGAGTGAGAGAGCGAAGGAAGATAGTAGGAGCACCAGGTCAGATGACTTCTCGGTCTGGATGTTGAAGTCACCTAGAAGAATGAGAGGAGGGCCGTTTTCTGGGAAATTTGATAGGAGGACGTCTAATTCTTCCAAGAAGTCTCCCAGGGAACCAGGTGGACGGTAGAGAACAACAATGTTCAGTTGAACCGGATGGGTAACCGTCACAGCATGAAGCTCAAAAGACAGTGGTGTAGACAGTGGAAGCGGGTAGAGAGAAAAACTCCATTTGGGGGAGATGAGTAGACCAGTACCACCACCCCGACCAGTGGGCCTAGGTGTGTGGCTGAAGGAGAAGGCAGAGGAGAGAGCGGCAGGGGTAGATGTGTTGTCTGGTGTGATCCAGGTCTCAGTGAGAGCCAGGAAGTCCAGAGATTGCTTGATAGCAAAGCCAGAGATGAAGTCAGCCTTGCGGTTAGCTGACTGGCAGTTCCAGAGGCCTCCTGTGACGAGGTGTTGGGTTTGTGTGGAGCGGGTGGGATGAAGAAGCACGGAAGGATTTTGATGCAAGTAAGAACGAGTCCGAGGTCTGAAGTATCTACGAGGTGATATGTACACGGGTATGGGAGGGAAGCACATTTTCACAGGGAAGTGGTAATGCTCAGCCGCCCCCGAAGACTCCAACGAAAGACTCCTAAGTCTTTATTCTCCGAGTCTTTATTCTCCGAGTCTTTATTCTCCGAGTCTTTATTCTCCGAGTCTTTATTCTCCGAGTCTTTATTCTCCGAGTCTTTATTCTCCGAGTCTTCATACGATGAGTCTTCGCTGACGCTAAAGCTGACGCTTCAAAGCCACGCCTGCTTCTATACCGGTGTTAGCGATAATTATCTACAGCTGAGTTGACTCCGCCCCAGGTCTTTAGTGTGACGGCCACCAATCGAAAGTACTCTGGCTCAGGACAATAGCAGGGTTTCCCTTTAATCAGTGAGGTGAGAGTTTCCCAAGAACAGCTGCTTCTTGCCAAAAGTCAACAAGGACAGGATCTGTTTACCTCAAAAGTAGAAAGTAAAACCAGAGCCTAGTCCCAAGTACAGTAGGATTACAGAAGCAGACTTTAACCCTAGCTAGTTCAGTTGCGTTTAAGTCACTTGACCAAAGCAAAGTCCCGGCTCAAACAATTCAGATAGAAATGACAGTACAGATTAACAGTCTACTAGAAATAGTCTAGTAGAGATAGTTCCACAAATAGTAGAACCAATACAGCAAGTACAATAGGAATATAGCAGAGAAACCTCTATAGAGAATGTACTCAGCCAAGATCCAAGAAGTCCAGTAGTCTTGAGGAATCACCAGTAGAGAGATGCACACTATAGACTTCTATACAACCAGAGGAGTCGCACCCTGGTGGTCAGGAGAGAGAATGCAGCTTTAACACATGAAGCATAGACTTCTATACAACCAGAGGAGTCGCCCCCTGGTGGTCAGGAGAGAGAATGCAGCTTTAACACATGAAGCATAGACTTCTATACAACCAGAGGAGTCGCACCCTGGTGGTCAGGAGAGAGAATGCAGCTTTAACACATGAAGCATAGACTTCTATACAACCAGAGGAGTCGCACCCTGGTGGTCAGGAGAGAGAATGCAGCTTTAACACATGAAGCATAGACTTCTATACAACCAGAGGAGTCGCCCCCTGGTGGTCAGGAGAGAGAATGCAGCTTTAACACATGAAGCATAGACTTCTATACAACCAGAGGAGTCGCCCCCTGGTGGTCAGGAGAGAGAATGCAGCTTTAACACATGAAGCATAGACTTCTATACAACCAGAGGAGTCGCACCCTGGTGGTCAGGAGAGAGAATACAGCTTTAACACATGAAGCATAGACTTCTATACAACCAGAGGAGTCGCCCCCTGGTAGACATTAGAGAAAATGCACGTTTTGGCTGAACAGTCTGGATCAGTTGGATCAGTTGTAATTTTTAGTTTTGCAAAGTGATATTGTGGGTCCGTGAAAGATTTGGGGCGGCAAGATTGTATGAAAGGTGCTTTATAAATAAAGTTGAGCTGAGTGGTGGAGAGCACAGACTAACATGTCATTCCAACATCTAACATAACAGCTGGGTGGAGATCTGAGGGCTATAGCACGAATGCCCTCATCAAACTATGTGTTTCTACACTCATTCATCCAGGCTTTACTCTATACAACATTCAGAGCATTAAAATTGCATTTTTTATTTTGGCTCGGCCACCTCTATGTATGCTTGTGACTTCGGAGGTGAGTGTCGTGTGCAGGCGACCCCGACCCAGACTCTGGATGTTGCATTTATCACTTACTACAAATGAGTCATCTACTTTTAACTGAAATATATTGTCCCTGGTGTTCTTCCCCATTTTGAACATTCCTTTTAGGAAACTTGAGCATATCGTCTGTAAATGACCTGGTCTGCTTAACTGCTGTCCTTCAGAAGGGAAACATGAGAGTGATGTAAACTCCAGCAGCCCTCTGTCCCATCGACTTTGCAAGTCCTAATGATGAGTTTCAGATAGTTCCCACCATATGTCCCAATTCTGTGGGAAACATGTGATCTGCCTTCATCCTCCCTCTCGGCTTTGACAGGATAAAAGTTAGGCCCCTCCCCCCCTCCCTGACACCATACAAGTTCCAGGTCAGGCCCTCTTCGGTGGCATATATGCCAACAATAGACTTATGGGGAGAGATCTTCATTGATGTAGGCGTGAGAATCAATTTTTTTCAAAGGAAAAAATTATTAATGGAACAATTTAGGGAATTTATTTTGTTGCTGTTTCAGAATGTTACAAATGTAATGTTTAAAAAGGCCTTTACTTAAAGGAATATTCTGTCTAATTACAACTTGGATCGTATTTTCATATTTTCACAGTTGTGCCCATTATTTATATTGCTTATTATAACGATGTACACATAAGGATAAAACACCTACAAGTTGTTTGCTCCACAAGTGTACACATGGATGACGTGTCTCCACTTCCTCCAACTTAACAAAACTACACACAACTCCAATGCGAGCGTTGCTGCAGCTTGTTAGCATGAGAGACACCTAGCTGCTACATTAGCACCACAGAAGTTGATTGGCTATCATAATATCTCTATAAATACATTCCTGATCAAATTAAAGAACATTATCTACGTCTGAATATGAAACGCACACGACACTTCGACTGTGCTGCTAACTTTAGTCAGTGGAGATGTCGCTAAGCTAGCTAGCAACACGGTCAGTGACCGTATGAACTCATATCTCCTCTCTACAATCCTCCTCTACGTACAATTCCCGAGCCAGCAGTCCCGCAACTTCACTCGGAGCAGCTGTCAATCACAGCTGTCAATCACGACCCCACACCCCCTTTATATCAAATAACTAATTAAAACCAAACTTGTCTGAAAAAGGAACACTTGAACATACCTGAAATAACATACCTGAAATAGCAGAAACCATCTTTGGGTAAAATGCATTTGACATATGCTTTGGTTTTTCCGTTTGGCCCATGTGCCATCTGTTAACATGGAGGAGGCTTCACTGTCATGTCATTTTTACCATAGTGAACTTAGTAGTTACCCATTGGTCTGTGGACTGCGTTTTGGAAGCCTTTGGTTCGGCTTTTTAGCCATCTTGGATTTTGTTCGCCGCTGTCTTGCTTTTTTGCGCCCAGTAAACAGAGATGACCATATTTGAACTGTGGAGGAGTGAGACATAAACTCATGTTTACAATGTTTACTGAGGGAATAAATCAAGAGAGCAGTAGGGTCATTTTATCATAGACTTCCATACAATCAGACTTGTTTTTGCAACCGTCGCCTCCCTGATGGTCAGCAGAGAGGATGCAAGTATGAGGCACTTCTGCATTGGTTACACTTTTCAGAACCGGAAGTTGCCGCCTTATCTTAGTGTATGTTGAAAATTATAAATTAGTATCTTCAATATATCAGGAAAAATTCTACACAACTAAGAGAAAAATCAGAGAGAAAAAGGAATTCAGCCACTAATTTGGAGATTTGACTTATATGTTTTTTTTTAGAGCCAATGCTGATATCGATGAACAGGGGAGTTAACTGAGCGCACACATCAAAGATATCCCATTCACGTCCAGCTGCAATCCAGCTCTGTGTGGTCACTTGGCAGGTGCAACACCTTTTTGTGTTGGGGGGGGTGACAGCGGTGAGGGAGGAGAGGGAACATTGAAAGAACTTCAGGAGAAGAGAGGGAGATCTCAACAGAGGTGAGAGGGGAGGCAGAGAGAGAGAAAAAGACCCACCGGTTCCAGGCAGCTGGTGTAATTACAGAGCGGCAGGCACACAGAGAGGATAAAGGGGGAAGAAAAAACAAAAAGTTGTAGAAGTTGTAGAGCCGGTCTCCACCTCTTCCCTGCCTCTGTTCTGCCCTCAGCACCTGTCCACCAGCTGGACAACCTGCACTGGAAAGTTCCACTTCACCTGGACAAGCTCTCCTGTGGGCTTCCTCGGATCCATTTCCCCATGCTTGAACTTCCAATCTAGTTTTGTTTCAGTTACACTCTGGAGTGGTTACTGGGCATCATTTTCAGATTCCATTGCATCTTTTAGAAGACCTTTGTGTTCATTAGCATGTACCACAAGCGTGTTAGGAGAAGAACCCTTCTTCAACCACAGTAATGACCAGTATTCATGGAGGAATATATGAAAGTACAGCAAATCAAGTGTCCCAACTGAACAGTCCAACATTCAGTGCTTGTGCAGTGCCGGATATTAGAGAAAGAAAAGGCCACAACATTTGTTCTGATCAGAATCGAACAATACAACTTATGAAGAATTCCCAGATTTATCAAAAATCAAAGTCAGGATTTTTTTTAAATCAAGAAAAATGCTAACATTGTGTTATCAAGTGTTCAGGTTTTCTCCATATAATATATATATATATATATATATGTTCGTAGATACATCTGCTGTTGGTTTAAACTCTCAGACTCAGAGTTCAACTTTCTTTCTATAGAAACTTGGCTGACAAACCGTAACATTACAATATGCTGCATACATATAGAAAATACTACACAATCCACGCCACGTCTGTATGTGTAGAACAGCATCAAATGTGATGAAAATAGCGGCAAAAGGTTGTTTGGTTGTTTTAGTTGATAGCAAGTGGAAATGGCCTTTAGCTTCGGTGCCCTGGACACACAATTGACTGAGCCGAACCACAGAAAGCCAATAAGCCTCTGTGTGTCTTTGTGTGGCGCTGGTTCACACACACACAGACACACACACACACACACACACACACACACACACACACACACACACACACAGAGAGAGCTGTTGCCTGAGGGCATCATTACTACTGCTGGTCACCGGGGGGGAGACAGTCACAGGGAGCTGCTAGTGTCCTGGAGGTGAGAAAACAGGCAACGCAGGGTGTTGCTGGTCCAAATGGTCGGGGAAGCGTCTGCAGCAGGAAGTGACTTTGGGGGTCATTCCCCTCTGGAGCCAGATATCAGGCTTCACAAGCTCCACAGGGATGGCATTCCATGTTTACGACCAGGGTTTTATTGAACTATCCATTTGTTGATATATGGGGCTGATGTGTTGTAGCTTGTACTTTGTTGAAGGTCCTTTGGCATCTAAGGTGAGGTCATCCAGTGTATCCCACCATATCCCCTTTCTATCCAAATTAGTGTGTATATTTGGGGTTTTCTTTAAACCCACTAAAAATAGACTCCTTGCCCATTTCCAGGAAACTAATATGCCTTTATGTTTGTAATTGTTTTGGTTACAGGGTTAGGAAACAGTGAAGATGTGGTTACTTCTTTTTTTATGTGTTGGGATTCAGTTTCTCTTTTTGCCACTGGGATTACGGGTTGGTTGCTGCCATGCATGCGGCTCTTGAACCAGACTGCTGGTAGAGAGGGAGCTGGCCATGAGGATTCCCAGAGCAGCTGATCTACTGTATGTTCCAGTTGAGTGGCCAACTATGAGAGTACTAGCCAGCCTCCGTAGTCCAGGGCATGCTGTATAAATATATCGCCTCCTTAGCTTTTAAAGAGGAGCCCGAGAGAAGTGAGGAAAGACGACAACTCGGGACAAGCACACACATTTCATGTGTATTTATTACCTTTTCCTCTGTCACACCCACCTGGGCACCATCCCATCATTCATGCCTCCTCTTCCTCCTGCCTCACGGAGCTAGTGTCTGTGATCGTCCATGCCACAGTAGAGTGTGGGCACCCTGACCCTAAACAATGGCTGCACTGTTAAAGGGCCCTACAAACACTGACTGGTGGGTTCATCCCTCTCTGACTCTGTAAGCAGACTGAGCCTCTGTTTCTGGGCTGCCCTTCATGTGGAGCACACTTAATAGTGTGCCCTCTGGAGTAGCCTTCAAGTGGAGAAAACGATGGAGGCGTCCTCTTGGATGCTCTTCTAGAAGAGGACCCTCTGTATACCCTCCGGTGGAGAAAACAACATGCAACACAGACACCCAGAGTCCGCCACTGAAAACAGATTTGGTATTTTGATACTTTTCCATTTAAGTTAAATCCAAATCAATTTTAAAACCTCTTTGTCCAACCTTCTGTCCAGTTTTAATGCCCTCTCATGGATTAAACAAATCTCTTGGTGGATTTGTGTGAGTGACACTTCACGAGCGAAGGGAACACGTGGACATTGATCATTGCTAACATGACATATGGTGCTACATATTACCAACTCCCAAGAGGAAGCACAGTTTAGAGCTCCACTGCAAAGTGCATGCCATGGAAACTTCAGACGCAGCTGATAGGGCCATTGTGTAAACACTTTAGGGCAGGGGTGGGCAAACTTTTTGGCTCAGGGGCCACATTGACTTTTAAAATTAGACAGACGGGCCGGGCCAGTATCAGATGGATAGAGAGTGTTTGTGTGAACCAATATAAATTATAAGTAAAAGCCAATAACTAAAAAGTAAAGAGAACTTACATTACTTACTAACGAATATAACTTAAATGACTCAGCTTTTGTTTAACTTGCTGGCTAAGTCTTCGTCAATTAGTTCTACACGCCGAGTCACTGTCCTGCGTGATAAACTACATTTTTCGAATTTGTTTTTGCTCTCTGGACACAAGAGACCTGTTGCAGAGGGGCTCCATGCAGGAAGCTGGCAGGAGGCTGGCAGGCAGAACCCTATATGTCACATGAGTCCCGTGGGTCTGATGTGCGTTCGTTATGCCGTATAAAACGGACCATGTCTCCGTGGCGCGCTGGCCTGTGGGGGAGGGGTGGAGGTGAGCAGACAGCAGCAGCTGGACTCGCAGCCTGATGCGCTGCAGAAAGCACGGCACGTAAAGACCGCTGTAACGCTTCTCCGTTCCCGACTTGAGTTAAGAAACATCGATGCTGGTCTTTTGCCGTCATCGTGCTTCGGGAAACTCAAGTCGGGAACGGAGAAGCGTTACAGCGGTCTTTACTATAATTTATAATTCATAATACTCGGCGGGCCGGATCAAAACGCCCAACGGGCCGGATCCGGCCCGCGGGCCGTAGTTTGCCCACCCATGCTTTAGGGATACTGAAAATATTCCTCTTATTTTAAAGAATTGTCTGGATGCAATATTTTTTTAACTAAAATATTTCAGCATGGTTATGTTTCAGGTATTCATCAAATACACATTGACAATATTCAATTACTTGTTCAAGGTTTAGCTTCATTAACATAATACAATACAGGATTAGACAATGAATTGCAGTTGTAGACCGCTAAACACTTCACACATGGAATTGCAGAAACAAATATTTAAATGTTAATAAAGTGAAATACTAAAACAGACTATACAATATAAAAGTAGCACTAAAGGAAGGAATAAAAGGAAAACTGTTATAATTAGATGGACAATACAGTTACATAAAGTATAAAGCAAAAATCCAATACAGTGCAATCACTTGTTCCAACTCTAGATGTCACCCATTAACCAGCTATCCAATAATAAAACATTGTCGCAGTTGTCTTCCCAACCACCTTTCTGAAAGGGATGGCGGCTCGTTGGTCTAGGGGTATGATTCTCGCTTTGGGTGCGAGAGGTCCCGGGTTCAAATCCCGGACGAGCCCTACTTTTGAATAAAGACATTTATAAAATAAGATAATCGTCTATATGTCCTTGTATAGAAACATAGAACTTGAGACCGATTTTAATGTCCTCTTTATTTCATGCTTTCAGTTTTCACCAAGATATATAAACTGGAACTAGAACATCCCCTCTCTCTTTTTAAAACATTGCAAAATAAAATAAATAACTAATAACTAATCTTTATACACCTAAACTTTGAACATATACGGTAAATAACCACCTTTAGCCATGTCACTGTCAAATTTGTTTTTATTATGTTGAATTCTAGATTTCCGGTAAACTGGAATTAAATATGACAATGTACAGTACAAATGCAATTATTCTATCTCCAAATTGGTAATGTTACCAGTTTTACATTGGGATTCGTGTTGTGCAACATGGTGCGGTGTATTCCATTCATGAAATGTGCTTTCAAAATAAAGCTAAAATAAAATGAACAGCTTCTTGCAACTCTATAATTCCTATACACAAGATGGGGACCTTACACTTCCCAAATATATTGTCAAATGATCACATTAAATTCATACTACACGTGGGGTAAAAACACAAAAGTTTTGAGTAGAAGTAGCAATACCAGAAGTTTATTAATTAATATTATCGTCTTACAAAAGTACAAAGTACACATAAAACTAAGTCATTAATAAATACATGGCGAAATACCGGTACTTTTGTGTAAATGTTTACGTTACGCCGTTAATAGGTTACGCCTGCGCGACGGCCAAGATTCTTGGCGACTCGCCAAATTGATTTAAATTGTCTTTATTCTATTATATCTAGATATAGACATATGTATTATGTTTGTAGAAGTGGAGTAATAATTGGAGAAGAAGAACATACATTTTTATGTGGATGACATGAAGTTATTTGTATCAGAACTGCTAGCATTGATCACGAAATAAATATAAATATATATTTTGTTTTCTGGTTACAACTGAAGAAATCATACATAGAAGTGATAGGGAATAGGAAAGCAAATTTAAAAAACATGTTAAGAGAAAATATAACTTTAATTGGTGATGCATTATAATACTCAATCTATCCATCTCTAAAAATATGACATCTATCTATACTACACTCCCCATGTTTTTGTTACAAAAAAACAACATATATATATATATATATATATATATATATTAAGTTAACCCTTTTCTCTTTCATGAAGCTTCTAATTAGGAATTAGGGCAGACTCACCTGAACCATCCGCCCAGTCTTATGAGTATTATTGCTCTCATTGTTAGTAGTTTTATTAGTACTGACAATATTACCAGCATTACTTTATGTCTCCATGTGGACTGGTTTGTGCTGCTGCATGTTGCTCGTTGGTTCCAACAGGAACCCCCAGCCTTCATCGATCCTCACACGCAGACACAACAACATTCCTTAAAATAGAACCTTTATTATATAAAAATGCTTTTGATACAAAAAAAATTGTCACAAGTGTACATTACACAAAGCATTTTTAACTGAGACGACAAATACAGGTTTTAAGGAGTTTTTACTGACACAGTGGTTTGAGGCAGGGCCTACAGCCCTTAACATATAAACGAGTTGTGCTGCTCAGAGTTCCCACTGACAAATAGATCCGGCCTCAGAAATGTCCATGACACCTAAAGACAGCCGAGCTCCCTGTGGACTCGGACTGTGACACGAGGCGACAACAAGGCCAGCTGAGAGGACTCTTTATTTACACTGCGTTAGCTCCACAGCCCATAGCTTCTCCTCCTTCCTTTATTTCATGGGAAATAATGAGATCTCTCTTCTTTTTTGTAAGTGCATAAAACGTCTTCCCACCTTTGGATACCAGGTATTGTGCAGAAAATACTACAACATAATGATATTAAGTGCTGGATTAACCCTGAAGACACTGTTAGTCTCCACATATACAATGATGCGGGGGGGAACAAGAACATGCTGCACGATTGACCACCTTTGACTTCAGGTTTGCAGTGGCGACGTTTCTTTTTTTTGGAA
This sequence comes from Cottus gobio, assembly GCA_023566465.1. Taxonomy (NCBI): domain Eukaryota; kingdom Metazoa; phylum Chordata; class Actinopteri; order Perciformes; family Cottidae; genus Cottus; species Cottus gobio. The sequence goes on along the minus strand of CM042223.1, from coordinate 27,464,391 downwards.
GTGGAGTAATAATTGGAGAAGAAGAACATACATTTTTATGTGGATGACATTAAGTTATTTGTATCAGAACTGCTACCATTGTTGTTCAATACCACTCAGTGTTCAATAGATGGGGTCGCTTTACTGGAGCAACTGCACACCTCAAGGCCTCGGTGAGCTTATCGGACGGTCCGGATCAGTCATTGTTTTCAATGAAGTGATTCGGCCTCGAGTCGAACAACTCGGAGCAGAATATTCAGGTTGTGTCCCGTCCAGCGTTTCGTAGCGATACCTATGAAACAGAATGGGTGGGAAGCAGCGCCTGTCAGCCAGGTGGCAGCTGTGGACACATGTTGTTGGCTTTTGTAGGAAAACACATGAAAAATGAGTATTAAGCTAACGTTGACACTCATTCCGTGGTTGCTTAGCACAATAAAATAAAAAACAGGGAAGAAGGCAAGCAAAGCGTCCGTCTGATCCGGCGCTGCGGATTCTGAACGCCCGTTTTGTGTCGAGACCAGAATGACCACGAATGCATATCCAGCACACCGAGACCTTCGGTTCGATTCCCGTAACAGCTCTGAACTAAATGTCTCGGCTGGAACTCTTTCACTTTTCTAACCCCCCCCCCCCCCCCCCCCCCCCCCCAAAAAAAAGACTCCTTCAAACCCAAACACGACGGCCGACACATACACGATTGATCTACACACAAACACGAATAACAAAAGTCGCTATAAGAAAAATTTGTTATTAACTGTAAAATAGCTTCATGATCTACTGTCAGTATGAGTGGTAATTTGGGGCGTTCAGGTTTAATTATACGTCATAATAATAACTGATAAGAGTATGTACACGATAGCAGCAAACATACTTTTGGTAAACGGGACGACGAGTGTGAAGAAGACGCAACGGCAGAGGTTCAGACTGGTGACAAGAGGCATTCACAACTCAATCACTGACTTCATGACACATATGTACAATAGCTTTACACGTTGATATTCATTTGGTATGTTGTTGTCACACGGTGGTTTCATGGGAAATTAAAAGGAAGGGTTGTTGGCAGATCAGTGATCTCCCCCGTGATCCACCCCCGTGATCAACGACAAAATAATTCACAATTTGAAATGTGAGGGTTATCATTTCAAAAGAAGAAAAAGAATCGTCCGCTCATTCATTCATACCTCCGCACATAAATGCGGTCATCGTCTGTTTTCTCTTCATCCTAAATCGTCTGTCCCGTCGACGCCCTCACGCCGTCTGTCCTCTGTCGTCAGCCAGCGTGAATAAAATAGTAAAATAATTCCTCTCTGATTTATTTTTTGTTTCTATCATTTTTAACACTATGTACACAGTCCTGCCAACAAGGAGAAGCTTTCACACAACAGCCGTAACTCGCCCGGCTGGTGAATCGGGTGCCGGTGAGTTTGAGTGGAGGCCGGGAGCAGCAGCAGCAGCCGCTGAGAGTTTGGACAGGTGGAGGTCATTTGATGGAGGAGTGGCCCGGCGGAGGAGGTTTCCCTCTTTTGATGGACGGAGGTCGTATTCACACGTCGCCTCCTCCTTTGTGACCGAGTGAGAGCAGGACCCGGTAGAGCTGATCCAGCGCTGGCCGCCCTGAGAGCTCCGAGGGGACTGGAATGATGCGATGACCGATGGGGACGTAGGGGACCTGGAGCGGAGGCACTGAGCCTAACCAGCTGAAACAAAAGCAGCGAGTGTGAGCCGGTCAGGGCTGGAAGTTGGCACGTGAGTTCTTTCCCTGGTAAAGTGGGGGCCAGACGAGGCCCTTCTGTAGCGAGCGGACTGCATCCTCCCTCACGGGGATACGGGGGCCGCCGGGAGGGGTCACGAGGAGTCGGTGCAGGGCGAGGGGGGCGGGGGGCACAGGTGGAAGTAGGAGCGCTCGGTGGACGGGGACGGCGGGCAGCTCTCCTCGGCCGATAGGTACTGGGAGCGGGGGGTGGGGGGCGGAGGGTATGGGTCCGAGTCCGAGTTCAGGTCCATGTAGTACTTGTTGTGTTTGCCGTGGCCACCGTGGCCCGAGGCCTTCCAGCGGCCCGCCGATGACGCCGGCCCGGCCGGCAGGTGGTGTGGGGTGTAGTCGCTGTCGCAGACGTCGGTGCTGCAGGGAGTGGTGGGCGGGGCGGCGCCACGGACCGGGTGGTAGGGTCTGGTGGGGAGGAGACACGGTCAGTTTAGATCAGGGTTCAGGTTCAGTGCAGTTTGTCCCAACTGTAAGTCTAAACTAAACCTAAACACGTTTGGAACAACAACGGCATCATTTGTAAGTCCTTCCCTTCACGCTGTTCACAGTCCTCACAGTGACCGGCACGGAGCTAACGCTAACGAAGGTTGCATTGACTTGATGCATTCAAGCTCTACCCAGTGAAAATGAGCGTCGGGCGAAGGTCAAATATAACCAAATAATCATGATGTGTTCAAATGTAACGCTGTAGTTTGTGGTGAGAAACTGGAAAATAAATCCAGTTGTTTGAAAGAGCTGTTTTCACAGTAACATAAACTTGATGATTTTCAATAAAAAATAACAGTAAAAAGTATGTTTTTGGGACGGAGGTGAAAAAACGTTTGCCTGGAGCTTTACAGTACTTCGTCCAGGTCCGATGGGTCAGAACAACCTGAAATCAAAATCAGCCAAGGAGATCGTAATCAGCGCATCTCGACTTCTACTGCATCTCATCTTTATTTGAACTTCCCTCCATCATCACTGAGTGGCTGTGGAAGTAAACCTACCGACTGCGCTCTACACAATAAAAAGCATTTCTAAGAGCTAAGTCCTGGTGGTCAGTCTTTTTATTTTGCATGGAGATGCTGACTGACCGGGAAATTCAGAGGTTACTTTTTCCTGCAGCAATCAAAAAGACTATGTTCACCTCGAGCCATCCTATGATGATAATATGAATAAGATCATGTGAACACATCAATGAGAATGGAGCCGGGGGAGTGTGTGTTACCTGTATGATCTGGTGGTGGACGGACTGTTGGAGGAGTAGAAGATCTCTGTGTTGTAGAGAGAGCGGTCAGTAGCCGGGGACGGAGGAGGGTTCAGGATCTACAGACATAAATGATCCCTGTTATCTTCCTGTGAACAGGAAATGGCGTGCACGCAGACTGTGTGTGTACTTGTACTTGATACATAGTGAGGACCACAGGTTTTTAACCAACACATTTTTGTGTTGTGAGGACAATTTGGTCGGTTCTTATTTTTTTCAAAGGCCCGTTTGAGGGTTAAGACTTAGTGTTTAGGTTCAGGTTAGGGTGATGTAAGGTTTGGGGTCAGGCATTTAGTCTTGATGGTCAGGTTAGGGTAAGGGGCTATATGTTAATGAAGGTCCTCATAAACGTAGAAGTACAAGGATAAGGGTGTGTGTGTGTGTGTGTGTGTGTGTGTGTGTGTGTGTGTGTGTGGACCTGGGGGTAGAAGGCTCCCTTGGTAGACGATGAGCTGCTGGACGAGGCTCCGGTCACATGGTTCCTGTCATAGAGAGGAGCTCCACTGCTACTGCTGCCCATCAGGCTGACTGAGCTCATCATGGACTTCCCACAGGAAATACCTGCACACAGCAGTTCACACGTTTTGAATACCGTAGGGCTGGGAAATACCCAATCAATAGTATCTCAATATTTTCCTTATAATACCATAACTGTTTGGTTCAACCCTTTGATGCATATGATTATACCAGCGTGATCCTTCTAGTACACTAATCTGATTCAAGGTGAAATACCTTGTCTATGTTATTTTAGAGGACTTTAATCCCCGATATGAATATCCCTGGTCCTATTATTCTGAAGTTAAATAGGTGTTGATTTTAACACAGTCCAAAGATCCATTTGGACATGTATTCTTTATTCTAGTAATCTTCCATCACCGTTTCCCAACTCAACCTGTATAAACTGGCTCTGAACTTCACTTCTTTCTCTTTTCGTCTTCTCCTCTTCCCTTCAGATATTGAAAGATATGGCGTCTGATCTCACCTTGAAAGGTGCCGTGCTGCGAGCTGCTGGGGGCGATGAAGTTGAGGGGCACGTGGGGCGTCCCGCTGATGTACTCGTGGGGAAACGTTCCACTGGGGCCCTTGTAGCGCCGGCACACCACCCGCTGGCAGACGAAGTAAGCGCCGCCGATCACGAAGACGAGCAGGATGATGGCGATGACCGGGCCGATGGTGTTGGGCCCGGCGCTGGGGATGCCGCTGGAGGGAGGAGACACGTACTCTGGAAGCAGAAGCACAGGATGCCGAGTCAGGGGACGAGCACTCCACCTGGAAACAAGAACACTTGTGCTCGCAGTATATTTCAGTGCTTTACCACAGGCGAGCTCATCCGACCCGTCGGGACAGTCGGAGTAGTTGTCACACTGTTGTTTCTTGGTGATGCACTGGTTGTCACCACAGCGGAACTGGTTCGGAGGGCAGATGGCTGGAGGAGAACGAGGCACAGGTGGTCACTTTTCTCTAATGATGAGGTCTCATTAGAAGAAAGGCCTTCAGTTTCATTGGGTCCACCGTTACCCACAAAACCATGCAGCTCAATAGAACTGAGACTGTTGTCAATTGATTATTTGCCCCTGGGCTTTTCCCACTGTCACATGTCTAAATGTCCAAAGGCTGCTGAAGGTCTTATATTAAACACATTAGTACATTTCATCCACTATCTGAGGTAAAGTCTGGTCGGCTCAGAAGATTACATCACTTTCCTGCAATGCAGTCTTTAAAACCAGCACACAGGTCATTTTTACGATATCCAAAATCTGCGATATCTAGTCTTGAATCACGATGTGATTCCATACTAACCTGCTGTTTTCTAGAATGTTGTGAATTGTTTCATTTTCTTGTGCATATACAATGGAGAAGAACTATAATAAAGTGTTTTTCCCCGCAAATATATAAATCCTTTCATCAGCAGGCGTGGGCTCAATCCCCTTGGTGTGACCTCTTTCAGTGATAGATGGTAACTTAACAGACGAAACGTGTATGATAATTAGTTTTTGCATATTAGTGTATTAGCGTAGCATCTATAAGCTAACATTCATGTTTTCCGTGTGTGAGCCTACTTTCACAGTCCTGCTCGTCGGAGTGATCGGTGCAGTCCGGCTCTCCGTTGCAGCGCCGCTGGGCGTCGATGCATCCTCCTTTGTCACACTGGAACTGGAAGGCCGAGCAGACGGGGCAGTTCTCCTCGTCGCTGCTGTCGTAGCACTCGGGGATGCCGTCGCAACGCCAGGCCATCGGGATGCAGTCGATCTCCCCCGTGGAGCATGTGAACTGCTCCGTTGAGCAGGTGGGAGGCTCTGAGGAAAGGACCCGAGAGGGGGAGGCGGTGAGATGACGCAGGGACACAGAAAGTGGGCCGTGTCAATTCTGTTTAAAGAAACTGTGACGGATGTGTTTGCCAATAAGCTTTCGCTCCGTGACGGGACGATGTGGAGACGGACGTCATTTAAGACCTTTTATCAACTAAAACTGGACTAAAATGTTTTGAGTTCTCTTTGACTAAAATAAACTAAAACTATAAAGGATAACATCGACAAAAATGTGACAAACTAACGAGCATTTTCATCTGGAGTAAAACTGAGTAAAACATGCAGCGTGGCCAAAAGCAGAGCGGACAGGAAGTAGCGTGGGCTGTAAACATCAACCGCGGGAGCTAGCATAGCTAGCGTGCTAACCATCCTGTTGCTCACCTCCACAGTGCAGCAGGTCCTGCAGGAGCACCAGGTGCATGGGACAGGAGCAGCGAGGTGTGCCGTCGCCCTTGGTGATGCAGATGTGGGAGCAGCCCCCGTTGTCACGGGAACAAGGGTGGGATGCTGGAAAGAAGAAACAAATAATTACCACCGCCCAACAAAGCCTGTTGCATTGCACACTGGATGAAGCTGGCAGTCCGTACCGAACTCCTGTGGGTCCATCTCCTCCACGGCGTGGATGGAGGTCAGGTACGATATCCGCCCCTGGATGCGCGTGCGTCCGTCTCCGGTCAGCTTGTCCACGCGCTCGATCATCTGCTGCTGCCGGTCGATCCAGTACAGGTGATCCCCCAGCACCGTCAGCCCCGTCGGCTGGAGGATGTTGGAGTCCTGGAGGACGATGCGATTGGCTCCTGGTGGAACGATGTCGCAAGAGAAGACCAAATGAAATAGCATGTACCCCACCAGCTCAGTCAAAAAACAACACAGATTATACATCATCTGTATATTCTTTTCATCTGATATAGGAGAGACCAGAGAGGTGGTTCAATATAAGCTGCATGTAGAGCCCCCCTTTTATTTGCAACATTGTTAACATTTGTGGTGATTATATTTTATTCAAAATGTTGTTAAATACATTTTCAGATAAATTCAACTTGCATTTTTATTTATACTTTCTATGATGATTTATGACATTGTAACGATGTTCCCTCTACTTCTAGCTTGTTTATGCAGCAGTGAATGTAAATGATTCAAATGTGAGAGTAAAAAATCCCTGAATCTGCTTCCGCTTCACATGGTTTAAAGGAGCATTAATCAATATATAAGATTTTTTTTTTTAAATTAATTTGAATTGTGTCTGTTTATGGTAACTCACCCGTGAGGTCACTGCTTTCGATGCGTTTGAGGTCGGCGTCGACCCAGAACAGTTTCCCCAGTTTGTTGTCCAGAGCCAGAGCCACTGGTCTGATCAGACCGGTGGTGAACAGAGACTCTCTCTCGGTCCCGTCCAGACTGGCTCCCTCGATCTTAGCTGAGCGCTCCTGCACGGTGGTGAAGTACATGTACCTGCAGGGCAGAGACACATGTATATGAGACCTCGTCACTGTGTGTAGAGAGCCTCAGTAAGGTCAGTACTCAGTCCATTATTTTGCAGAGGTAATTCAAAGGAGCTAACCCTTTCTCGGCGTTGACCACAATGGCCCGCGGCTTGTCGGCGTCGTCCTTCAGGACCACGCCCACAATGTGTCCGTCCATCCTCTGGACGTTGATGGTGTTGGTTGTCTCACAGGTCCAGTAAATGTGGCGGCTGTAGGGGTCCAGGCTCAGGTCGTGGAGCTGGTTGTCCACCGGCTGAACGCTGCTGCTTACGATCATGGACGACTGGAGGCGAGGAGGTCAACACGTCACTCAATTTCATATTTATACTACGGAGTAAACATGATTGGACAGCAGAACTAATTTGCTGGTTTAGGTTAAGGTGGTTATCAAAGATAATACAGAGGTTCCTGCTGAAATTATTAATGTGAGGGTGCTTTCACCAGCATTGGGTCAGTTTGAACTCTGGTGTGGAACAGCCGGTCCTAGACCGCTCCAAAAGAGCCAAGAGACTGGAAGGCATGTCTCACGCCAAAAACAACATTAACTCCATAACACAAATTAAGTAGTACATGCACACTAATTATTCAATGAAACTGTCAGACATGTACCTTCTACATGAGCCCCAACCAACCCTCCAACTAATGCCATCCTGTCTTCATCAACTTGGATGAAAAGTAAAAATGTTGTTCGATACATTCAATATTTCTTCATGAGTTTCGTACCATGGCTCCGTCGTCTTTGGCCCTGCGTATGTTCTGCCGCCCGTCCAGCCAGTAGACCAGCCGGTCCAGCGGGTCGTAGCTGACGGCTCGGACGTTCCTGAGGACGTGGATGGGCAGGATGATGTCGGGGCTCTGCTCCCCCAGCACCATCCGGCTGATGCTGGCCTTCTGGCTGAAGAGCAGGAAGCTAGAGGGAGCTGCAGACAGAGGAGGAGCAGTGAGCACAGGAGTGGAGACACAGCGGCGTTCACACGGGAAGGTTTGCAGGACGCCTGTTATGAAATCAAACACGCGGGGTCAAAACACGACACACACACAGCTGGAACCGCTCTGGATGATGGTCCAGTGACTTTAGGATGTGTGGAAGGTCTGGAAGCAACACAAGCATGCTGGATTTCTGTGTGTGTGTGTGTGTGTGTGTGTGTGTGTGTGTGTGTGTGTGTGTGTGTGTGTGTGCATGCAGATTGCCACATACTCTGTGGGCTGGCTCTTGAGCAAGAGGCAACTGAGTTTAGTCCTTTCACCTTTTACTTCCAGTAACTTTGGTTTGTATCATGTTGTTCTTGACTCCCAACTAAAGCTGCACGGATAACAGTGGACAGACGGCTTGTTTATCTTAGAAACCATCATTGGAAACTGTTTAGAAAAAACAGGCACTTAAGAAGAAAAAAAAGACCTGGCTGGTGATTGGATGAAACGTTTGTCAATCAAACCCTCTGCCGTTCTGCAGCGTCTAAGCTCATGTAGTTGCCTCTCCATGTCGCCTGACACACAGCGCAGCCAGCTGGCTGCTTCTCACGGGACGCTGATCGGTCTGAACAGCTGTGGTTCGGGCACAAACGCATTGAAGCCTGACTAGATGGGTTTCTGTGCGTTGCCGTGATATTGCGACAATCCAGCGGCTGCCGTGCAAGGTCAGCAACCATTTTTTGTTTTAATTTAGTTGTCGTTTCATGTTTATTATTGGAGCATTGGAGAAGGAAGCGTGCAGATTTGCTAGAGTGCCGGAGGCGATCACCACTTAGCTAACCCAGCTAGGATCTGAGGCTACTCCACTACTCAGTTTGTCTGATGATCGGTCCGAGAGGATGAAATGAGACAGCAGGCAAAACCCAGCAGTGTGAGGTCGGCGACTGTTGAGCCCACATCTTCACAGAGACCTGGATCCATCGTGGTCCAGGACTTAAGCTGCACTTGACGGGCAAACAGCAGGACAGAGGGCGGGACTCCGGTGGGAGGCCTCTGTGTTTACATCAATGGGGCTTGGTGCTCAAACACAATCAAAGTTGATGTACAATGTTCCCTTGATGTTGAATTTGTAAATGTCAAGATGTCGGTCTGTATTGCCCAAAGAATTGTTTTGATGCTTACATTCCTCCTGATGCAAAAAAAATAAAAATAATAAAGCACTACAGGAATGTGTTTTTCTTGCGGAGCAAATTGTCAACATCTGCATGTCACACCCATTTTACTGCTGATGTTTTGCAACTGTAAAGTGCAAAACCAAATCTGTTGGAAACCTAAACCAGCCTATTTGCAGCGCTTCCTACACTCTTTCAGAAGTCACTTTCTTAGTAAAAGTGCAGAGATCTTCCAACCTCACTGTGTCTAAGTTCAGAAACGTGTGCTCAGGCTGGAGCTGCAGCAGCAGAGTTCCCTCCCAGCAGCTCGGTACTTACAGCTGCAGTTTCGTCCGTCGGGGTTTAAGGTGTAATGGGAAGCGCAGCGGCACTGGGCGCCGGCAGGTGTTGCCAGGCAAAGGTGGCCGCAGTTGCCGTTGTTGTGGGAGCACTCGTTGGTCCCCTCCTGGCGGGAGGAGTGGAACACCAGGATGTCCAGCATCAGCTCCAGCTGGCCCTGAGGACACAGTGATGCACCGACGGGGAAGCTTAGTGTGTTCACCCACTGATATCTTTAGCCAATGTATACGCCATAAATATCTCTTTAGGAACAAATTAGGACCCCAATAACAGTATAAATCAATCCCACTTTGCTGGTTCCATACCTGCAGAACCACCGTGCGGTTGAGTCCGCTGCGTTTGTCCGCCCGTTCGATGCTGCGCAGGTTGAAATCCGTCCAGTAGATGAAGTCCCGGTACTGAGTCAGACCGAAGGGGTGGGGGAGGTCGTCGACGATGATCTCCCTCTGAAGGCCTGCGGGAGAAAGGACAACCTCGTCATCCTCTCATAGACCGCCGCGTCATCGTGCTCGCGTCAATCAAAGCCTCCACCGCTATTGTAGGTGTGCATGCGAGTGAATGGAGATCAGGCTTGTGGACACCATCAGGAGAGTCACTGAAATGACAGCGTTGGCCTGATGGGGGCACTAGAGGAAAGGTCATGAAGTCTCCTGCATCAGTTCATTTCCTTCACTGGGAGAATGTGAGCTGCAAGTCTGGTGCAAATCCAGCTGTTAGTTTGAGAGATTAGTCTGGTAAATAAATACCATATACAAATAAATACAGAGAGCGAGGTAGGAAATAACCTTCACTAATACCCACACAGACGACAGCAACTATTCAGTGGTTGTGCAAAACGAAGCAGCCATTCAACTGTTCGTGATGATGCTACATCCCACATCCTGTATCTGATGGATGGATTTACACTTTGTGTGCATCACAAATGATTTGTTGATGACACTTCCGACTGATCAAACTTGTGGAACAAACTCCACACGATTTGGAGGAGATGAAGTTTGCGAGTTCAACACTCTGATAAGTGAGGCCAAATTATGCCCATCATAACCAAAACTAGAATTTAATCCAATGTATTCTTTAAGGATTATAAAGGATCCCGGACATCAAACCTTCTGTCGTTGTGTTCATTTCCAATGTTAATTCAAAGTGTGTGCCATAAGTGTGCAGTGACAATAACGTTATTAACACACTGTGTGTGTTTATTATTTCAACTTCATCTCTTCAGTGTTGCAGTCCTAAAATCCAGATATGAGGTAGCGTTCTGGTTCTCTCTTTGAATGTTTGTCTTTGTTTAGATGTGTGTCATCAGCTGAAGAGATATTAAGGTTTTGTTTTACGATATCAGTAAATACTCCTCTCCTGAATTTTGAGACTTGTACATGTCTTAAACAAGGCGGTTGCTAACCAGAGGCTAAATGAGACTAAAACCCATCCTCACTTGAACGTCCTCCTTTAGCTTGGTGGTGGTGACGTGAAGTCATGTGACCGTGGTGGAGTTTGTTCGTAGCACAACTTTAGCTTTTTACTTCTAGCGCCTCCAATGAGTCCAAACCTTGCATGTTGGTGCTCTCGATCATGCACGTGTCCAGGTCCGTCCAGTAGAGCCGGTGGTCCACGTAGTCGATGGTCAGTCCGTTGGCCCGGCCCACTTTGTCCACCAGGGTTGTGACGGTGCTGCCGTCCATGTAGGCTCTGGCTATACGAGGCCGACCCCCCCACTCCGTCCAGTACATGTAGCTGCAGAGACAAATCACTGCTTGAGCCTGGGACAAGACGCACAGGTTCTGGAAGGTTACGGGCGCTTCCCTAAAATCTTAATTTTTCCCATTTGATACAGTATTTAATTGTCTCATCTACTCCAGAGTTAGAGAATGTTTCCACTTTGTAATATTTGTTTGTTTTTTTAACTTCCATGAAAGGAGACAAACTTGTCTTCATTAGGTGCAAGCATCAGTATGTGGTCATAAAATGACATCAGATGCCCCACGGGCGAGTGTGTTGACAGCACTGTGCCAATTACATCATAGAGACTCCGCCGAGTGATGGACATGTGTTAAGGAACCTGACACGCTGGCACAGGTACCTCACGCACACACACACACACATGCACGCGCATGCACGCACACACTCACAAATGGGGCGAACGAGAGTGTCTGGAGGTGGTTTGGGCGAGGACTACCAGTGATTATACCAAACAGGGTTGTTAGCATCATCCCTCTCTCGACTCGCGGTTATCGGGCGTGCGAGGCAGGACGCTGGCTGTTGTACCTGCATACCAACACGGTGACATCACTGAGAGAGACACGCTACATGAAGTCATTGTACTTGTACTCTTTGTGAGAAGCGACCTCCAGCGCAATGCAGGTGTCTCACGGTGACTCGCCAGCGTTCTGCTCCACAAACTGTTCTCATCCATAATGTCCCGCTGTGTGCTCTCCACGCTGTACATTACTACACTCGTCCATGTTGGAGGTGGAGGAGCATGTCAACGCGAGGGAAGCCGGAAGACCAGGCTGTATTCTTTTTGCATAATTTAGCAAATTTGACCAATGTGTCCGCCAGTTTTTGAATGGGCCACTCACATGTTGCTGTTGAGTATTTTACGGGAGAAAGAAACGATCTCGGCCAGCTGTGATTGCTTCCTCCTTGTCACATGATGTGTGTCGCATGCTACAGCGTTCCAAGTCTGAATATTTATTTAAGATCCTGTTAGGCAGCCGTCGCCTAGCTCAGGATAGCTAGCATCTAGATTGACAACCATGAATTTGAGGGCAAAACAAAACAAAGAAAACACAACATGGCCTCTCAATGTGTCCACTCCTACCCGTTGGCCGGGTCCAGCGCCAGTGATCGGGGGTTGTCCAGTGAGCGCGGGTTGTCCAGATCCTTACAGACCAGAACCTGTCGGTACTGGCCGTCCAGCCGGGCCACCTCGATGCGGTTGGTGCCCGTATCCGCCCAGTAGATGTTGCGACCCATCCAGTCGACGGCCATGCCTTCTGGGTAGTCCAGGCCAAACTCTATGACATGTTCTACAGAGCTGCCGTTCATGTACGCTCTGCTGATCGTCTGAGAGAAAAAGGAAGGAGTGGGGGTTGAATTCAAAGTCATGAAATCCTAAATAAGCAAAAAAAAGATTCAACGTCTGAGATTCAAGATAGCGACTGACTGAAAGTTCTAATGTGTGCCAAGTGTGAGGGGAACTGTGATTGCTCTGTGAGTCAGTGTTCGATACCCATGTAGATGTAACGGCTTGCTCTAAGCTAACGAAGACACTACAGCACTAAGGAAACTTGTGCTTGCCAAACATGTATTCATAATTCTTTTATAAATAAGTAATTCGCCATGACCAAAAAAAAAGACAAATAAACTAATAAAGACAGATTGTCAGAGAATCGACAACGAGAGGGCATCTCTACATATTTACTGATGTTATATTCAATTTCCAGTAGATCCCCCTAAATTGTACCCACTGGACCGTTGAATACATCTCATGCTTTGTGCTTGACTTGAATCCCCCCTCAACCAGTGGTGCTCTCCTCCAGCCCACCTTGGCCTGTATGTCTGTCCAGTATATTCTCCTTTCAGACACATCGAAGTCGAGAGCGGAGGCCTCTTTAACTCCTGTGAGAGGGATGGGCACGTCGTTGCTGTTGGTTCCCAGAGAGATGCTCCTGATGTTGTCCCTGAGGGAAAAAACATTGCATTTTTCCCATTTAATGCGAGTTAAGACCTTACCGACACAATTCATTCAGTTGTCACGGACATTTATTGTCATGAAAAGGGCAGGGCTGCAGGCGAAAGCACATCAGATGGAACAGAAGACGAAGACGAGGATGAGGCGTAAAGAATTAAAGACAAGAAACAAAACAGTGGATACCCTTCATATTTTGACTTAAGTAGCTATGATATAACGATGTAGCACGTTAGCAGAGCAGCTTCAGTCTGTCTACACAGGATGTGTTCAAGCACAGTATTGAGCGTAGGCCACCCGCGTATTGGCTAAATACGCAATCGTAAAACCCTAAAATGCTGATTGATATAAATACATATATAATATATTGTTACCTAAACCAATGTAAAAGCATAAACAATGCACCACACGTCTGTTTGTGTCAACACATCAATGTGTCGAGGTTGTTGCTATGAGGCCTGCCACTCTTTCTGTTTGGGGGTCTAAAAATATGCTCGCCATAGTGTAGAAAGCTTATTGGTCAGATGTTCAAGCGACGGACAGAAAAACATGCATCAGTCAGACCACGAGAAGTCTGAGTCCAAACCCCCCTAGACTGAAACTGAGGTCCACTGTCTGTTTCTGTTGGGCACAAAAACTCAACATAAATGCTGACTGTTTCCACCCTGCTGTTGATAACACTGCCAGGAGATGCTGTGTGAGAGTAGAAGAGCTACGGGTACGGAAAAGTAACTAACGAAGGTCTGCTAGCCGCTAGGCTAATTTATACAGTGTATAAGGCCAAAGACATCCAGGAACTGACCTGGAGCTACTATGTGAAACCCTTATCTTTGTAGATAACAGAACACAATGCACTGCAGGCTTTATGTTTTGCTTTTGAAATGTTGACGGCTCACACACATACTGGTCTTGATAAGATGCAGTTTTTTATATGATGGCCTGTTGTGGACATTTTTTATAGCACTCTCTAAATAAAAAGGTTCAGGTTTCATATTGATCTGACAGTTTGTGTTCATTGATGAGAAAGTAATGTGTGGTCTTATGGAAACATTGAGATGCGTAACGTAATAACAATACGGGTGTTCTGAGTGTCATCTGTACTGGAGGCGGGACCAGAAAGCTCTGCAGGTCAGGTGGCGTACCTGTTGGTGAAGAGCAGGAAGGCCTCCGGCACCACGCAGGTCTGCAGGTCTGAGAGCAGCTCCATCCCCATGGGACAGGCACAGCTGACGGCCTGCCGGCACCAGAAACACAGGTGGCTGCATCCGCCGTTGTCCTCCGCGCAGCCGTTGGTACCTGGAGCGGATCGAAAGATTCAGCGTTCATTTTCACAAATCTTTTCCTCTCGGTTTCGGCTGTTAGGTAAATCCCCCCGGGGAGAAAACCGGCACCTCTTACCGTGCGTCTCTGTGACCTTGGTGGCCTTCAGCCCCATCAAATCCGGCAGCTGATCGATGATGATCTCTCGCACGGCCGTGGCTTTGTGGACCCTCTCGATGCTGCGCCTCTGCCAGTCCGTCCAGTAGATGTAGTCCCCCAGCAGGGTGAAGCCGAAGATGTGGGGCAGCTTGTCCTCCAGCAGGGTCTGCCTGTTGCTGCCGTCCACGTTGATCATCTGAGACGGGAGACGGGACACTTTTAGAGCTTTGAGGCCAGAGGGCACGTCAAATGGAGCTTAAGCGGTAGTTCAGGAAGGAAGACTTTCTTGACACCACGGGTCATTCATAAATGTCTCAGTCTTTTCTCACAGCGATCACACTATCAGCTGATCTGGGGGGCGTCAACTTTTAATCAATCAATGATGCGGTGCTGTGTCTCTAAGCCAATCATATCGTTGCTGTCAAACTTTAAAGGGGTTCTCTGCTCTGCTGTCCTCAGTTGTCATTTCAGCTCAAACAGATGCGACCCTCCTCCACCCCGTCACCTCCAGTCAGCAGGCAGCACCCCGTCAGGATGGGAGGCGAACAGCATCAAGGCACCCAGCCCTCCCGTGCACTCTGGGTCATAACACATGCTCCTCATTCTTCATCAGGTTGCACTCTCTTCTTCACCACCACCAGTGGACTCCAGGGGGATTCTGCCCGGTCAGAACTCAGCGTCACTGCCCCTTGTTTATCCTGGTTCAGGACAGAGTGCGATCGCCAAAGACTTTGCACTATTCCATTGTTATACCGTTGTAATAAATCTATTGTTTAATTCTGAACTAGTCTCTCCTGATTGAAACACATTCGTCAAGGTTGAAGCTAGTTACATTTTACTGGAGGAAAAACTAAACTGGAAAAGTAAAACACTTCCTCTCATGACATCTTTACTTAAATGACCCTGAACGTTGACCCCCCAGAGAGGGGGGGTCCCTTTCCATCCAGGCAGTGATAGAGCATATGAGACAGAGGTTGCTGCGTTAAGAAGCGTTGGAAAGGGAAGAGGAGAGCCGGAGGAAACAGGATGGAGGGAGAAACGGTTTGATGAGGCAAAGAAAGTGAAAAAATGGGAATGTCCCGAGGAAGCTGTGTCCAAATGTGTCCAGAAACATCCACAGAGCAGTACACAAACATGTAAGGGGGAATTCCACTCACTTTGAGATGAACATAGATCACAGATAGATCACAGCACGGTGACATGGGAATACAATTGAGAATGTGATTATTTGCAAGCATATCAAATTTTCTTGAATGTCTCCTTGTGAATGGACAGTCAAGAGGACCAAGATGGAGCACGAGTCAAATATCATTATGATAATAAGAAAAGGCTGAGCAGATATCTGTAATAATACGTGAATCAATCGTGTCGTCCAGTAGACAAAGATGTTTGTCTACTGGACGAAGCAGACTGGCATCACCATGCTGGATTCAGACATGTAAGAAAACCAACAACACCTCCTCATCGGGGTCTGGTCCACAGCCGCCAGCTTCACTCGCATACCCAACAGCCCAAAACAATGACGGAGTTATGTGCCGCTCGTAAAATACTGTGGAAACACGAGGAGCCCACGAAGGCTTCTTAAAGATTCAGGCTCCGGGAAGCCACGAGTTTGAGTTGGTTCCCAAAAGGGCCCTTAATCAGTGCTGGTCATCAACTCATCAACCACCACCCTTCAGATCTGAAGAGCATTGAACAGGAAGAGTGCCTTATCTTAAAGTGACAGTGGGGAACTTTAACTGGTCATAAAAACGCCTAAGTTTGATGCTGATCCTCTGTATCAGTGAACGAGACTGTCAGCAATACGATTCTTGAAGCTCCTCATTGGTGCCAGCGGCTTTGATTCTGGTGAAATCGGAGAAAAATCCTGAGCATGAATCTCCTTCAGCTCAGACTCGAGGGTCCTCCAGCAGAGACCAGACCAGATACGGCTTCACCTCCCTGCAAAGGAGAAGGAGCTCCTCCGACCACAAGTAGAGCTTCTCCTCTCTGCTCCCCCACTGCCAACACAAACAAGCGCTGCTGGAGGCCCAGGCTGTGTTGCTGGGCCCCGCAGGAGGACCGGGAGGCACGGGAGGACCAGAACCAGGACTGCTGCGGTAAAATGAGGGGTTTCCTGAAGGGGAACTGGTGCTCGGGAAGCACAGCGCCTTTGGTCCACAGGGGCCGCCAGAATCAACATAAAATGAAAGTTAAAATAACAACTTTGAAAGAAACTCTGGACGTCAACTGATTAGATGAAATTGCAGAATGAAAACAAGACGGGAGTCAAAGTTACATAAAAACGCAGCTGAGAGATTCTTGTTAAACTGCCAATAACAACAGCCAACGCTAAAAAAAGAAATGTGCATTATGCGTGTTTCAAATTGACAGTAGTTGTGCTGTAGACTACACATGCCTTCATCTGCCAGCAAACAGGAGAAGAAGCAGAGGCCGTGAACCAGAAACCAAATAAAAGTCTGAACATCAACGGGAGTCCTCAGGAATGTGTTTCAATTGAGTACGATTTAGATTGTTTCTGCTCGTCTGCTAGGAATGGCCGTGTTTTAATGACATTATCAATATTCATCATGGAAGCAGAAACGGCTGAGTTCAGCGTGTGAGTTGAATTAATTTATTAAGCAAACTCTTTTTCAACAGACAAAAACCACCTCAAGTGGCATAAAAACATCCCCACGGGAGGTTTCATCAAATTTGTACAGCTTTTCTGGGCATAAAAAATATATCTAAATGGAAACTATTGTCAGTAACAGATGAAGAGATAACATTTTGTCCATCAGAAATGTTGTCGCTAATTACAATTTACACACACACATAAATGCAAAACCCACAATTCCTCACAACCCGTCTCTCTGTTCTGCTTATGTTTACTGCATGGGTTTGTGTGTGTGTGTGTGTGTGTGTGTGTGTGTGTGTGTGTGTGTCTACGAGCCGAAAGTGAGAGCTGCAATTGACAAGGCTGCAATTAGAACTGGTGTCCGGCCCTCCTCCTCACCGCCCCGTGCTATTACAGGACCGCCGTCCACTGAAATAGACGCACGCTTTTATTTTAGACGGACTACAGTCATCTGCAACCCGCGCCACGGTGTGTGTGTGTGTGTGTGTGTGTGTGTGTGTGTGTGTGTGTGTGTGTGTGTGTTTGCCACGAGCTGCCTGAAATTTGTCAGCGTGCCATGCCAGAGATTTCACAAGTGGGAAAAGGAATTCTGCCAGACTGTTTGTGACACTGTGTGCACGACAGATACATAACAAAAACACGAATGCTTGGAAAAGAGTTTGGTGCTGTGCGGTTATAGCAGGTAAAATATCCTGTTGGGTTCATGAGCCAACAGTTTGGCTCCTCCCCCTGCGTTAAAGCACAATGAGGCTGAATCTGGCTGTGTCGGGCTCTCCAGTGGATTCCCTTGAACCGAGTCTACTGTTCACACTGTGATCACACTGACTGTAATGTTACACCAAAAAAGACGTGAAGAGATCTATGGTGTCTGGATTCCTGCTGAGAAGTGTGTTTGCGTGCGGTGACATCTGCTCGTATCCTCTGACAAACAATTGGCCTCTAATGTGCAGACATCTACAGCTGACGGAGTAGTGGTCAAACCTGAAGAAGTAGATTGTTTTGAGAGGCATGGCAGTTCAGATAACTATCCATCACCATTTTAGAACAATCAGCCGACTGTGGCATGGTGGCAGTGGGTTAGCTCCGGTGTTTCACTACCAGCTGTTTGAATGCCAAAATATACAATATGATCTCATAGTCTCAATAAGATGCCATCAAATCACAACGCTCCATTACATCACATTACAGCCAGCCTTTGTTGACAAAGATACTGATAACAGTATCAGAAAGGCCTCAGATACAGTACAGTAGTAGTAGTAGTAGTAGTAGGCATAGTAATAGTAGTTGTAGTAGAAGTAGACTGGAAGTGAAAACCCACACTGATGGGCTCGGTCTGCGGAGCCGATGGAAGGCTTCGCTCCGACATGCCGCATCTTTTAAATGTAACGTGGTCATGGAGTATAAACCCTGACTCTCCAGCGGCTGTGAGTCCATGGAGACGGCATCCAGACCGTGAACTGAGTCGAATACGAATCAGTGGCGTTGCCCTGATGGGGAGCGCCGTTTCCAGCTATCTGTTGACCGAATACTCATTTAAATATCCATTCAGGGGGTGGGCGGAGAGCAAACAGGAGGAAAAAAATAAAAATAACCCATTCACTTTGATGGGCCTCTGATCCGAGGGAGGTTCCTGACCCCTCCACAGAAAAGCCATTCATTTGTCACCGTGACACAATTAGACATGGCCATCCCAGTGAAAAGATGGCAGAGAGACTCCCTTTCTCTGCCCTCTCCTCCTCTCTTTGCTGGCTTTTTTTCCAGGAAGAATTATGCACTGGGAGTGTGATTTTTCTTCTTCTTTTTTCTTCCTTTCTCTCTCAGTCTTTTTTCATTTTGGGTGTGAGAACGTCTCATTTCTTGATGGACACAGGGGCGGAAAAAGCAGAAGAAAAAGAACAAAAAGGCGAGCAAACAGAAAAGTAACAAAGGTCTCATCGGACACGCAGGGAGAAGTCAAGACCGTCGCGGGATGGTTCACATACGCCATGATGGACGCCATGAAACACGGAGGATGAATGGAGTCCTGCGGACGCTCACTGTTTCATCACAGAGAAGCCCCGAAATCCTTTGACTGCTTACTGTGTGCGTCCATATGCTCATTCACTGTTATTCACACTCTCACCTGACTTCAGCGGGGGAAGCGCCTCATGAGAGGCTGACAGACAACCGATGCTGGGTTGCAGCTAAAGATGTTCATTCTTTGTGCGAGTCGTTAAAATGTGGGGAAATAAGATGGAAATGAAAACATTTCACTGAGCCTTGAGGTCTTGACAAACCAACGGGGATGTTTGGTTTACGATGATGTGAAGCAGCAAACCAGACAATGCCTTTCATGTTTTTATGAACTCATTTTGTAATTTCATGGAAATGTCCTTCAATAATCTGAGCACGGTAAATTTGCACATCGTTATAGTCTGCAACAAATTTGCACACTTATGTAATATAGTAGTTTGTTTTCCTAAATATTACATTTTGTAGTTGTTGTCGACTGGTATATTCAGAGTATTCTAATCTATTCTTTATATTTCTCTAGTGTTGATATGTTACATTTCATTTAGCTGACGCTTTTATCCAAAGCGACTTACAATAAGTGATTCCACCATGAGTACAAACAAGAATCAGAACAACAAGAATCAAGAAGGTTCATCAATAGAGTTCAACTATAAAGTGCTATCAATAAGAGCCATTTCAGTGCTACTAAAGTGCTACTTCCTTTATTCAAGGTATAGTCGGAAAAGATGTATTTTTAGTTTGAGATGGAAGATGTAGAGACTTCCTGCTGTGTATCTGGCCATCCAAATGATTATCCCATCACTAACATTGTTGCTTATTCATTTTCAGTCACTCGGCTATTGGATTCCAGCAACAAACATATGGAGAACATGTTATATGCCTAGGGCTGGGCGGTATACCGTTTCAACCGGTATACCGGTGTCAAATTTACGTACGGTATGACTTTTTCACATACTGGCACACCGGTGCCCAGCCGTAGTCACTGGCGAAGCGGGCGGAGCTACGTGTGTTACGTGCATTGAGTCATGGTTTTAATTTTATAATAACAATTAATAACCCACAGCTAACACTCTTTAACAGGGCACAACACCACAAAACAACAGTTTCTGACACATACACAATTTGTAACACTAATAATTGTACATTTTTTAAATTTACTCCGCCGAACTGCATGCTGGGTACAGCCCACCCACTATCACAGAAAGAAGAAACTCCGTCACTACATTAAAAAACGTAAAAGAGCGATGCAGGAGGAACAAGAGAGAGCAGAGATGCACCAACACAACGTGTTGCCCAGAGAGGAGCTGTGTCTGCTGGCTGGAGGGTTTGAAAAGTCCGACGTAGTTTAGAAAACGATGTATTGCAAAGAAGCTGAACCTGGAGGGACTTAGGACCCAGGGGAATGCAGGTGAAAGAAACCCGGAAGAGACAGACCGGAAGTTACGCCACACAAACGGCTGTTCACAGGGAGTTGGCCAGCGAGCGGTGAACAACGAGCGGTGAACAGCTGTTCAGGTGGCCGCAGGTCCTTTTCGGCATCAATAAATTAATGTTAATACCGTGATATACCGTGAAACCGCCATAATCTTACAAAATACCGTGATATGAATTTTTGGCCATACCGCCCAGCCCTATATATGCCCATCTGCGTCAGGGAAAAAACTAATTAATTTTCTCCATTAGCTCCATTATCTACTAGCAGTTCCTGT
Source organism: Cottus gobio (assembly GCA_023566465.1). Lineage (NCBI taxonomy): Eukaryota > Metazoa > Chordata > Actinopteri > Perciformes > Cottidae > Cottus > Cottus gobio. The sequence goes on along the minus strand of CM042223.1, from coordinate 27,443,736 downwards.
TTGCACTGCTGTTTTAGACAGATTTTCTGACTGTAAGTGTGGCGCTTATATTACATGCAGTATGAGCGCCGATGACACCTGAATTCACACAGATATCTTTTGTGTTTGTTTTAATTTACATGTGTGATATCACACCGTTGAAATGTCATCGACAGGGCAAATGAGAACACATTAGACGATAGAAATCAAACTTGTATCGTATCGGTTACCCGACCTTAAACCTGAACTGTGCTGGTCCGTGGTGAGAACACACACACTCACGACACACACCCATAAACACACAGCGCTGCTATCGGTTTCCTACACAAGCAAACAGAGAACGTAAAGACACCCTGGGAGTGTTTACTCATGTGTGGGTGTTTAATAATGAAGGAATTTCTCAGGAATGTGCAACCGGAGAGGAGCGTCTGACAGATGATACACTGAAGTCACCAAGAAGAAACCCCGGTTGATCGTAACCACCGAGTTACAGTTTGGCCACAGTTTTCTATTGCTAACATTTAAATGATAATAATTGTTAAGTTCCCAAAGTCCTAGACGTTCCTGTCCTGCAGACCACTTGATGTTGTATCATCTCAATAAAGGGCAGCTAAAGATGAACTCCATGTTTTAGTGAATGACACGTGCAGGCACATGGTTAAACTATGTATTGATCCTGGTCCCAGTCTATACGAGGTTCTATTGATATGTTGACATTTCTCCTGAGAAAACCAGCCAGGCTGTCACATTCACACCCACCGTCCCTATACACCCCCCCCACCTGATATATAAATAGCAGTCATTTGTCAACAGTGCGAGGTATGGAAAGACTGCAAGCATGCAACTGAGAGTAGCAACGTTTGAAGTACTGCATTAGTAGAAATACTGGGAGATGGGGGGTCGTATCAGAGTTGCTCTCTCAACACCGTGTCATCTTCTGTCCAGGTAAGACACGCCCCCTTCAGGGAGGAGAGTACGCTCAGAGCTCCTCCCCCTGGGAGCCGACACCACACGCCCGCTGGAGAGCAGGGAGAACCAGGAGAACCAGGAGAACCAGGAGGACTGAGCGGGGCGTACCAGAGCTTTTCTGAAAGGGAAGCTCAGTAAATGCTTTTGTCCACAGGGGCCGCCAAAATCGACAGTTGAAAGTTCCTTGTGGTAGCTTTAAGTAATTAAACTCATAATGGCATGAATAAAAGTGAGAAAAAATCATCAGAATGTAGGAAAGGTTTTTAAAAAGTAATAGGCAGTGCATGAAAATGATCGTGTTAAGCGGTCGTTGCATAGCAAATGAGTTGACTCGACCTCTATCGTGAGTCTCGTACACGCGGGACATAAATAAACACATCTGTGGGCGAGCAGCCGCTATTGCATGCTCACCACAACAGCACTAACATCAGACCACAATATTACCATCCTAATACGAGACATGGGATCGGCCACAACACACACACACACAGATGTGGCCCAGAGGCAGCCAGAGGAAATGAGACATGCAGCTACTGTCACTGTTGGTAACAGAGGGGGACGGAGGGAAACAGGGATGATGCCGTGGAAACTCTGAGCAACAGCAGGTGTTTCTGCTATTTCTCTAACCAGGGTTTAGGGACGATTGTCAATCAATCAGTCGTCACGTCATGATCGGGAGAAATTGAAAATCTCCAAACTTGCATAGTCACGGGGCTTGAAAGAGGACAGTTGGTGCCATCGGGAAGAAGCAGTAAAAGTACAACGTGGTGGATAAATACAATGAAACAACATGAACAGTATGGACAGTATAAACAGATGTGCAGATGTACACACTCTATATGTATTTGGTCGTGGTGGTGGGGGATGGGGGCCGGCACCGTGGTGCAGAGTTTAGTAAGTTGACAGCTAAGGGGAAGAAACCTTTGGGTTGGATAGCGTTACGTTTATGCATAGATGTAACTCAACTAGCTTGTGCGGGTGTTGGTGAAACTAAATCATAATACCACAAATCCATGACAAACTGTGACTTTCTTGACTAGATATTTATCTCTGACTACTGAACATATTCTTTCCTGAACACCGGGCACCGGCAGAACTCTGCCTCTCTTTATCAAACGCCTCAGAAACCGGTTCAGGGCCCTTCAAAACTAGCATCATATTAAATTGCAATAATGCACACACATGGTATAAACTCACAACGTCATATACGATTCAAACAGCTCACACCAGTAGAGTGAACTATAGCTAAGCACAGCTATAAGGTATATTCATACATCCATCAAGCATCTCCAGGTGGAACATCAAACTAGTGAATAGACAACTTAGTTTGCTAGCTGCCTGTAAGGGGAGTTGGAGCCGGTGTGTGTGTGTGTGTGTGTGTGTGTGTGTGTGTGTCCGCTCCATTATTACCGCTGCCAGTGTTTTAAAGAGAAGCCCCGCCGCTTCACAAAGCGCCTCAAATCGCCTTTCACGGCCCTCAGGGGGGATAAAGCCCCGGGACAGCACAGAGCCACCCGGAGGCCGACGTCCACACAAAACTCCGTTCCAATCTTTTATCTAATTGATCCATTCAGCTACACGCCATTTGCCAGGCAGCCAACCAAAGCACAGATCTTTGTTTCAAGAAACGCAATGAAAGGGAAAAGTCAACATCTATGTCACATCTGCAGAGGGCTCATCCTTCATGCCCTCGTCCTTCTCACAGAGCATGTTCTCATGTTCTTCTGCACGCCACATGTCCTCATGCAGATAGTCATGTGGTCCTACTGTCGAGCTCAACATCATATTCATGCTTCACACAGTGCCGCAAAATAGTCTTGGTGGGGTTACCGCTCTGTTCACCATTATCAGCATGCCGCAAATCCTTTGCATAACCTGTAGAATACTTTCAGAGATAAAATGAAATGCACCACATTTGTATGTAGGATATCTGATTAGGATGTCCAAAGTGAAAACATTATTCTTCAGCTTGCATGTGGTGATTTCAAAGAGGAAATGGAATAAATGACATGGCCAGTGATGAAGCCCCCCTTCGTTAATATTTGCCTGCACGCAACGATAACTGTCTCCAAACGTTTCTTGTAGCCGTCCAGAGGCTTCTTGCACCTGTCAGCTTGGAGATATTTTCACTTTTCCTTTGCCAATTGTTCCAGCTCTTGAAGGTTTGCAGGACTCCTTTTCCCCAGTGGCAGATTTCAGATCTCTCCCAGGATTTCCAATGGGATTGAGATGCGGAGTCATTGCTGGCCTGTTTAAACAAGTCAATGTTTTCTCCTTTTTCTTGCTTTTGTATGTGTTCTTTGGGTCTTGATCGTGGTATGGAACCCATGACCTTCAACCCAAACCAAGTTTTCTTACGCTGGGGAGCAAAAAGATCCTTTCCCATGGACTAACTAAATCAGCGGATGATATTTTTTCCACTTCTCAAAATGTCACAAAAGTTGTTGTATGTAACTGCTGTTGTAAGCTATCAATCTTCACATAATGGTGGTTTTCTAGGTAAAAGATAGGGGGAGTTGTGTGGACTCGTCTCTCTTGTAGTTCCAAAAACAACTGTCAGATATAGATAGTAAAAAGTACAATATTCCCCTCTGAAATGCAGAAAAGTAAAAACAGCATCGCATGGTAACGCTCAAGTAAAGTACAAATGCCTCAAACTGATATTTAAATAGCGTACTTGAGTAAATGTAGCTGGTTGGTACGTCTAAGTTGGTGTTGTGGAGACTGGATGGCTACAGAAACAAGACACAGGCAAGAAGACTGGCTATTGAATCAAGGTGCAGGGCCTTGAGCAGGGGAAATTCCACTATACACACCTCCCTGAGCTCCACCTCACACACACACACACACACACACACACACACACACACACACACACACACACACACACACACACACACACAAGCAGTTACCATATGGCCTAGCAGTGTGATTGAATGGCGCTACACATGGTCAATCTGCATAATCACAACAAAGCAGCCGTTTTGTGTGTGTGTGTGTGTGTGTGTGTGTGTGTGTGTGTGTGTGTGTCAGTCAAAGCAGTTAACACTCTCAAACACATTCATGCATGCACACACTCCTTTTAGAAGGAGGGGGTGGTGGTGGTGGTGGGGGCGGTGCGGTAACTTCAGAGGGTTTTCTTCCACAGAGGAGGGGGAGGGGTGGGAGGTTCCAGAGGGGGAGTCAGATTTCTTTAAAAAAAGGCTTGAAAACATGGAGGGAGAAAGAGAGAGGGGGAGCATTCCTCCAGTGTTCTTGACAAAGTCTTCAGTCTGGCTCAGTCATTTATCATTCTCTCTCTTCTTTCTTTCACAAGGTAAAATGCTGCGCGCTGTTCAGTTTCCAGCATGCACACGCCACTCAGTAAATAATAATATGATGTTCTAGATATATTCATGCCACCAGGCAACACTCAAAAACCTAAACATGTCCAATCGACTATGATGCAAGACCAAGAAAAGAATCAAGGAAAAGTCACTTTGAGAACCATCAAAAGCACACAAAAAGGTCACTGTAGTCAATCTTTACACACTTCAGGTGTCCGTGTGACATTGTATCATCTCAGCTGTTAACATAACCAAATGTCTTTCGTCAATGATCTCAGACTACCAACTAACTTTGTAAATACACACATTGAAGTCAAGTTCAAGTGAGGCCAAAGTCAAATTGTCAGATTGTGGGGCAAACAGCGAGCAGGAAACGCTGGCCCCTGTTCGGGCGGTTGTAGTGAACGGAGGACGTATCTCACTGATACACAGTGACGGCCAAAAAACACCATCGAAATCATGATCCTTAACCCCACCAGACAATGTCAGCGTGTCCCAAAATCTCAGCAATTCATTTCATAAACAAAAGAATTGACAAAACAAAGAAGTTACCGTCTGGTGAGAGTACAATGTGTAAATTCAACACACAATCCTAAGATGGGCCTTCTGAGCCGTCATACATGTGAGTCACAACAAACACGGAACAAAGTCCGACTACACACACACACACACACACACACAGACAGATAGAGAGTCACAGGCAGACATACAATAGAAATGTCTTCACACCCAGCTATTTCTTTTCAAGAGGATAAAAACAAGGCTGAAACGTGAAAAAAAAGCCCTTTGAGGTGGGTCCTTTCACCCAGAGAGAGAGAGAGAGAGAGAGAGAGAGAGAGGGAGAGGGAGAGAGAGAGAGAGCAGCCACCCCTTTTCAATTGGAGAGCATTCAGCCAGAAAGCTCAAGCATTCACTGTTTCCAACCAGCGTTCGGTCTTCTCCTCTCCGCTGCTATGAAAACATGTTAAACTCGTCCAAATCTGCAGGCGCCACAACAACCACCAAATCACAAATTGGCGACAACAATGAACACACAAAGAACGGAGACAGAAATAGAAAGAGAATGCAATACTGATCAAAGTAGTAACAAGCTGGAAAAAAACACAAAAACAGAGAGCAGAAAAGAGCAGGAGAGGACTCGTGGTTATTGTAACGTCCCAAACAAGAGAGTTTGTGATGTTGACCGAATGAATGTCACACATGCTTCATCCTCCAGATCTGTGACTGCTGCTGCTTCCTCAGCTGAGTGGCACAACGTAGACACATAACTAAAGAGTCAGAAAGATGTAGGTACTATAATATATAAGTATGTCTTATAGCTGACCAAGTGGTCTTCTCTTCAATACACCTCACGTACATCTGGGTTTTTTTAGTCAGCCATCCATCATTCATGATTTCCCCTTCAGGGATTTCCTGTCAGTCCAAAGGGTCAAGTGTTAATTCCAAATAAAGGATCATTATTTTATTTTTCTATTGTAGCCCCCAACTCATCTTCTTTGCTTCGTCTCACCATGTTGGAAGCAATCATTCAAAAGTTCAATATTCAGCAACTTGACACTGGGCATGATGCACAGAGCACCTGTCTGTACGGGTCAGACCTGTACAGACCAGACCTGTACGGGTCAGACCAGACCTGTACAGACCAGACCTGTACGGGTCAGACCAGACCTGTACAGACCAGACCAGACAGGCCGGATCACAACGGACCAGTAGAGCCCGGGCCAGATGACAACAATCTTACACAATAGTGCGCAAGGGTGTCCAGCTATTGCATAACTCCACATTGCATTGGGTCACCATGAACACACATCCAATGTATCCTCAGTCCACCTCTAATTTCCCACGTTTCCTTCCGGGCTGCCGGCTGAGAAGGAGCTGGTGAAGCCGTACATGGAGGTGTGAGGACTGCCGGTGGACGTACCTCTATCTTGTCGGTCTTGGCGTCCCCCCAGTACAGCTTTCCTGCCACGTAATCGATGGCCAGTCCGTTGGGCCACCCAAGGGAGCTGTTGAGCAGAACCAACCGCTCTGTCCCATCCAGGTTGGCCCGCTCGATCTTGGGATGCTCGCCCCAGTCGGTCCAGTACATGAAGCTGAAAAGAGGCAGAGGCGATGAGGCGATGGCTGCGTACCTCCAGTCATCCAATCATTTAAAAAACATTTCTCATGTAGATTAGAGTTCATGTATTTCTTATTTAGAAGATGTGCATTTCCATAGCTTTCTCTTTATTTCTGGATTTTTCAAAACTTTGTGTCATGTTTTTTAATGAATGAGATTGAAATGTGTTTGATGTTGTTGTCATTGTTGCTGCTGCTTGATAAGGCCAGGCATCGTCTTTCTCTGATGGAATGCAGGGCTGTAGCCAGTCTCTAAAATATATAACATTTTGGAGTTCATACTAGTTTCTTGGTCTGTCATTTCGTTCCCAACGTGAACATCTAAGGCTCAAGCTTGTCTCCACATGTGTGTGTCCACGCCTCAATGGGACCCGTCTGATTGGGTGGTGATCAGATACAAAAAAAAAGCAGTTTTTGCATCTTACGCTTCCTCCCTGCAATATTAGGAGACTTGTTTTTATTGAAGAACAAAGCTCTGCTAATTCTGTGATGAATACTTTCCTATAAATGTTTCACTAAATGGGAGTCAGACCATTGAGTCAGAATTTGCACAATGATTTGTTTCTATTTTGGTCAAAATGAAATGTACTGGTTTGACTTTACAGTCCTCAATGGGTGCTTCGGCCATGCAGAACACACAAACGCACACACACACACACACACACACACACACACACACACACACACCCACACACACACACACACACACACGCTAACACCTACCCATTAATGGGGTCCAAGACGATGGCTCTGGGTTCATCCAGGTTCTCAGATATCAAAATCTTCCGAGAAGTTCCATTCAGCCTGGTGACCTGGAATACCGCATGATATAATATTAAAATACAACATACTTGCAGTAAAACATTTTTAACCATCAAACCTGTTTGTTTACTTCTGGTTATTAGTTGTTTTCTTCTGTTTTTACATTGCAACTGCATTTACATTTATCAAACAATATTAAAGTACACCACGGCAGCATCTAGAGTTGTAGATATTCATTTTAAGAAAACATTTATTTAATTTTATTAGGTATTGCAACAAAGTACGGTGTTAGCCGTCGTTACTAGTATGACCCTCATGTAAAGATGTACCTCAATCCGGTCCGTGCCCGTGTCGGTCCAGTACAGGTTTCTGGCCACCCAGTCCACAGCTATACCATCCGGGTGGTTGATCTCCGTGGTAACCAGCATCACGGCATTGCTGCCATCGATGTGGGATCGTCGGATGGCCCGAACCTCATCATCCGTCCAGTAGACGTAACCCTCGACCGGGTCGTAGTCGATCGCGATGGCGTGGCGAATGTCATCAACCTGCATGAGCAGAGGAACAAGGACCAAGACGTGAGGGTGAGACAGGACTGTGTGTGTGTGTGTGTGTGTGTGTGTGTGTGTGTGTGTGTGTGTGTGTGGAGGGGGTTACCTGGAGTACTATGTCGGTGAAGTCTGGCAGGTCCAATGAGATCCTCCTCAGGTCCGTCCGTCGAGCCAGGAGCAAAACCTGCTCAGCTCCTAAACAACCAGACGTATTGATACGGGTCACAGGAGGAAGTCAGAGGTAGTGCGACCGCCGACAAGTCGAGATATCTTTTAACTTCTATGTTGGTTGAAAAAGCGAAGAAGAAAAACGTGGCACGCGGCACATTTCTAGTGACATGTCTCTGTGTAATATGGGTCCAAACTAAAATCTCTCTCCCAAATCCAAGAACGAGATAACACAAATTCTACTTTGTGTTCATCATAATGGGACGGCTGCAGAGACAGCGCATAGGGAGAGATGTGCTATGTAATACTGAGAGCACCAGGGGCATTTTCTGTTTCACCTCTCAGAACATGACGATAGAATAAAGCTCATTTGGGTATAAAAAATAAAACAAATCAGTCTCCCGTTTTCCATAAGACATCAGAAGTTAAGAAGAAGAAATTATCCTTTATTGATAAATGTATTCTCTGCATGTAATCCATCCTCAGAAATGAAGGAGCAGAGTGGTACCGAGAGGTGCCCGGGGGTCAGTGTGTTGCTCAAGGAGACTTTGGGGAGACTAGGGATCGAACCGGTGGTTTCAGAAGACGACTCACCCCATGAGCTAAGATACTTCCTTCTCTGGTTTCTGGCTTTGAGACAGATTGAATGAACCTTTCTCGGCCATGGAAATACAATATTGGAATTCTTAGTTTAGGTGGAGTTCCCCTTTAAAATAACACTGTTTCCACAACAGATCATATGTCTCTGCATCCATGCTGATGACTTTCCCCTTTACAGTATGTCTGCTAAAACTCTGCTGTCCCACTGGACATGAACCCACTCACACCCACTGAGATCTGGCCTGTGTGCTCAGTGGTCACGGTTACAATTGGCATTCATTCGCAGGACTAATGACTCTGGAGTCACTGTGATGGAAACATGGCACCTGGGTGGACATTTTCCACCCTTTTTCAGTAAAGTTAACCACGTTAAGGTGAATATGTAATTGAATAAATCAATAAGGATTTGGACAATATTTAATTAATGTACAAAATATACAACTAACATACACAGACTGCAGCCCATGCCATGGAGTTGAGTCAACACCTCTCTGACACCATTTCAACTTGCATGAGCCTCAGAAAGGTTGTACAATTACAAGGAGCAATAGATACTCCAGGGCAAAACCTCCACAGCTTGGAAAGATATACTAGGTTCTGGGATCAGATTAGCTGCAATTCCCCTTGTGTGTGCACCGCGGGTTGAGAAAATGGTTTGGGTCGGTTTGGAGGAAAATTCAAAGAGAATCAACCTTTCAGAAATACCACATGATCGAAATGGTCCAACGCAAATATTTATGCAAGTGGCATGAACATGCAAGTGCTTAATAAGATGAAGATGAAATTACATGACAATCCATGTTGCAACCAAAAGTGAATAAATACAAAATAGAAATCTTTGGGAAAGATCCTTCCCATTGATTTTATTGAGGGATATTTACAGTTTTTCCCCATCTTGAAACAAAATTAAGTGACATTTTTGGATGTTTTGCTAAGTTGCTATTGAAGGTGCTCAATATGATATTCAGAGCACTGTGGACTCAACACGGCTCTTAACATGGCGACGGCTGAGTCGGCGGCTAGCAGCTTGAGGTGCTAGCAGCTTGAGGTGCTAACAGCTTGAGGTGCTAACAGCTTGAGGTGCTAGCAGCTTGAGGTGCTAACAGCTTGAGGTGCTAGCAGCTTGAGGTGCTAACAGCTTGCGTTGCTAGCAGCTTGAGGTGCTAGCAGCTTGAGGTGCTAACAGCTTGAGGTGCTAACAGCTTGAGGTGCTAGCAGCTTGAGGTGCTAGCAGCTTGAGGTGCTAGCAGCTTGAGGTGCTAACAGCTTGAGGTGCTAACAGCTTGAGGTGCTAACAGCTTGAGGTGCTAGCAGCTTGCGTTGCTAGCAGCTTGAGGTGCTAGCAGCTTGAGGTGCTAACAGCTTGAGGTGCTAACAGCTTGAGGTGCTAGCAGCTTGAGGTGCTAACAGCTTGCGTTGCTAGCAGCTTGAGGTGCTAGCAGCTTGAGGTGCTAACAGCTTGAGGTGCTAACAGCTTGAGGTGCTAGCAGCTTGCGTTGCTAGCAGCTTGAGGTGCTAGCAGCTTGAGGTGCTAACAGCTTGAGGTGCTAGCAGCTTGAGGTGCTAACAGCTTGAGGTGCTAGCAGCTTGAGGTGCTAACAGCTTGAGGTGCTAGCAGCTTGCGTTGCTAGCAGCTTGAGGTGCTAGCAGCTTGAGGTGCTAGCAGCTTGAGGTGCTAACAGCGCTTATAAGCTGATGGCACAGTACATCGTGTCTAGCAAGGTTTGGATATCAGACTGATGAGCCCCAACTCAATTGTTGACAGCTGTGCACTTTTTAACAGTAGCTTAGTCTGACCAGAGGTCCAAAACAGACCCATGGTAAACCTACCAGCACAGTTCATCAATAGATTTTACAAAAAGAGAGACCTGATCAGACGTGGGCACATCAGACCTGATCTAAATTAACTCAAGGATATTAGACTTAATCCAAAATGTGTTCAACCCGAACAGACCCCAAAAGCAGTGTAAGAGGATCCTTTACTTAAGTCAAATAAAAGACTTCAAAATTCTCCCCTACAAGTAGCAGCATTGTTATATATTAGTACTCGAGACATTATCAGATTGTTAATACTGAGCATCAAAGCATGAGCCGCATGTGACTATGAATGCTCAGGCTGGAGTTAGTTTAACTACAGTTAGCTAGTTTCCCCCGGCGGCTCGGGTCTGAGGGGTCTGAGGGGTCTGAGGGGTCTGAGGGGTCTGAGGGGTCTGAGGGGTCTGAGGGGTCTGAGGGGTCTGCGGATAACTAAGAGAGAGAGAGAAGAACGTTCTGCTCATCTACGACTGCTGTTCAGTCAGTATCCTGTGAACTTGATGAACAGCAGACATTTTTTCCTCCCGTTGGGGAAAATTGTTCACTTCTGTAAAGCGTGTGTCATTAAAGTATAAAGTATATAGTATATATGTCAAGGCACCATCCAAGCAGTCTGAGTACATGGTATCTGGATGAGAGCCAAACCCCGCGCTCTAATAACAATCTGTTTCCAAACAAAACAAAGGTCTTTTCTCCAATCTTTGCTTCTATATTGATGTTAAATGTAGGATAACTGGACGTCTGTGGGCCTCAAACAATGTGAGAGGTCTGGCAGTCTGTTTGGTGGAACAACAGACTGCCAGACCAGATCTGATATCTGCTTTAACAATTCAGAATATTTTATGAGCTTATCATGTGTTGGACAAGCTTGATATGAAAAGTTAGCAGTAACTACAGCTGTGAAGTAAATGTGAAAAGTACAACACCTCCTTCTGAAAGAAAGTGGAGTAGAAGTATAAAGTACTACAAAATGTAAGCACTCAACTATAGTAAGATTTCCTCGAAATTGTACTTTAAATATTGAAATGAAAAGATTTATTTTGAATTTATTTTGATCACATCTCATGACCGAGGATCATATTATGCTATATTCAACAATACATGCAAAAATACAATTCCTTTGTATTTTATATCAAAATACAAATGACTTTCCACCCCTAACCTCAAGTAGAGAGAAAACCACATGATAGGGTAACAATTACGGAGCCAAATAAAGCAGCAACACAGCCTCATAATAATAATAATAATAATAATGGTCTACAGACAAGTAAAGCCGTAGACATCTACAGTATCTGTCAGCGGTGAGACAGATCTCTCCTGTTCCTCACTTCTTTCCTCCCTCCTTCCAGTCCGGAGACAAAGGGCTCCGGTCCCGAGGGATCCTCCACCGTGTTGTGGCTGTTTGGATTGAACAGGACTCACCTCATGGGAGACAATTAACTGCTTTTCTTCTGTCTCTCACACCTCTGACTCTGAAGAGCGCCCATTTAAAGCAGTTCAAAGTGTCTCTATTTCCATTCCCCGCCTTCTCTCGCTCTCATCTTTTGTCTCACATTTTGAGGCCGATTCACCTGAATCTCAGACACAAAGCCGATACCAAGAAATTATACAGAAATTTAAAGTAGGTGTAAATAGTTATCTACAAAGACGATAAATGATCTGTAATTAAATTGTGCCCTCATTATACACTACATAGTACAAAATCTCCAATATCTAAAAATAATGTCAAATAGACCATACATAGTTCTACAAATCATGTAAATCTTTCTCCCTCTCTCGTTCCAGCTGTAATTTCACAACCAATCAAAATCTGGCATCTCTCAGCCTTGGCACCAATCAGATTTGACATTGAAAGTTGTCCCGTCGTTACCTAAATGACTGAGGCGAGGGGGGGGGGGGGGGGGGGGGGGGGGAGTAAATGAAGGGAAAGAATGAAAAGGAAAGGAGGGAAAGCATCTGTGATTCCACTCTTCTCTTCGCTCGACTTCATTCTGAGACACTTAAAGACCCCTGACAAACACTCTCTCACACACACACACACACACACACACACACACACACACACACACACACACACGCTCTGCTGCCAGCATTATAACAAACGGCTTCAATTTAACCAGCCAAGCAAAACAAATTAGAAGCACGGACACAAAGACAGACACACACACACACACACACACACACACACGGACTGCAGGCTGACACAATAGAGCATTGTTTTTTTTATTGTCAACGGTGGCTAAGTGATTGGTTGGCATGCTTCGGTCAGATTGGAAACGTTCACATAACGCAGCCTCACAGACACAGACGCGCTCTAGCACAGTGTTGTGTTTTTTGCAGAAGAAGGCGCTATTGTTCCAGCACCGTGGGAATCAACATGGCGGCCGGTCGGTCAGTCGCTGTCCCGCTCCGCGAGCAGAGGGGTTGTTTTTTTAAACTTGTTCTCAAGCTGATGCGCTCTACGCTGGCACACGGCGTTGCACACCGCAGACAACGCGACATACTACACTCTGTGAATCCACCGGCATTAGTTACCAGCGGGTCGGAGAACGAACCAAACACGTCAAGCTAGCGGTCGACTACTGCTGTCACGATACCGCATATACATACATATATATATATATATATATATATATATACAGTACTGTGCAAAGGTTTTAGGCAGGTGTGAAAAAATGCTGTAAACTAAGAATGCTTTCAAAAATGTGCTAACAGTTTAATTTCATCAATTGATTTAGATTTTTCTTTTGTTCGCTCACTTTGCATTTTGTTAATTGATGAAAATAAACTGTTAGCACTTCTATTTTTGAAAGCATTCTTAGTTTACAGCATTTTTTCACACCTGCCTAAAACATTTGCACAGTACTGTATATATATATAGATATATATATGTATATATATATATACAGTATATACTATGCCGGCCAGTCCACCAGGATACAATTTCAATTCAAAGGACTGCGATTAACATATTTTGCCTGTTTTACAGTCAGTTCCATTTATATCAACTCACAAAAAGCACTTCAAATATGATTTGACGATGTTAATGCTGGGCTCGGTTGGAAGGGGAGATGGTGACACAAGACGTGTCGTGTGAATTTCAAGATCAGAATTTCAGGAATGGATCCACATCGATGTATCTTTGCACCCCTACAGCATTCGACAACTCCCACGCTTATCATTTTCCACGACTAATCCAGTGTTTGCCGTTAATTAGCTACAAACTAGGGAGACCTGCTGCGGCTTCATAAGGAACCGTGTCTATTCTTGGGTGGGGCCTGCAGCTGCACGGTTTGTTGCACCCGGCGGGAGCAGAGATGGCTGTTGGCTGTGTGTGTGTGTGTGTGTGTGTGTGGAGGGGGCATCCATAACCAGCTCTAGCATGCAGGCCTAAGAAGGCAACAGGTGAAAGTGGCAGCACGCCTTGCCCGGACCGCTTCACCTCCTGGGGCTGTGGACTCAGTGCTGCGCCCTCTTTCCCTGCAGATCCGACACACGTCTTGTTGACCACGCTTTGTGGGCGTGACTATTCTGCTGTGTCAGTATGATTCAATTGTTTACTTGAGCACAACATTGTTCTTAATAGCATCTTAATTATAATTTCTCAGTATTTTCCAATAATCTCTGGTTTTAGTAGAATAATCTGACTCCATCATCTTACGCATATTAAATCCTTTCGAGGTTTCATAATCAGCTTGATAAGAACTTGTCTCTTTGGGATTGTCTACTTAATTACTATTCGTATTGGTGTAAATACCTGGTTTGCATGTCTTCCCATCTGGTTTTAGCTGGACCCCCGTGGGGCAGGCACAGCTGTAGAACGGCTGGACTGGAGAGAGGAGGCAGAGATGACTGCAGCCTCCGTTGTTGTCACTACAGGGGGTCTGGACTGCAGAGACACGACACAGAAAGAGATCAGCTTCCTGCATGTGTGCTGTCCTGTACACTAAACAGAAATACAACCTTTGACTTACTGTAAGGCTGCCGATAGGACTCCAGGACCTGGATGTCCATGGGAGAGTAAATCCCACTGAGGATCTCTCTGGTTTTGTCCCCGCTGTGTTTGTTACAGGCGTGGATGGAGCGGGTCTGCCAGTCGGTCCAGTACAAGGTCTCCTTGGACAGTGTTAGAGCGAAAGGATGGGTCAGGGTACCCTCCACCACTGTTTCCCTGCATGGCGGAATGAAAGAACCAGAGGAATCAGAGGAAGAGCCCTGTTTCAAAACACCACGTGTCTGCCATGGATTATTAATGTAATGGATCTTACGTTCTATCGCCATAAGAGTCCTATAATCCTTAATCATTGAAAACGTACATAGTGGTGAGCAAACTGTCTTCACAATTTTGAGGACCAGAATGAGTTGTCCACTTACTTAATAATTGCCTTTTACGTCTATGCTGTAAGACAAGTCAGCATTGTCACGCCAAAGCCATTATCACAAATATCCAGAACTACCCGACCAACGCAACCTCCGCTTTACCGCTCCACCCACCTCGGGCTGGGTATTGCTTCAAATGGTTAGATAATGGTGCCAATATGGGTCGCAATACAAACAAAGGCTTTATAATAAGGTCAGTCAGGATATTTACATATTATCAACTTATCCTACGATATATGGACATGACCTCTATAGTTTTTACTCTATCGAATGGTAAATAGACCCAACATGAATAAACAGCAAGGTTTTCCTTCATTATTAGACTTGTGCATTGCACATTTTTGTTGCAATGGCTGAATAAAAGACTTAGAAATAAAGGTCATATAAAGAATAAACGACTGTAAACATGTTTAATTCTGCTGTAAAGACATGTAAACATAAGGGTCTTTTGGAGCCAGCCTCAAAGAGCTGTTTGAGGAACTTGCAACAAAAGAGTTTTGTGACTGCTGCTGGCTGTGCTGGAAGAAACCGAGGCCTAAAAGTCTAAAGCCCCTCTATTCACCCCGAAACCGCAATGTTCATTAAACCACACAAAACAATGGTGTTGGACAACAACAAACGGAGGATTGGGGCTCAGCAGCAGTGAAGCTTAATTATAAGTGTCAAATATGTCATGAGGGTGGTAGTATAGGAACGCCATTAGGTCATTGAAATCACAAGAGCGTGTCCCCTTGGCAGAACATTTTGGTGCGAGGGTGGTTTTCAGGAAAAGCTTTGAAAATAAAATAATTGAAATGTAAAGTTGTTATCCTCTGGGGTGCACAAATGTGTTTGTTTTATTTTATTACAATCTGATCATTAGATTTCTTGTGTAAAAGGGAAGGTTTGGCACGATGGTGACGATCTAAAAAAAGGCCAGAGAACCAATAGTAGTCGTCCCTCTTGGACCGTGAATATCTCGACCGCATTCCAGAGCAATGTGGACGGCCAGTGTTATGAAAGCAACACATTTAGAAGACTGTGCAGCCTTGTTGAAGGTATTCCCTGTCGAACCTTAGGGCCAAACAATTACAAAGAGCGTGACGGCTGGAGAACTGTGTGATAGATTTGATCAAGAGAGAGTGGTTCTTTTCTAAAAACACACTTTGGAAATCACTCACAGGAAAATGCACTCGCACAAACGCACTTAGGCGCCGGATCAAAGGAGGCTTGTATTTAGAATATCAACACACCAGAAACTGGCTTTGATCAATCATCATTGTAGCCCTTTTGTGTGTGTGTGTGTGTGTGTGTGTGTGTGTGTGTGTGTGTGTGTGTGTGTGTGTGTGTGTGTGTGTGTGTGTGTGTGTGTGTGTGTGTGCGTGTGTGTGCGTGTGTGTGCGTGTGTGTGCGTGTGTGTGCGTGTGTGTGCGTGTGTGTGTGTGCGTGCGTGCTGTAAAAGCAGAGGAGGCTGCCAGCAGCGGTTAAGAAAAAAAAAAGAACAAATTTAACCAACTCCAGATTTCAAAGCTCTGTTCAACTTTTGTGTGTGTGTGTGTGTGTGTGTGTGTGTGTGTGTGTGTGTGTGTGTGTGTGTAAATTAATTAGAAAACTTGCACCCCCTCTAACAGAACTGCACATGTGTTAACAGTGACTCTATGAGCATCCCTAACCCTCTTCACACACAATGAGTGCTGCGGTCACATAGAAATGCTCCGTTGTGCAGCATCTAAGAATAACCCATTCTAAAAGCCTTAAAATATTTTCACAGAATTTGGGTTTAATCCAACCTCGACAGCGCGCTGTCACAACTGTAGAGGTTATCTGCAGGTAGCATTACGCCATAATGGCAGTAGCTTCTAGAGAGCTGCTTACTTTACAGTTATTTCTGACTTTAGAAATAACTTTAGGCAGTCTGCGTTACAGCAGCCTAAAGTTAGACTTCCATGACTTCTTCTATTAAAGCAGGTTGAGGTGCATTATAAATAGGTGTATACATGAAATGTGCTAAAACAATAGAAAATAACTAAATAGAAGTGAAACAGAACAGGAGTAGAACAAACATTGAACTGTTTCCGGTGTCGTTTGACCAGTGATGGTGGTGACAACACGTCGGTGTGGCCCGTAACGTGTTGTCGCAGCTCGCAGACGGATGGCTGGCTAGTGAGCTAGCGTGCTAAGTAGCTAGCGTGTCCTTTTGTGGAGCGACGGGGAGTGAGGCGGTGGCCGCTGACCGCCAGCCCGCTGTCCGGCTCATTTTGTTTGCAGAATTAGCAAGCTAACTAGCCAGCTGTCCACCAATTGGCTAGCTAGCTTAAATGCTCCACTGGTTGGGGACGATGAGCCATACAAAGTTGTCACGTTATCTGTCGATAGCAGTGCAACGAAAAGAATCAAAGGTTGAATATCCTGTCAATGATTTGATTTGGCTGCAAAATATAAACTCAAATTCAGATTTTTCTGAAGTTATTGCATCTCTGAATTGTTGTAACTTGGCGTAGGACCAACCAATAGCAACGGTATTTAAACGATTTGAATGGGAATGTCTACTTCGACTCTTCGTTGGCTAAAACAAAGGTTTATTCAGACAGACCGCATGAGACAAATACAATTTTTTTGAACATTAAAACATGTAAACATGTTGAGGTAGAAACCCGAAATATGAGTATGAACCTGGAAACGTGATGTGTCACCTTTAAATAATGAGCTAAAATAGGAGTGGGAATAAAGTCTAGAAGTGTGTGACTCACTTTACAAAAGGTGTTTATGTCCACGACAATAGAGATAACCGGAGACAGAGATGGGGATTGGCATGCAACAAAAGCTTCTTGGATGATGATTGTCAGACAATTTGATTCTCTGCGTAAAGATGCTGGTGATTTAACAAGTCTGAACCTACAAGACACTGACTCAGTTGGACCTGAAACGTTCTGAAACAGACCGATAAGAGGGAGAGCCGGGCGGATTGAGCTGTGAGAGCGATGCAGTGTGTGTTTTGACTGGGGCCTCCATACCACAGCTCTGTTTGTGTTGGACAACCCTCTCATACTCTCTCTATTTTTCTTTCACTCTGTCTGTGCAGCTATTTTTCTCTTCCCCTCCTCCCTTTTCTCTGTTGGGAAGAAGTTGAAAAGAATTTCCTGCTGATGGTTCCAAGTTTTAATAAGGGATCTCCACATTTTATTTGAACTGTACCGTTTGTGCATTGTATGTCCACCTTAATCAAACAGACAATGTAAGTTTGTCCGTAGAAGAGGCAGATGACTGTCACGACCATATCAAGAGAGCTACTCTCTAGTGAATAGCAGGGGCGACTCCTCTGGTTGTATAGAAGTCTATGCTTCATGTGTTAAAGCTGCATTCTCTCTACTGACCAACAGGGGGCGACTCCTCTGGTTGTATAGAAGTCTATGCTTCATGTGTTAAAGCTGCATTCTCTCTCCTGACCACCAGGGGGCGACTCCTCTGGTTGTATAGAAGTCTATGCTTCATGTGTTAAAGCTGCATTCTCTCTACTGACCAACAGGGGGCGACTCCTCTGGTTGTATAGAAGTCTATGCTTCATGTGTTAAAGCTGCATTCTCTCTCCTGACCACCAGGGGGCGACTCCTCTGGTTGTATAGAAGTCTATGCTTCATGTGTTAAAGCTGCATTCTCTCTCCTGACCACCAGGGGGCGACTCCTCTGGTTGTATAGAAGTCTATGCTTCATGTGTTAAAGCTGCATTCTCTCTCCTGACCACCAGGGGCGACTCCTCTGGTTGTATAGAAGTCTATGCTTCATGTGTTAAAGCTGCATTCTCTCTCCTGACCACCAGGGGGCGACTCCTCTGGTTGTATAGAAGTCTATATAAATGACTCTACTTCTCTCTTGATGTATTCCCTCAGTAAACATTGTAAACATGAGTTTATGTCTCAATCTCTAGTTTCAAGTCTTCTTCAATACAGCATGATGTTCATTTAGTACATTATGCTCATTGAGAGTCAAACAGACCATGAAGCAGGGGATGCTTTAGGGCGGGGCTACATGGTGATTGACAGGTCACTGCCGCTACCAGAGACGTATATAGTGTCACTTTGTCACTCCTCCCCATTACAAATATGGTAACTTCCATTCAGCGGATGCAGAAATCTCAAGATGGCGACAATTCGAGGCTTCAAACCATCGGTTGACGTCCTGATGACTACGTCCACTTTTTATATACAGTCTGTGGACTGGACCCCATCCAGTTAGTCAGCGACTCTCTCTTGAGCTTGTTTCCCTCTCTGCCTAGCTCCGCCCCAAAACAAACAACAACACAAACCAGCATGCGCATTGTCACTGTTGGAAGGAATCAATAAGAGAGATCAATGGTCACAGAAGACAAGGAGTTGGACAACGAGGAGTTCTCAAGTCCCAAACCCAACAGAACATCAAGTGCAGCTTTACATCTGCTTTATTCTTCTATAGCATAACTGTTTTTGAGAAACATGCCGTGAACGGGGTGAACTCAAGTAGTTTAAGGTGTACCAAGTAAAGACCCTCCCCCTGTGCCAGAGCTTTGCTGCTCTCTGCATATATATCTGCTAGCATCATTCATTCTGGTGGTCCAGGGGAAGACATTTCATACCATCGCACCGCTGCCTGTCTGTTTCCGGCTTCAGTGTATGCTGCAGGAAAGGGACCAGGTCTGAGCCAGCGATACAGCAGGCTGTTCCCATGTCATTACACTCTTCTACGTGTGTTGTCTACCTGAACTGTCTCTGGAAAAATCCCTTAACTTAAGTTCATTTATGAGGTATGAAAGGACGTTTTTTCTTCTCACCGTGCCGATCCGTCCAGGTTAGCTCTGTGGATGAAGCTGAGTTTGGCGTCGGCCCAGTACAACTTCTGTTCCACCAGGTCAATGGTCAGACCGTTGGGCCAGTAGATGTCCTCTATCACGATGACTTTCCTGTTGGGAGACAGAAGGCTGCGTTTCACGACTGCGTCTGTGCATCTGGCTGCAGCAGAGGATGCTGCGCTCATGCAGCTCTACAGTACCTGTTGCTGCCGTCCATCCCAGCCCGCTCTATCCTGGGCTCCTCTCCCCAGTCCGTCCAGTACATGTAGCTGGAGGGAAGAAGTGTGTCAATGAAACAAACATCATTTAGCCTTTTGGAGGTACGTAGACCGTGCTGCCATACATATGTGCTGGCTTGACTCGGTTGGATAAACACATTTCATTTTCTGTGATCTTCACAATAAATCACATTTTCCTTCTTCCTCCCTGCAGTATTAGTAGACTTGTTTCATCGACGAATAGCCGCTAACAAAGCTCGGCTAATTTGGGGGGCGGGGTGGGGGGCGGGGGGGGGGGGGGGTCTTGTTGATCTCCACTGATGAGTCATAAACCTGTCCTCCTGCTCCTCTAAGCTGTTTGATGTAGGAGTGAAAAACAAATTGATTCAATTGATTAAAAATCGGTTCTTAAAAATAGTTGGCCACTAATTTGATTGTTTATTATTATTGGTTAATCAAACTTTATTTATTTAGCACTATATTTTTAAGTTTGTTTTTTGATACATTTCTGTTTTATTCTCCCATTTTATCCTTACTACATTTTAACCCAAT